>CAHIKZ030000668.1:3672500-3705000 GCA_903632075.3 Acanthosepion pharaonis | reverse complement strand
AAAACTATTAATGGAAGTTAATTTAATATTTTTCAATTTAAGTTAAATATTTTTCTCTATGAATTTTTTATTCATAAAAACAAATATACTGCGGATCAACTTTATTTTTGCATAATCTGTATTGCTGTTTCTAACAAATGAAAAAAGTATATTGAATTGTTTTTTAAGAAATAATTTATTAGACCTATTTTTCTAGTCCTTTTGTTATATATATTTGTTGAAGCTTAAATAAGCATGGAATAATACAACACAAAATGTACGTTAACAAAATGTATTGAAACAAAGAATAGGTACACAATATTTACAGTTAGTTTGGTGTATTCTTGGGAAGACTGTTCCTGCATAATGGGTTGACTAAATCGCAGTCGGGCAGAGTCTCTGGATTCAATTTCTTAATCTCTACTATCTTCCCCGTCTTCCGGTACCAACCCATATTTATATGGTCGGTAGTCCGCTTATGTAAATTAGGTGTATCATACACAACAATATTAGAAAATCTCTCCCCAAAAATTTAATTTCAATAATGCTTTGTTAGGTTTCATTTTTAACAGGCTTTTCTTCCGAAGATTATTTTTTTTATCTTTTACACTAGAAATTCATGTAAAAATTCTAATATTTGTTACATTAAGTTATTTTTAATTTTTCTCTATGCTATTGATATTCATAACAAATATAGTGATAATAAACTTTAAGTTTTTATGATTAATTTCTGTTTTTCTTTCTAAAAGGTATTTTTTTTAAATGTATTGAATTTTAGTTTCGTTTACTGTTAAAATTGTAAACGGGTGTAAACGTGATATTTTATATTACAAAATTAATGAAAACTCCTTTAAGAACGTTGTTATGTATAGTTAATGTCATAATTAAATTCAGTAAATTTAATAGAATATTTTCAGAGATGAGATGGAGAATGAGTTAACCATAACTCTGCTGTTAAACTACGACTTTTTTAGTCAGTTTTTCCTACTTCTGCTTTTCTGCTTTTCTGCTTCTTCTTTTCTACTTATATAATCACAAAAAGTATATTTATGACTAAATAAGTCAGCATAACAATAGTTAATTCATTTCTAAGCAATAAAATAAATAACATAAACAGCTACTTTCATGTTTATTTTGTTTCATGTCATATTTTTGATCGAACATTCATAGTTCCGAAATGGGTTTTTGTTTCATTAAAACTGTTTTCCCGTGGACAGTTACTTCCAAGATTAAAATGCATATATTTTGTACACTCATGTTAACAGAATAAAAATTGACGGATCTGAAATTCCGCCAAATTATATATTCATTATAATAAAACCTTAGTAAAGAAAAATATACCAAAATAAGCAGGATTAACTTTTCGAGCCAAATAAATTATTCTCTTAATCCCTACATTTTTCTTTGAAGTTCTTAAGGCGAGTAGAAAACCGAACAACAGCAAACCCAAAGTAAAAACATTTTCTCTCCCAGGGGAATGACGACGATATTTGAGGTAGGCCTCTCCAGTTCAAGGCGTGAGGCTATGATTTGGTCTTTAGTAATGATCGGTATATATATATATATATATATATATATATATATATATATATGAGATTAAAACGAAAACATGTTAAAATCGCTACACAATACCTTTCATGTTTCACCACAGATGTCATCAATTGGTTCGAAG
Source organism: Acanthosepion pharaonis (assembly GCA_903632075.3). Classification (NCBI taxonomy): domain Eukaryota; kingdom Metazoa; phylum Mollusca; class Cephalopoda; order Sepiida; family Sepiidae; genus Acanthosepion; species Acanthosepion pharaonis. The sequence continues at coordinate 3,703,349 of CAHIKZ030000668.1, read as the reverse complement.
GGATTAACAATAAGATGAACTTTTCTTTTATCGAATTTGATATAATGGACCTTCGATTTCTAAGGACCTTTTTAACTTAGCTTTGGAGTTTGCTAGAAAATACTCTAATATTTCCAACGATGAACTAGATATAATAATGAACTGCAGAAGATCTGTTCTCATTCGAAACAATTGAACAGTGGGTTAAGAACAATTCTGATGATCACTTTGATATTTCTATGGGATCATTAGATACTGCAGAGTCTTCTGACATGGTGGGTTTGTTTATCATATGTAATCTAAGTGCTTATGATGATGTTAGTGTTGATAATATAGGGTTATATAGAGTCAATGACCTTATTTATTAAAAAAATTATATTAAAATTAAGGTTGATAAATTAAGGAAAATGATCCACAGAGAATTAAAAAGCCTAAAGCTTAAAGTAAAAATCGCTATTAATGTTAAACAACTCAGCAACAACTCTTCTAACAAATATATCTTTAATAAGTATAGTAGTGTTTATAATACTTCCTTTAAAATAGTGGTTATAAGTGCACAGAAATCAAGTATAGTAAACATGATAATAGCGATCGAAGAAAAAGAAATAGGAACAAAAAAATCATTTGGTATACACCCCCATTTAACCAAATGGTTAGTACTAAGTTAGGGCAGAAGTTCCTCCATTTAATCGATAAGCATTTTCCCGGAAATAATCCACTCAGTAAAATATTTAACAGAAATACGCTAAAATTAAGCTATAGCTGCACCGATAATCTGGAAAAAATTATTAAAAAACATAATAATAATAAAATTTTAAACCAATATAAAAACCTAAGTAATAATGGAAATTCCAAGGTAACTAATATTGATAATACAAAAAAATGTAATTGCAGAAATTCTAACGATTGCTTCTTGTTTATCTAAGCACTACTTCTACAATAGAAAATCCGACTGTTGAAAAATTTTATATAGTCAGTACCAAGAATTATTTTAAAACTAGGTGGTACCAACATCTATCTTTCACCAATAGCATTTATAAAAATAGAATATTTCTTTCCAAATATTTTTGGAATTTAAAAGAGGTTAATAACACTCCTACGTAAAATGGAATGTTTTTAAAAAAAGCTAGAACTTGTGAATCGTTAAATGTACCTCGTTTTTATGCTTACACGAGAAATTGGAAATTATTAGATTTGCTGATAAAAATTCTCTATTAAACTCAAATAAGTGAATTAACAGTAAATGGCGGCATAGTTTACCTTTCACTTTACAACATGGTTAAACTTCGAATTTGGTCGTACTATTCACATGGTTATAATTAGTAAGTAAATTGTGTTGCACCTTCTATGAGTGATTATTTTATTTTATTTATTTAGATTTAATATAACTATGTATTGCTATCGAGTCGCTATTATTAACATCTTATATGGTTGTTCCACATTTTTTTTTTATTTTAAAAGGTTAAGTTGTATTCACTGGCGTTCATTTAATTATCAACTACAAAATCTATGTTATAACTAGCTATACGTTTAATTATCTTCCTACCCCTCCCCTTAGCTTCTTATGGAAAATTGAACAACTTATATTTGTCAACAATTATGATACAATGTTATCACTCGCTTACAATTTCATGTCTGCTACAAATGACCTTGTCTAGGATTCTATTTCAGGATATATTTATGCCATATATAAATTACTCCTTTTTTATGTTAATTTTGAATTTAGCGTAAGTCTAAAACCTAATTGGTTAATCAGAGTAAACCCACAAGCCTTATTTTAATTCTGATCTTTTTTTCTCATCATCTCTTCTCTTTCGAAAAAAAAGGGAGTATTTTGCTTTTGAAATTAAAATTAATCATTCACTAACCAGTCATTTACCATCGCCTGAATGTGAAAGCTATTGTGTAGCGATTTTTAACTTGTTTTTGTTTTAATCTCCTATGATGAATAATATTAAGCTCTACTCTGTATTGAGCCCTTTTTTTAAATTAAATGCTACGGACAGTGGAATTTTACTCCATTTGTTCTTATTTTATATCTGGATACTTACATTTAAACATTCATTTTGAAGAAATTGTAACTCTAAAAGCAGAAATCTAAATTTTAGGCTGCTAAAATAATTGTCTTCCTTAATATATTCCAAATTCTTTAAAATGTTTTCATTTTAGTTTTATTTATTGACATTACATTGTAATGAAGGTGTTTTTACCTTACGCATAAAATAGTAAAGAGATCAGTGACTAATTTTATTAAAGAGGTATTGAGTTTTTTCGAAAATAGTGAAGCGTGTAACTTCTATATTTTACAAGGAAAATTATCTCAAGAATATTGAAGACGTAACAACACAACGTCAGTTCGAACCGTTAATGGTAGCGTAAATAACAAGATAATGTGTAACGAAGAAACGTCCTTCTTCTATGTTCCGTGCCTCTTCAGGAGCTCATGGCATAATTTCCTGTACTTTGTAACATTTTTTGGTTATCACTCCTAAACAAAAAATGGAAGGAACAAACATTTTAATAATAAATATTTACTGGAGTTAATTAATTTTAACAGACTATCAACAAGAAATTAAAATGGTCTTATGTTGAAATCCATACTGTTTATAAAATATATAACCAATGTTTTCAGTAAATTGAAGATACGTTGTATATCTATTTATACTGTTTTTATTTCATACTCTCATCTCATAATATTTATCAAGTGATACGTGTAATTTGATTTAAACATACAGACAACTTCTTCCTTAGAACTTTTACTTTGTGGAACAGACTCCCGAAAGGATACTTCCCGAATCGCTACGATCTTAATTACTTAAAATCTATCCGAGATATCCTCGTAGTATGCACTTCTTACTTCCCTTTAAGTTATTGAGTCTTGTATTGGGTGAACAATGGTATCAAAAATACCAATCGTAAATCTGTAATTAAATAGAATATTCCAATTCCATTAACTTCTGAACTTTTTTGTCGGATTGTCGTGATAATCCTGTTAATCCATAAAATTTAGATAACAAGTGAAAATCCTGTTAATTCATTAACTTCAGACAGCAAGTGATAATGCTGTTGATCCATAAACTTGCATCCAAGATTTTAGGAGTCGTGGCCTCTCGAAACCCGTAGTCTATTAGGGCTTATGGAATGATAAACTGACGAAGCCCACCAGGCTTTGAATTTAGTTTTCCTTCTCCTTGACTGTTTGCTACTTCAAGGTAAGAGATTCTATAGGCTAAATAGCTGGGCTGACTGAGTTCTCTTACCTTGGCAATATATGAATCCATCTCTTCTTCCGACTCCCAGCTATTTAGCCCATAGCTGGGAAGGAAAAGAAGAGATAGATTTATATACTTTCCAAGAGTATTTATGCGAAAGTGAACGAAGTAAACTTAGCCGTAACTCGAACTCGGACCACCGATTTCTTCTTCACGGTGGCTAAACGTTACACTACTAACACGTTAAAGAGGCAAGAATAAAAAAAATCAGTACCATAACGACTTGATTGCGATTTTACACTTTAAAATAAAAATGTAATAAAAATACAAAAAATAGTGGCCAACATAGATTTTAATAAGATATCTTCTTTTAGTCGCATCTATCCATAATACAATGCAGTAATTTATTGACCTCTTTTTAATACACATTCATTCCTTGAAATTCTAATGTATTATTACAAACGGTTAAAAGTTCACTTCATTCCATTCATAAATAAATTTAAAAAAATCAGTCATTATCTATATTAACACGTGATTCGTTAAATGACCTTAATCATCTTTCTTTATTGTGAACACTTTATCAGAAACAAAGTGACAATCAGTGAAGAACATGGAAGTATATTAATGGTTAACGAGTTAGTCTGGTTGATCAACATTAGTAGTGAGTTCGATCCTTACTGGTTGTTCGATAGTCATTACCTTGTGACAGTTATGCTTATTGTATAAAGACAGGATGACTAGCATTGGAGGTCTCATAACAAGGATCTTTACTACTGAGTAGTGACTTCGGTCCTCATCGGGTGTCCTATATCTGCGTCCTTGTGTCAAAACTAAATTACACCTTGTAAAAGAGAGCACATCGGTTAGCAGTAATGATTAGCAAGCCAATTTGGTTGAGCATTCCTCCAGAGTAATGAATTCGATCTACATTAGGTGCCAATATTTATAGCCTTGTTTTAATACTAAGTCAGGTTTAGCAAATACCATCAGTGTGACTAGCACTAATATAATATGTCTTCTTACACTTTAAACGTATTTTTATCTTTTGTTGCTGAGCCAAAAGTTATTCTGGTTGCGTGTCTTTTCCAGCAGCGTAGAAAGGTGTGGCTAATAACCCAGGAAAATTTAAATATTTTAATTACAGTGTTGAATTTTTTTTTTAAAATGAACATGTGGTGCTTCTCCGTTGAAAAATGGTAGACAAGTCAGTCTGACAGACGATTACTACTGTTACTACTACAATTTGATGCTCACTAGCTGCCTAACACTTGTTTTGCACTAAACGAGGCTTAATAAATACCGACTTATTTGCTGGATTAAGGATTAAGGATTTGTTAATAATGACAGTTTTTGAATCTAGGTGAAAACCATAAGCGCGAAAACAATGTACTGATGATGAGAGGAGAAATGCTGATGACATAGGTATTCATAGTTGGGATGAAAATGAACAATCAACATCTTCTACCAAGTGTTCCCAGAAATAAGATTCAAGATAAAACTTTCCAAAAGACACTATGATCTGGAATTGGAATGAAAGTAATGATGTCACCTATCCTGAATCTATCATAAAAATATAGGATGTAGAATTAGTAATTATCAAACTCTTCAAATACTTTGACGGATCAGTTATAACAAATTTAGTATATGAAATAAGGTAATAGTACATAGAATACGTTGTGCTACATTCCAAGAGAGACGCAGGTTCAAACCCTGCCAGAGAAAATATTTTCTTTATTAAGTTTTCTCGAGTGCACAGATAGGTAGCAGAGTTTAAAAAAATTAGTTATTTACTCAAAACACGGGTAGCCACTAAAGTAAATTTTGAAGTGATAAAAAATGTCGGATTAAAAAGGGAAACGGGAGGCTCTAACTCGGCCGGTGAGATTTTTATGAAATGTCTCAAATGCACAGGCCGGGGGATAACTGAATCTCGATGGTCTATGAACGAGTGGTCGAAAACACACCGGAGAACATTTTCTTAATTATCTCTCTCGAATGCGCGGCCGGTAGATATAATTTATGCAGCGATCGATTTTGAGTTCTTCTGTAGTCCATTGTTGCCTCTTGCATACGGCAGCAGTATGCCTTGCAAAAAGAAATCTCCGCCAACAAGAAGACCACACTGCAATCAAAAGAGCCAAGGCTGCAGCGAGGAAAAGAAAGTCCTGTGCAAATGAAAACCCAAATCAAATGGCAGCCAGGAGAGCTTCCAATGCTGAGAATATGCACAGACTTGGGGGGCTCTCAAACTCCTGAACAAGCCGAGGGCCAAATGAAGATCCCTCTGCAGGAGCGAGCTTAATTGCCGCCGATAGGGCGACTTTTAAACTCGTATATATATATATATATATATATATATATATATATATATATATATATATATATATATATGTGTGTGTGTGTGTTTTCTTTGATTCTTGTTTAGATTCGAGAAAAACAAGAACGATTTAATTAGTAATAGAATCATTTTAAAAGACAAATATAATGGCCATTATATATTTTTGGATTTCCATGTCCTCCATTATTTGACCTTGTTGACTCGCTGACCTGGTCATTAACTGCCCAAATCGCTTGACCTAATCTCACTTGTCGTATGAAAAGAACAGATTGAACTAATACCCTGTGATCTCTCCTCTCAAACACGGAAGTCATTTTGCGGTAAAGTTAGAAAGCAGACAGGAACCGGAAATCATCTTGTGTGCACGTGTCACTACTGCTTGAGATCTGTCAGCTGACTTCATTAGCACACCACCAACGACCGGAAGTTAGCGTACAAAAAAGTATATTTTTCCATTAACTGAAATGTAATTTTTGTCAAGAAGTTAGTTTCCCCAAATTCGCATCGCTTACTCAAAAAATATATGATGCATAACTGAAGCAGATGAAATTTACTTCGCAAGCATTCTTATAGTTAACAAATGAACGCTGGGAGTGAATGGTTTTCTACGATTTCATATGTTTTATTTATTTTAATCAAAACTTACAATGTATAATCGTGTGTGTGTGTGTGTGTGTCTCTCTCTCTCATTCTCCTCTCTCTCTTTCCCTCTCCCTCCCCCTTTCTCTCTCTATTCTTTTATCACCTTCCCTCTTTCTCTCTCTCACTCTTCCCCATCACTCTCTCTCTTTCTCACTCCCACTCCCCTTCTCTCTTTTACCTCTTTGTCGTTTCCTATCATTCTCTTTCTTTCTTCTCAGCAGTTCTATTATTTTCCTTATTCATATAAATAATTTTCAGTACCCTAAACGTTTTATGTCATTTAAAATTTTCTATGGTTGAAGTAGTTGACTGGATGGATGGGTGCTCATGAAAATGGGAACGGCGAGCGAAGATCAAATTCCAGCAATGCTGTTACATTCACTTTCGTACAAATACTCATGATAAGGTTATGAGTCTATTTCTCCTCCACCTGTTATGGATTAAATAGCAGGATAGACTGTGCTCTCTAGTCTTAGGTAGCAACCAGTCTAATAAAAGGAAAACTCTAAATTAAAAACCATGGAGAAAGCAACGGGAAAACCACTCCACTATATTTTTCCAAGATTTTGTGGCAATTCAGAATAAAAAAAAAAAGCAATACGTGGACAGCTATGATCACCTACATCCCGAAGAGACATAAAAAAAAATAACATAACATTAAAAAAAACATATTTGGATTCAATACTACAGGGTGCACCACAAAAAATAAGAAATTTTGGATTTACTATATGATGAATAAAAATCTAAATATGCGGAATTTACTGTTATATCAACTTCAATTACAGAGGAGAGTGATTCCAGACATACAATCTTTAAAAACTGTTTTGATAGAAACTTGGAACAATATCCCGCAAAAATGTTAACAATTAACTAAACTGTACCAAATTTCTTTTTTTTATGAAGGGTATCATGTATTATAATGGACGAGATCATAAAGAACAAATTTGCCAACAATGACTTGCGAATATAGCTTGTTAAACATTGCACGAAAAGAAACACCGTTCATAAAGCTTAATTTTGCGTCATTCAAGTGCACTGACTTCAAAGTCTACATTGCCGTATGATAATCTCTTTTCCCGCATGTTTGTTTACTTGTATCTCTTGACGCTTCTACATTTGTTTACGACTGTGATTATAGTTTTTCGATATTTTGGATTGACTTCGGCAATATAAACTCATTTGGGTATAGAAGCCTATACCACCACCTATTGGTCTCTTGTTTGTCTGCTTGCTTACTTTTCATTTGAAGTGAGCTTAAACAAGTTTACACTAAATTAAGCTTTATATCTTTCTGCCCAATGTTTTTAAATTGAAACTTTCGAAGACAAAGAGAGTTTAATCATAATAGAATTATTTATACATCAGAATGTCAATTCTTGACAGGATCCAAAGAAGAATCTGCAATGTCATCAGTACTGACTTGACATCTCAGTTTCAGTCACCCCCCCCCCCAATGTCGTAACGCAGCTTCACTGTGATTTTTCTATAAATACTTTCATGGTAATTATTCTGATTAACTTTCCCCTATGGTACTTCGACCACACTAATTTAAGGGAACTACTAGCTCTCAATACTTTACACTTGGAATTGCTAACTATAAGTGTAAGTTCTATGTTAATAGTTTCTTCTCTCCTACTTCTCGCCGGTGGAACTTTTTTCCGGCTCTTGCTTTCCTGTCAACTACGATCTTCAAAAATTTAAATGTAAGGTCAATCGTTATCTTTTGTCTTCTTGAATCTTGTTCCATTAATATCCTCTCTCTCTCCAACGTTTCCTCTGTTTTTTTTTTTCACTTTCAGTAACACTTACGTTTAATGGCTTTATTGCCTTATTTGGGTTGAAATAATTAAAAATATAAAAAAAAATCCTCGTCTAATGAGGAAAACAAAAAAAAAGCATTTAACACAAAAATATTAATTTTTTAACACAATCCCTTTCAATTACTTCCGCGCTTCACCATATAATCGAACATTATACAATGGCAACTTTAGATCAAAATTAAGCTAATAGATGTATCAGGCTAGGAATTTATTGATGCAGCATTATAAGTAACTAGGGTCAACGTATTTTTGCATTGTCGGAATATACGTATACTTTTATATTTCTTTTCAAAATCATTTATTTTCAAAAGTTTCGTGAGCCGACCGGAATCTCATCTCGCCTCTATTAAGCGTCGGAAGATGTTATGGTTTGGTCATAACAGCCTCTGCAAGATCATCATGCAAGGCACCGTTGGTTTTCTGCTTCTTCTGTCCTTAGGTCCCCCCGACGATTGAAGTGGTCAAGGACTGATGATGATGATGATGATGATGATGATGATGATGATGATGAAATTCCTTTTGTCGGAAAACTGGAAATGTTTCTTACATCTAAGATACACATGCAAGTCCGGATTAATGTTAATTGATGTTGTAAGGAAGTCAAACCTGGTTGGTATCATAGAGTCATTGTAAATTTCGTGATCCTTTTTTTTCTTAGCTGCACATTATGTGCTTCGCCAGGGCTACATACGGTTTTGAAATCAGAATTGAGCTTCTTGCAGACTGACTGCCAACTAAAGCTGAAGAACCATTTCTGTTCCACTATTTACTCGTAATTCGGAGGAAAGAGGTGGATTCATACCTTTTCCAATTAAATTTCCGCGAAATTTTAAGTAACGAACTCGACTGAAATTCGAACTAGGCTCTCCAGTTTCTCATTTAAAGCTGCTATCTATTACACCATCGCACATCCAATGATGTACTAAGTGTCCTCCTTGGTTTTCTCCTAATAACAATATATTAATAATGACCTAGAGTAATTGCCTGTAATTTAGTAACACAATGTATTCATAGAGTCAAACTACTTCTTTATGACGTAAATATAAATTAATATAAATTAATTATAAATTCTGGAACTTGTTCACAGAATCAATTTTATATGAGACGTTAAATTAGACACATTTTGTTGATACGGCAAAAGCCTGAATGAAGGCTGAGATGCAAGGAAAGGAACTTGGATAATTTCAAATGTATAGGAATGTTCTTTGTTCCTTGTAATATAAGGCCGTTTTCCACTGGGCAATCTGTGCTTAAAAAAACTAAAAAGGGGTGAGACTTTTTCGTTTAATACACATACAGAAAATAATTAACGAATGAAATTGCATGAATATTTTTTCATTTTTTACAGCGATTTTAAACTAGACTATTAGGTTTTTTCAAAAAGTTGATCTGGTCTCAACAAGGCATATCTTCAGAAAAAATATTACCTTATTTTCTATATCATAACGAAGTGCTTATTTTGTTTAATGGTTAATATAGCCCTAAACATATGAATATTTGAATTTTAAATAGACGACCCGATTTGAGTTTTAAATAGACGAACGATTATTCTTTTTTTGATAAAAAAAAATCCACCTCATTACAACCACCCCTTTTTTTTAAATATTCTAGGCTGCGTATTATAAAATGTGATTTCCTTCGGATTTTCTCAGTCCAACGGTAGTCGTTAATCTCGCGTATCGTATTCTCTCATCTCCCCTTACCGCTTAGATATATATCGTCTCTGTGCTTTAGCTATGGTAATTAGGCAGCATTTACATATCACTACACCGAGAGCATTTTAACACAAAACATTTCATTACTGAAAATTATTTTACAAAAATCATTTTAAAAATTATTTTAAATTTCCCTCCACTCCTTTTATTCCAATCGCTCCGTTTATTTAAAACTCAAATATAAGCAGAAATAGTGGATTAATTAGAAAACATTGATAGCGTCTCGCTATTCTATCGCTATTTTCATGGCAAATTTTCGAGCGAAGTACCTTGGTTCCCCCAGTTAGAGAGAAGGGGTGTAACAAGGGCTACTCGGGGACGAGCTAACATTCCCTACTCCCATTTGCTATAGAGTTACTGTAGCACTAAGCAAGTACCTTTAGGGAAATTAGTTGTGACTGTATAACTAAGATTGGGGGAGCGGAAATCACACTAAATGGGTGTTATACTAAAGTTTTCACTTTTTTAAAGTTAGAATGGCATTTACCTAGCGAGAAGAGACTGCAGAAAATTCTGCCGTCTAGGGTTTTATATATTAAAAATCTGAACGTTCAAATTCGAAACAATAATAAAATAAAAATAAATCATTTATATTTACAAACATATGGACATGACTTCAAAACGAGTAAAATTAGCCTTTAGTTGAGTTAAAGTCTTTGGGTAATTGGTAAACTATAGTTTAGAAAAGACTTTTGATATTTAGTCCCAAAAAGCTGTGATTGAAAAAAGTTGTGGTTGAGAAAAGACTTTTATTCACTGACCGTATTTGTTGTTGGAGATGATTCGTTTGAAGTCATCGACTGGCTGTCCATGCTGTTGTTGGAGATGAGATGATTCATTTCAAGTTGCCGATTAAATCTTCTTTCAGTATGCGCTGTGGGTGGGAGAGGATTCGGTCGCATCTCTGCTCTTTGAAAGTCGAAATCTTTCGGTTTTCGTAAGAGATTTCTCCCGAAAGTAGGCTAAAAAAAAATAGGGTTTTCGTTTTCTCTGATTGGTCAAATATTTCACATGGTGATATAATATTTTGATTTAAAAGGTGTGTTTTGCATTGTGAAATCTTTTTGGCATGTTTTTAATATTGTCAGTTATTGGATAGAAAATAAAGTTTAGGCATGTTTTAATATGTTATGTATGTGGGTATGTAATTGTGTTGGAAATAGGGTTTATGTTCTATAAGACCTTCAAATTAGAAACAAAGAACAAAAAATTAAAAACACCTTAATCTTGTTCATTTTTTGTTTCTCTCTCTCTCTCTCTCTCTCTCTCTCTCTCTCTTTTTAGCTAAGGTGGCCTACAGAAGGCCACAAATGTACAGGGTTCGATTTATTCTTCACGGCAGCTACAATTCCATTGATATTTCTAAAGAAAAATGTCTTCTCTTGCTTCTGATCAAGGCAATTGAACTCGGTTAAGAAATAAATAGTACTATAAGATACATATACACAGAGATACGTCAACTGGTATTTCATTCTTGTTCAGAAAACGTTTGGCTGCAAGAGACATTTAAATTAGTAGCAGAAGACAACAAAACAATTTCAAATGTCTTAATCTTGTTTTTTGTTTGTTTGTTTTCGTGGTTTTTTTTTGGGGGGTTGGGGGTTGTTAACAATCAGAAAGAGATAGATGAAATTTGATGGAAACACCATTAGAAAGTAAGACTTGAATAATTTAACACTCACATGGCGCGTCGAAGGCAAGAAAAGCAGTTTGTAATATATTTGACAAAAGCTACAAAGAGCCATGATCGCTAACGACCTGAAGGGTCATGACACAAAGTTAGACATTAAAAGAGAGATAAAGAGAAAAAATGTATTAAGCCATAGATATGTCTGTAGGTTTGTAGAACAATGTACATGTCTGTATCTCCATAAGTTTGTCCGTTTTTGTTTTCTGTTGTTTATTTTTTTTTATTCTTAGAGGGAGATGGAATACAGATAAAGATGGAATAGAAAATAATTACCCACTGAGGAAAGGCAACTAATTATGAAATCGGTGCCTCGCAGAAGGGACGCGGATGTTCTGATTATTCTCAGATGGCGGCGAAAACCTCTTTCATCATAATCTTTTCGCTTTTAAATGTTCTTTTTCTTTTTTCCTCTTCGCTGTCTTGTGATAGAAGGTTATTTTAATTATCTCATTTAATGCTTCTATTATTATACGCCAACACAGAGACTTGTACATTTCTAAGTGTGAGTTTATACACACACACGCGCGCACACACACACACACATATGTGTGTGTGTGTGTGTGTGTGTGTGTGTGTGTGTGCGTGCGTGCGTGCGTACATAGAGGCAGACAACCACAAATCTTTCTAAATTTGTAATATGCATACTGGGTACTTTCCGTAGACTGGTTGTTAGCAAACTCGTTACGCAGAACATGATATGCAGGTTTCCAATATACACATGTACGGCGATATTTTCCACAATATATAAGTGAAGGTAATGTTGTATACTAACTTTCAAGCTCAGCCCCAGGTCTGGGGAGGTCTCTCCACAAGCAGTACCTCCCTGTTCTATTCTAATTGTGCCTGAAAATTCCCCAAAGGGAAGTGCTGAAAAAATGTCTGAACTTATATCCATGTACGTTTGTTGGGTACACCTTAAAAATTGTCCGACCTCCTAAGGAGATGAAAAAATTATGTACATCATATTTTAGAACACCTCATGGTTATCAATCAGGCCGTGTTGGTTATTGTTTGTGAGCCCAACTTCTTCCCTCTTGTGCCAAAAATATGCTAGGTATAGTAAATAATTACATCAAACTCACTATCTTTTTCTTCTTCTATGTGCCACTTCACTTCAGAACATAGTTGATTATGGCTCTCCACAACTTTCGGTCTCGTGTCACTCTTAGCAGTTTTTTCTCCCTTTGCTAAAGCCCCTGCCCTCATTCCACTATCCATTCACATAAGCTCATCAGGTACGTGGTTCGCTGCTTCCCATAGTTCTACTGTCCACAATATGTCCCCGTGAAGGTCAAGTTTTCCAAGCTCTCTTTCCTCATTATGTGTCCAGTGAATTTCAGCTGTTTTTTTCCTGATTCAAAGTGTACATTCTTTTGCCATTTTCTTTAAGACTTCCTCGTTCCTTACTAATTTTGTTCATAAAATTTTCAGTATCCTTCTATAGAACCACATTTCTGCTGTTTCTAGTTTCTTGTTCTGTCGGGAGATTGCCCAACATTCAATACCACATAAGATGGATATCGCATAGAAATACAGCACTCTTTTCTTTGTTTATAACGAATATTTTTCGTTTCTCAGCACCTTTTGGAATGCTTCTTTAGCTAGTCCAATGCATGTTTGGATCTCGGTGTCACAGTTGTCATCATCCGTTGAAACGCTTACAAGATATTTTAACATCTGTGCCTGCTTGATGTTGATATCTCCAATTCATGACTCACATATTGGGCTTTTTCTTTTGCCAATGGCCATACTTTTTGTATTTTTGCAGTTGATGGTTAGTCCTATTTCCCTACTATCTTCTACCATGATGTATAGGAGGTCCTGTAGTTTCCTTCCTTATCAACAGAGTATCATCATAGTATTTATTTATGTGAATGTATCTGGACATATAGATAGACAGATAGTCGCAGCTAAGAATAAGTTGCCGGTTTTAAAATTGGCGAATTCAATCACATTCGAATAAAATGCATTTTTTTGTTTTAATTTAATTTTTTTTCTCTTGATTCTTTGTAGTGTCTTCCTACATTTGCTTGAACGTTTATTTATGTTTATATATATATATATGTGTGTGTGTGTGTGTAATATAATAGGAAAGAATAGTTAGATTAATGATTCTTAGTTCTTTAGTATTTATGTTTCTATTTAAAAAAAAAAATAGTGCTCCTCGATTTAAGTAGAGCATAAATTATAATTATTTTTAAACAATATGATTCTACCGCGAAACAGAAATTGCCATATTTCGAAACAGTAATTTCTGTGTCGCGATGGAATCATATTTTTTTAAATAATATATATATATATATATATATATATATATATATATATATATATATATATATATATATATACTCGTATTGAATTGTGTTTGTTAAAGTAATGTTAACTGTTTGGGATCGCAGCTGATTTATTTTTCTTTTTGGTGGTTACTAACTTGGGATTACGAGAACCTAGTTTGAGAGAGTTGGTATTCAGACTTATACTAAGTTAAAACTTAATTATATTATTTTATTTTTTAACTCATCGCCGCACAAATACATGTACATGTTTGTACTGGGGCATCTGTGGGCCGCAACACGACTCTCCAAATAAGTTATCTGAAAGCGCATTCTTTGAAATAATTTATCTGGAAGTCGAACCACGGAATTGTTTTCACTTTCGTTTTTTTTTTTCTTTTTTTATTTATTTTTTTTTTATTTTTTTTTAAAACATTAAACAAAATTTATTGAAACAAAACAAGTACAGTCGACCACTGATGACAATTCCAGAACAACGTAACAATAAACAATTTTTTCTTACCTCTGCCAGCCGCAATGATGGAGAAAGCAATAACCTCGAACCATCGCCAGTGAGACTCGCTGCAAGAGCCACTCCGTTTATTTATTTATTTGTTATAGGAGTAGATAGGCTCTCCTATCGTCCAGTCTGTACTCCTCCCCTTTTCCTTGAACAGGAGTAGAGGCTCATCCCTTATTTCCTGTTTAGGAAGGAGTTCCCGGTTCCATTTCTTTTCTCTGGTCTTAATACGACGCTATCATGATTTTTTGTGATATGCGTGGTTAGGTCACTTCATCCTGAGGGTATCGGTTTGGCAGTTTTCTGGTTGCTGTTCCCGACTGGGGGTTAGGAACCCAAAATCTTGCGTAGCGTCTTGATGGGCTGCTCTGATCAACAGTTGTATAATATCGGGGTTCTTGCAGTGCCATGTCATATATGAAAGTGTGCCCCTGCAAACACCTCCGGTGGATAACCCCGATGCCACACTATTTTGCTGTCTGCGTCAGTTTCCCTTGCTACTACTACATGAGGCATTTTCCTTACAAAAATAATACATCATAACTATAAACAACCAAAGATATACACCTAAACCAGCTCAACAAAAAATACCTAAACCGGTTAACCTTTCTTTCTTCAACATTCGTGGTATCCGTACCAACTCCTGCAATGTGGAATAGTTCCTCTTCGAAAAGTTTCCGGACATCCTAACTCTCTGTGAAACTCTTCAATCTCCTCCTCTGATTTATCGATTCCTGGCTCTCTTCCTCTATTTAGGAAGGACTCTAATGTCCACATACATGGTCTAGAAGTTTATGTCCGCAGACATCTCCCGCTGGCTAGGGAGCTCTCTCTTGAATCTCCTGACCATTCTTGCATGTGTCGCCGTCTCTCTCGACTTCTCAGTAAGCTGTCTCTTCTTTCTCTACCGTTCCCTTTCCTCCCATGACTGTTGCGTGCTAGAAAGCATTTCTAATAATATAGAAAATGCAATATCCCTACATCTGCTTGTAAATATATTCGTGTTCGGTGGATTAAACACTCTGTAACTGACCTTGCTGGCATCCAAACCCTTAACTTCTCAATCACTCAATCTCTCACACAAGTGTTTGACTTCCACACGCGTTTCCTCAGTAACCCTGATGGACACGCTTCTTTTCTAGATCTATTTTTTACCTCTGTCACTGACTCTTGTCGTACTACGCTGCTCTGCCCTCTTAGCAAATCTGATCATGCAGAAGTGTTTCTAAACATTTCCTTCCGCTGCCAAACCAGCCATGAAACTACTACCAACAGAATATCTTTCTGTTATCAACAAGCAGTTTGGCACTCGTTTCGTGATTTACTTTGCGACGTCCCTTGGAATTAAATTTTTAATAATCATGTTCCAAAATGCGGTCTCCTCCTGCGTGAAATCTGGCATCGATGCTTTTCATTCCACCAAGTTAAATTGCGTTCATCTCGTTGATACTCACCTGAATGCTCGTCCGCAATAGACCACAGGAATCACTTCTTCCGGTTGTACCAGAGCGACACGTCTGATTGCAACAGGTTGTCGTTGCTCGTAGCGGGTACAAGCAAAGTTACTGTTTTCTGATAGAAGGAAACAACGTATAGCATCTCGCAAGTTCGGTTCCAGAAATTATTGGCTACTCTGTAAGAGTGTGCTGAACAACAGTAAATACTTATTCCCTCCCCTATTCAATCAATTCAAAGTCCTGACTTCTACAGCAGATAAGGTTGAATGCTTTGATCGGAAATTCTCTTCCAACTCAACACTCGACTCATTTGAACTGATTTACTCCCCTAGAACTGATGATCTACTGGATGTCATGCGTTATAACCTCGTCATTGGTCTCGGACATCATTTCAAAATTAGTCTCCCATAAGGCAAGTGGAGGTAACGGGATCCTAGCCGTCGTCCTAAAGATATGTGCTGCCGAGCTGGCTCCAGTTCCCTCCAAACTCTACTATTGCCTATCTGCTTCCTGCTTTCCAGCTTTTTGGAAGTACTCCTCTGTAGTTCCCGTTTTTAAGACTCCTGGGAAACCTTCTGACCCCTTTAACTTTCGCCCCATTAGTCTCCTACCGCTTTTCGGTAAAGTATTCAAGGCTTTAATCAATGCTGAAGTGGTTAAGTATCTTACCTCTCACAACTTACTTTCTGACAAACAATATGGATTCCATTTTGCCCGGTCTACCGCTGATGTGCTTGCAGCCATCACTGAATACGTATAACAAACTCTTGATAGTAACGGCGAAGCTTGAGCTGTGGGTCTAGATATCTCAAAAGCGTTGTGACAGGGTTTAGCATGCTGGTCTTCTACGTAAGCTTCAGAACGTGAATGGAACGTCATTCCGAACGGGTTTGGTTCCAGATCTTCTCACACGAATGCGGGTGCCCCCCCTCCCCCAGTACTCTATTCTGAATCCAACGCTGTTTCTGATCTTCATCAATGATCTTCTTGATGTCATCCGTTCTCAAATAGGCATTGATGCAGATGACACTACCATTTACTCCTGTCTCAGTAGCAAATCCATCTGATCTGACAGTTAACCTGACCACTGCTCTTTAATAGACTTCCAATCAGTGGTTAAGTGGAGCAGGAAATGGCTTGTGAATTTTAATTTCCAAAATTAAATTGCTTTCATTTAACCACCATAGAGAAACTTCCCTGCCCTCCATCAGCGTGGCTGATGCTCAACTCCTGGAGAGCGATCCACTGTGCCTCCTTGACCTCACGTTTTCAAATGACTTGAAGTGGAACAACGGCATTGAATCAATAGTTGCATCTACCGCAAGGAAAGTTGGTTCATTGTGCCGTACCAGAAGATTTTTCTCGTCAGGGTTCATCTTGCACATTTACAAATCTACTATTCGGCCGTGCATTGAATACTGTTGCCATATCTGATCTGGTGCTCCTACTATTCATCTCGAGATTCTTGATAAAAT
Organism: Acanthosepion pharaonis; assembly: GCA_903632075.3. Lineage (NCBI taxonomy): Eukaryota > Metazoa > Mollusca > Cephalopoda > Sepiida > Sepiidae > Acanthosepion > Acanthosepion pharaonis. Next base: position 3,686,228 of record CAHIKZ030000668.1, on the reverse strand, counting down.
CCAAAGAATCTGCAATGGAATTGATCTTGATCTGACATCTCGACTTCAGTCACTTTCTCACAGACGTGAAGTGGCTTCCCTCTGTCTTTTCTACAAATATTTTCATGGCAACTGCTCTAGAAAGCTTTTTTCCTTGGTACCCCAACTACATGAATTTAAACGTGCTACTAGATTGGCATCTAGGTCCCACCATTTTACTGTTGAAATAGTTAAATGTAACCGCCACTCCTACTACAACAGTTTATTTTCTCTCACTTCCAGTCAATGGAACTCCCTTCCGTTTACTTGCTTCCTTAAAAACTACAATCTTAAAAAATTTAAATGCAACGTCAATCGTCATTTTCTGTTGTCTTAAACCTGTTCATCTTTTATCCTTTCTTCAATCCCCCCATATACTCAGTCTTTTCCCTCACTTTCACTCTCTGCAACCGCCTTTCTTGGGATAAAATGATTAAAAAAAAAAGATAGATTACTTAGGATTTTTTAATTTTACATGAACACAAATACATTTCTTGCTAAAGAAACGTAAACTTTATTATAGTAATCTCTCAAGGCGGATAATTTGTCGAATATTAGAATTTGAAATCCTATCTTTTACCTAGGCTCTAACATCGACTACATGCTCAGGGCGCAATCGCGCATGTATATCTGCAGCCAAACAGTTATAAACAGGTAGAAATTGATGTATAGAGAGATATGAAATAGTGTACTTTGAAATGCAAGTTTTGATAAAAGAAGAAAGCTACCTATACAAGTGTTATATTGTATAAAGATTACCAAATATAATAATAATTTTATCAAAATCTATAACCAAATATATTATTTGACTAAAATGGCGAAGGTCAGTGAGGGTTTGATAAATTACTGAAATTTTGCTGTAGCGGCAATATCTGAACTTAAATCCATGTTAAAAGAATCAACACAAAGAACATTCTTTGATCGAGTGTTTCCTGAATTTTGTTTTGATTCCAACGAATACAATAAAGAGATATAGTACTTAAGCGAAACAATATAAGAAAAAAATTAACATTTATTTAAATTTAAGTATGTAATATTTTACAACAGAATCAAGGCTTTTAAAGCAAGTGTATTATTCAAGGGAAAATATCAAAATACAAATTCATCATTAGCCAAAATTCCTTTTTGAAGTAGTTTACAAATTATATTAAATCTGAACGCACTCAAGTTAAATTCTTTTGATGGGATGAAAAATATTTGTATTTACTTGTATTTGTCGTAACACCAGTAAATTATGGCAATACTTAACGTTATTAATACACGCGATTAATAAAAATATTTCCTTGTTAGTGGATTCAAGTGTGTGAACAAAGTGTATAGCTATTAAATATACAGAAATCTTTTCAGATAAAGCTTTATATATTCAGCGTTAAGGTGGCTTCTCAGGAACGTCTTCAAACATGACATCTCCTTGACGATCGGAATGATAAGTGGCTTGTTCTACATAATCTTTTATAGAACACACGTTGTCCTAGTCGTAAGTACTTGGCTTGACGCTACCTTTTAAAAGCAAGATAAGTTCTTTCTTTTCAAAATTAAAATAAATTGTGAAAACTAATTGCACATCCTACATACAAGAACTTTGATAAAATTTCGTCTCAGCGATATTTTTTATTAATTTAAGTATTTGGAAAATTCATGTCGTAACAGTTTTAAAAATTATTAACAAAATACAAGAAAATTATTTACAAAATTACTGGTAACAACAGCAGCATAGGTTTGTACAATACAATTTTTTAATGCTTATCTAAAACGTTTTCACTTCCTTCAAATTCACCAAACCATCATTTACACACATCCAACCAGACAGATAAGTATGAAGTACCAATATTAATCTTTTCTGTCACTTCACGACACATTTAGTCTGAATTGTGCACATTAACTCTTTAAGTCCAGTTTCAGCCGGCCTGTCTCCCCAGGCAATACTGCTCCGTCGGGATGGGGCCAGGATCATTGCCTAGTGTCTGAGGCATCCCCAAAAGGAGAAGTGCCGAGAAGACTGGACTATTTTGGGGCTCCTGATCTCACATGCAAATCTCAAGTGGTATCGTCACTTTAAACTCAGCCTTGTGTTGTATTTTGTTTGAGTGGGCGTTGGGATTTATATCTTTATATTTTATTAACATAGATTTAATCTATCACCTAATGAAATACACTTAATTCACCAACATATATTCACATTGTGTTCTTATATTATGTGATATTTTCAACTTCGGGTTTTTTTGTGGTAGAAACTCAAAAGTTAGAGTTAATGATTTCTATGTACATGTTTCCAGCTATCCGAAATAGCATAAAACGAAAAAGGAACTACCATTAATTTATGTGAGAATAGTTTCTTTAGCACTTCTTCTATGTTAGCCTGATTCATTGTCGATGGGGCTATGTTAATCGTCTGCTGTGGGTTATGTAGAAAGCTTGAAATATGACACTATGATTAACTTCTGACCCTCACGCATTTAGCTATCATACAATCTGTGGGCACTCAAAGCATTCTGCAAAATTGCCCTAAATATACACGCCCATTTAAAATTAAAGTCACATTTTCTACAATCGTTGTGGCAATGGCAGTCGTTGTAAAAATTTCACGTTTTTTCACGGAAGGTTAATTTTGACATTGGAGATTTTCACTAAATATTCGCATATAAATTAATGCCAATTGTTTCTCCATTTTAACTTATAAAAGGTTTCGATAAGAGGAACATATATGCACTTTCCTCTTCATAGTATCAAATTATTCTTTATAGAATTTTTTTTTTGTTTATAAAAATTTAGTAGTTTTTGTTTTTAGTTACAACACTAAATTAAATATTGATCCAACCTTGAAAATTTTCGTGTTTAAAAATATATTATTATATATAGAAAATTAAACATTATTATAATAAAATATATTGCTATTATATATATATATATATATATATATATATATATATATATATATATATATATACACTACAGTTAAAAAGTTTGAGGCTACTCTAGGTAATTTTTAAAACTGGCCCAAAAGTAGTTGTTTTGTATTTTAAATAATTATAATACATGGTTAAAAAAAGGTCAGACACGTTAAACATTTTATTATGACATATTAAAAAAGCATTTTATAATTAAATTTTGCTCTCGTCAAACATCGCCCTTTAGCCTTGACTACTGAAGCACACATTTTTCGTATTCGTTGCAAAAGTTTTTCAAAGTATAAGTTTGATAATTGATTCCATTATTTTTTCAATGATTCTAAGAGCTCTTTATCATATTTTTTCACTATTCTGTGAAGTTCATCCTATGCTAATTCTGGGGGTAACTTCAAAGTTTTGAACTGTCGTGTAATTATACATAAAGACCGGTGCTTATTGAAGATCTCATGAATTTATTAATACTTCTTTTTAATCGTTAAATAAAAGTGCAAAAGTCGTATAAAAAGAAAAACTGAATTGTCATTAAAACAGTTGTGTTTTTTCTTGTTCAGCTAAAGTTTACACTTCAGAGCTAACCAAAAGAACACTGTTGGTATCAACTATTATTTACTAAACTAAGCTTATTTTTATCACTATTGTTCACTCAATACAAGACTCAGGATCCACTCAAGGTAGCGGATTGAAAGGGGTTGTTTTATGGACGTGAAAATTGCATATTATTATGATATCTATGATAGATAACGGTTGATCCTGGACTTGAAGAGTTTATGATTGTAGCGGTCGGGGATATATTCTCTCGGGAGTCTGTTCGCCACAAGAGCATAATAAGGGGAAAACAATGAAAATCAGACTCTACTCAGTAGCAATGGTCAACCCTACTAACCATTACCCTACGACAAGGTAATTCTAAAATTTACTGAGCTTAGATTTAACACAAGGTATCCAGGGAGTATAAAACTCCCTACTCATAGTTAAACCAACTTACTCGTTAACCATTAGCCAATGCTGAGTTTCTCAAAAGTACCAGTTGTAAAGCGGTGGTGAGTAAGTTAGCCATTGCAAGTGGGCTTAATACTACAGAATATTTTCGTAATGTGACCAAAAGAGATAATGCGCGCCTACTTTAGAGCAATAGTAAAGTTTTGGTCACGTAGATAACTGGCTCCATCTTCAGTGGATTTTCTACTATTGCGGTACTAGATTAAATTTAGTATAAACAGGACCTGCCGAAATTGTTACTCAAAATGTTATTAATTAAATTATTATCGAGTTTTTCATTAACGTGACTTTATGCTGCCATCAAAAAGCTCATTAAATATTTTTATTAATGAATAATGAAAACATGAAATATATGTGGGAGCACAAATCAGTAATCCAGTACTAAAAGAGAAGTGCTTGTAACTAATTTTTTAAACTAAAACTGTTATCGTTCATCGATAGAACACCATAATCTTAACCAAGTATTTATATTTGATTTCCTACAAGTGTTTAATGAAACACGCATTCTGATGTCTATTAAATATCGTTTTATTTATTGTCCTCAGTAAATGACGGTAGTGAAGTGTTATAATTGAGTCCTATCGGAAGGTTTTGCTGATAAGGTAGATGTGCTGGAGAAGGAAGAGGTCAGAGAAATATGTGAGCGGGAGAAGCAACATACACGTGGCTTCTAGATTCATTACAGGCGAGTGACGAAGCCAAGATTTTCTTCCCAGGTCCTTTTATTTTATTATCTGTTAGTTGTCTGGATAATTACGTAGCCCTCAACTCACTGACCAGAATATATCTTACATTACCAACTCCAGGAAGACCACACTGACGCATTCCACACCCATGGGGATATTCGTCACAAACGTTCATTACATTAAATTGGAAAACGTCTGCATTTAGATGGAAGAATCATCGTTTTCACTCGGGGTAAGTCGATGAATATTCGTCTGACCGCTTTTATATCTGCTTGTGCTCTTCACTTAAGATATTTTATATGTTAGACAAAGGTTTCTTAAAATAGGGTCTAGACTTCGTGTTGGCCTGGAGAAGGGTATCGGGGATCAAAGAAACATTTTACAAATTATTTTTGAATTACTAAGGTAACAAACATGTTTTTTATCTTTATATAAAAAACGTGATTGTGTTTTAATTGTTTTCTACGAGATATTTTAATTATTGTATATAGGCTAGTCCGGAGTAATTTCTTCATCGGAAGAAGACTGAAGAGAACGCAGACGAAACGTTATAGTAAAATTCTGTATCCTTAAAAAGGTTACAAACAGACAAAGGTGGTACTCGAGTGAAAGGTACAGCAACACGGCCGTAGATGGAAGAAAGAGAGGTGAAAGACAGAGAGTCGACTAACACTTTCCGAAGCCAGTCAGACTAATAGACAGACAGACGGACTCTGGTATGTCCTGTGCACACTACATACATTACTGACATAGGAAGAGTGGTACATTCCATTTCAACATAAAACAAAACAACAAAGAAAGTGGATTTTTTAATTACTTTGTTAAGTTATTTTAAGAGCCGCTCAATGTAGAGTGTTACTGGATGAAACTGTTTTCTAGATGTAAGAATTGCAAATTATGGGGATATGTGAGATAGATAACGATTTTCCATGAACTTGAAGGGGTTAAATATTGTAGTAGTCAGAGTCCAGCAGGTCTGTGGAGAAGAATCTGATGATAATAATAAAGAAGGAATTTTAAAAAAATTCTGATTTTAGCTATTTGGCTAGATTTAGAGATGTAGGTAAGGCTGAGAGCTTTTTAGCATCCCATGGTAAATACTAAAATACACTTCTTTTAATCTTTATATATAACAAAATGTTCTAATTCTATTCGTTAATTTTTTAAATAAATGATAGCAGACACGGAAATGAAATTACAAAATCTTCTATAGAAGGTAGCGACGGAGAGCGTGAAGAAGGAACTAAGCATAAACTAAAAGAAGACTGAGTGCATGGTCGCCAGTAAAAGGATGAGCCCGAAATACGATCTGAAGGTCGGGAACACTAGAATCAAGCAGACGCGGAAGTTTAAATACCTGGGAAGCGTCATGACAAATGCGAAACTGAAATCCGTAGGCGTATTGGGATAACCAAGTACACATTCCAAAAGCTGGGTACTCTGAGACGGGAGGATATCTTTGGTAACAATGAAAAGAATACTGAACTGTTACGTGACATCTGTCCTTCTTTACGACAGCGAATGTTGGGCGACTTCCTCGAAGATAAAGAAGAGACTCGAGGCGACCGAGACGTGGTTCTACAGAAGGATGCTAAGGATATCATGGGCCGAGCGTGTTAGCAACAATGAGATCTTACAGAGGTTGCAAACAAGGATGAGGCTTATACTTAATACCAGGAAGAGGCAGCTGAAATGTCTGTGACACATAATGAGGAAGGAGGGACTGGAAAATCTGATACTCACGGGTCGAATAGCGTGAAAGAGAGACAAGGGAAAACAACGCGTGACATACCTGGCGGACTTAAGCAAGTGGATGACAAAACGTGGTCTGGGAGAGGAAGCAGAGGGAAGGAACTTGTTGAGAGCTGCAAGGGATAGAGGGAGATGGAGAGCCATGATCGCCTACGCCCTGAAAGGATATGGCACATAATAAGAAAGAAACCACGCAATATATACCCTTATAAATATTTTTGAACGTATAACACGTTTCGACGTCACTAGAAAAGATCACTATATATACTACAGGCAAAAAGATCGGAGCCACCATGCATTTCTTTTAAAAAGATATCTTAAAATAAGATTTCTTTTTTATTTACTTTACACAGGCGCCTGCAATTAGTGCATTTCCATGTTATGTGGTTTCACGTAATAGTTGCTCCATTTTGTATTTTTCTAGAAATAACAATTTTGATTATAGAATGATCTCAAAATCAAGTTATTCTTATAGACTATGGATTTTCAGCCCATAATACCCAGCTTTTTGGCCAGCTATAAGACATATACAAGAAAGTAAAAATTCATAGTAATTTATAGTAACTGAAAAATAAACTTATAATCATAAACAAGTTTATCAGTAGAAATATGTGTAAACATATGCCAGTATAGACTAATCTGACTTAAATCTGGACCGGGGCTACAAAAATGGATCTTCTAGCAACTAACCTGTCAATCACTACTTAAAAGCACGTTCTCTTCATGTATTTGTCCATATCTACTTATCCTCAAAATCTTCACCTACCATCCCTTTTTATTCATATCATAAACCTCATTCTTCATAACAATAGCAATAACCTTCTACCCTAAGTGGCTCTCGAGCCTTGTACTGAATGAAGACTAGTATAAATAAATTTGAACATATCTACATAAGTCTATTTGATTTACCAATTATCTCATTGCTTGTAAAGCAAATATTGAAATAGGTTTAACTTCTCTATGAGAATTTATTAATTTTCTGCTACAATTATTACAGATGTGTCTGCCACTGTTTTTGATGATTTTGCATCACCAGCAAGTGGAAGTAATAATTTTCAAATGTGCCTATTTACCGTAAATTACTTCAAATAGAAAACCGGTCGAGGTCTTCCAGGTGACTTTCTTTTAAGACTGAAATTTTTAATCTATAGGAATATTGATTTTCTATCTGGAACAGCATCATTCCGACGTAACGTGAAATGAACACGGAAATCTTCTTGTGTTGATTCACCAGTTTAAAAAAAAAAGCAACTGCAAATGCAGTGTTCACCAGTCCAAGCCATGATGGTAAGTGATTGTATCTGAAAATGAAATGGTAAGACATTAGCTAGATGAAGGCACCATTTCCACTTGACTGAGTACACTAGCATCACACAGGTGATGGTTTTAAATGTAGGGGGTATTTCTGCTGCATACTGTATAATGCTAAACTGAACTCTTAGAGTGCATTCGTGAAATTTTAATAAAAATCTAGTTCGCATGTATGTGATCATTATATTGCCATTAATGTTACCTTTCTGGTCTTTTGTTTTAGGCAACGCAAATAAATTCTTCGAGTTTGATATAAAGAACAGTCCAGGTTCACATAGAATGATTGGTAGTAATCCTTAGAGGTTACGGAGATACTTCAAAGTGTCAAAAATCACTTAGGAATCAAGCATAAGGGAAAAAAACTGCATTTTGAGAATCGAATGCAAATGTCGTGTCACGTAGTAAATAAAATTTCGTGACTGTTTTAGTCATGCAAATGGCAACAAAATGGTCAAGAAAAGAGAAAGGTCATTTTCTTCTGCTTTTATTAGTAATAATTATTCTGCTTAGTACAGCACAAGGGGGGCATTGTGATGTACGCAATAATAATCGAATTCACTTCACTTCAAGGCAGCGATTCATCCAATTTTTTTTCATCCCAAGCAAGGCGAAAAAGTCACCAAGGAACAACTATTGACAATGAAAGAAACTGCAAAACCCTTACTAAATAAAAAGGACAACAGAAAGAATTCAAGTAGACAGATGATGTCGATTGACGTTTAGTTTAAGTTTTTGAAGACCATACTTTACAAGAAAGCAAGAAGTCGGAATAAAGTTCCACGAGAGAGAGAGAGAGAGAGAGAGATATCCGGGTGATATAATCGACAGTGGCTCAGAATGAGAAGTCGGAGAGCAGAGTTCTAGTAGGATTCATTATATTCACTTACGCGTAAATATCGTTAGGAATCCATATTCTTCTTCGGTTATGGGTTAAATAATACGATGTCTATGTTATAATCATTGTTATTCTCAAAAAATCCTCAATGGAATATTCACTCGCAAAAGAAGAATTACTTTTAAAATTCAAAATATGTTTCGGCTTTAACTAACCCACAAAGTGTTGATAAGCCGCAAAAAACAATCAACCATAGATGAGAAGTCCTAAAGAAAAAAACTATTAGAATAGAACTTGCAATTACAAATGCTTTGTAATTATTTTATGTTCTGATTCACAATTGTTCTTTTTATTATCATTACTAGTTAGAAAAAAACACGGATATTATAAAATGTTGAGTTTTTTATTATTTTTTGTTGCGTTAACGTTTGCTCGTTTCCAGTGGCGCAGTGCAAGCCGCGTATTAACATAACAATCGATTTTTTCATTACTTAGTAGTAGACCAGGTTACTAAACATTACCTGACGAACTAGTCTATTGTTTTCGAAAGAGAAACACAGAAACAGAAAATCAGAATGTTGTTTATATAGACGAGTTTTAACCTGTAAAAATTTCACTTTTTTATGTTAATATTCTGATGAATTTTAAGTTAATGATTGCATAAGCTCATGGCGAGTTGTATGACAATAAAATATCTGTAGAATCACACCGTTAAATATTTGAGCTTAACAAATTTAACAAAATATTGCAATAACAATCATAATTATGAATACAGTACAAATGAAAAGTGGGTACAAATGAAAATATTTGAAATTGATCTTTTTTTCCATTTCACTGAAACAGCCGTTAAACACTTCTATCTTTCTTTCATTCATTCATTCATTTTCTCACTGAAACCAAGTGGTGTCTTTTCCCCTCTTTCCATGCGATCAATACGGAATAGTTCATTATTTATGAGGCATTGGCAGGAGAGGTTAAATACATCTTTCTTTCTTTTTCACACTGAAACCAAGTAGTGTCCTTTTCACTCTTTCCACACAATCAAAACGGAATAAAATATTATTTATGAGGTATTGACAAGGTGTAACGGTCGTGCGTACTAACGAAGTGCGGGACAAACACAATTATAATAGGCTAATTATGTTTTGATTCAGTTATTGTCTTTTTACTATTATATTAGTAGTGTTGGTATTCTCAAAAGAATGTTGTTGGAGTTGATTAAGGGTTAATAATTTTGTCAATGAATCGATTGTCAAAATAAACCCCCTGATGTAGGTTATCAATATAAAAGAATATTTAAGTTGATTGACACATATTTTGACTTAATGCCCATCTACAAATGCAAAATTTTATCATAATAATGGCTGTAGTAATTTTCTGGACTCTGCAAATCGGTTAATAAGTCATGTTTTGATGAGCAGTTATCTTATCTGATTTAATCAGTGAGGTTCAAGTGATTGTTTATAGTTCACAGTATTCTGACTGTTATGCAATGTAAGTATTTGAATCTTTGTTTTTAATCTGACCCACCAAGAGTCAGAAGAGCGTTGCGGTATTTATCAAGTGTTACATTAAGCAGATAAAACTGTATCGCAACATCAGGACATAAATTATTTCTTCACATTAGTAAACACAAAGGACATACAAAAGATACCAACGAATATCTTATCCATAGATCACTGGTCTATGCATCGTTGATCAGTGATCTTTGAATCGGGTCACAAAAACATTAAACACTTTGTTATTGTCAATAGCAAACTCGATTAAAGTCCACTAAAGGCAACAGTTAAGTTTGATATATATAAGTTACTTCCTATTTTAAAGAATTTATATAATTAAATAAATAATAAATATCATATAAAATAAATAAGAGGAATTACTTTTTAATTAACATTCAAATTTTATTTCTGTATAAAAATATGTAAAACAAATGGCTTTATTCTTCAAATATTTTAATCGTATTGTTGTGGTCTTTAGTTTTTGCTCTACTACGGTAATAAAAAGAAAATACGCCCACAAACAGAAATCAGATCATAATATAAATTTGATCCCAAAAGACTAATCTAGGAATTATAAATGTTTCTCTTTCTATAATTTTTCTTTTTTATTGACAGTATTTTATCTAGTTTGCGCTCAAATTCGCACAAATGCTCTCGAGAAAGGCACGAATGCGTCTATTCTCCCGAAAGTGATGGATTACATAATAGGGTAGACTTCTCTCTCGAGTTAGGTGATAACCAGTCTAAGAGAAGGTAAACTCTGAATTCCAAACCGTGGAAAAGGAATTAGGAAACCACTCCACTATCTTTCCTAAGGATATGTGATAATTACGCTTATGCCCTGAAGGGGCACGGCTTAAAAAACCTTTACGGGGAATAATATTTTAACGTCAACTGAGCAGTAGTTCCGGTGATTTCTAAAGTACCGAGTGTACTGGCAAAAACTGTTTTGCCATGTTTTGACATTTTTCTACATTTCGTTTTTCCTCTAAGCCCTTCAAGTGTAACATTAAACTTAATACCGAAGTTATTAAAACCTCTATTCATCTGCCAATAACTAATAATTCAGATGTAAATTATTTCCAATTGATGCCACTCAACGATCAAAGGAAACATTAAATAAGGATTATTTTTTTTATTAAAGAACACTCTCTTTTGGAGTGATATCTCCGCCAAATTAGAATAGTAGACAGTATTCGAGATAAGGTAAACAGTAGAATACTGATTTTCAAAGTAGGCAGTCTCTCCACAATTAGAAGATTAGTTTAACACAATTTTCTTCTCGTCTACACTTCCGTTTCCTCACTTTTGAACTGCTGATGTGCTTACCCAAGCTCAGTAGATCTTAACGTGGAAAATGCACGTTTTGTGAGTCGCAGATTCATTTCTTCTTTCCAGAAGAAACAAATTAATCATGAATTTTAAAAAATATCGAAATTTTTACTTTAATGAAAACATGTTGGTTTCACGCCTTGAAGAATTTGAGACAGAACTATAAAAACATTTTGTATTCAAATCATTACATTGTTTCTAAAATTCTGGAATTTATTTATGATATTAGTCTCTATAAGAAATATACCTTATTCTTTTTTTCCATTTTTGCTATCATATTATAGGGGCTTGGATATAATCTGTGGATACAATAACATGCATCTTTTCCTCTGCTTGTAGTTCTCAAATTAGTTATATTTTCAATAGCCTGCTTTATCTTTCGATGATTTCTGCAAAGCTCTCCTATGTGGACATTCCATTACTCAATAACTTTGTTATTTCCTGTTATTCAGCAGTCGTTAGATCTATTTCATTACCAATTTTTCAACACATATTATGAAAAAAAACATGAAGTTGTTTTTATTAAATTTCAAAGACCTTAAACTAATATTAGATCAATCTCCATAATAACTTCAGACTGTAGTTTGTATAATAAATTCAATAAGTTTAATAAAACATGTTGAAGCTACATAAAATATTAAATCAATCTTTGTTCTGACGTCTAAATTAATCATTTAAATTGGACCACAATTGTTCAAAGCAAATTCGAATTATTGAGGTTTATGTGATTTGCATCTTTTTCCTTTCGCTATTATATTATCGGGTGTTGAGTTGTGAGAGCAGCGTATCGGTTATTGACGCAGAAATTGGAATCGGCGGGCAGAGTTCAAAATCTAGCCTAGCGTTCACTTTCCCACAAATTTCCTTGGGAAAGGCATGAATCTCTCTCTTGTTCCCCAGCAATGAATTGAATAATGGGGTATACTTAACTCTCTATACTTGAGTGTCAACCAGTTTAAGAGAACGAAAACGCTGAATTGCAAACGGGAAGAAAACTCACAGATAATTAAAGAAAAAGCAATGTAGAGAGCCATGATCGCCTACGGCTTGAATGAACATGGTATTTAAAAAGATCATCAGACCTACGATGCATGCGTAGAGTCTATTAACCTGTTCTTGCTTACTCCCTCTTACTAGAACAACAGTCGCTCTCTTACAAACGTGCTGTCGCCTCCCTCTGTCTTTTCTACAAATATTTTCACGGTAACTGCTCTGACGAGCTATGTTCGCTAGTTCCCAAACTGCATGAATTTAAACGTACCACTAGCCCGGCATCTCGGTCCCATCCTTTCATTGTCGAAACGGTTAAATGTAGCCGTCTCTTCTACTCCAATAACTTCATGTCTCGCACTTCCCGTCTGAGGAACTCCCTTCCTCTTAATTGCTTCCCTGATAGCTATAATCACCAACTATTCAAATTCAATATCAATCGAAATCTCCAGATGCCTTAATCTATTCCCCGGCCTTCTCTTCATCTTTTTCTCTCTCACGTCTCTTTACTCTTGCTCCCACTTTCTGTAACCCCTTGCGTGCTAGTGGCACTCCCGCTTTGCTTGGGGTGGAAAGTTTAAAAAAATAAAATAAAAATAAATAAATAAATAAGGAAGATAGAATCATCTCATTCTGTTCATTTATTAAGGTACATTGGTGTTTGATTGCAGAGAGGTCTTCTTAATCTTTCAGTTTTTATTAAATGCATTTTATTTCGTAAGTGTATAAATGCTGGTTTTACCTATTGCTGAAGAAAACGCATTTACAGTTCTTTCCGTGGTTTTCCTCTTCAATTTTTACTAATATTTCATTATCTCGAAATTTACACTAGATTTTGCGTTATTAAAACAACTAGTCGCAATAATTATATATATATAGGCTTACTGCCATATCACGATGAAACACCGGCTTCTGTACGATCGCCGAAGTTAAGCAATGTCGCGACTGGTCAGTACCTAAATAGGTAATTGCTAGGGAATACCAGGTTCTGTATTCTTGGTTGTGCGGTTCGTGTAATGGATAATGGCACGTAATTGTTAATTGGAGAACCGAGTTCCAAAATCAGTTGGGTCATTATTTTTTCATATGTGTTGAAAAATTGGTAATGAAATAGATCTAACGACTGCTGAATAACAGGAAATAACAAAGTTATTGAGTAATGGAATGTCCACATAGGAGAGCTTTGCAGAAATCATCGAAAGATAAAGCAGGCTATTGAAAATATAATATACTTAGGAGCAAATACCATTGGAAAAGGCATGAATCTACCTTTTCTCCCCAGCTATGTGTTAATTAGTAAGATTTGTCTCACTAAATTATTATTATTTCCACACAAAATTCTTAAAATCTAAAAATATTCTCAGGCTTTAAATAACCTACATTGGGTTGATAAGACG
>CAHIKZ030000668.1:3337500-3667500 GCA_903632075.3 Acanthosepion pharaonis | reverse complement strand
ATAAATTTATACAATCCCATATGCCTTTGTTCCACTTCCTTTCGCCATCTTAGATTTAGATTTCGGCATTAAATAACCCATAGCTTCATGATTCCTTACTTCAAAAATTTGGCATCTTTCTGTAGAATGAACTGCTCTAAGTGATTTTTACAGGCTTCCAGAGAAGTTCTTCCCATTTAGAGAATTTTGTAGAGATCAAAATAAGTTGTAATCTGAAGGTGTCAGAGTAGTGTAATAGGGCATCCCAGTCATGCTGTACTAATTTCTGTTGAGTTGCAAAGATACGTAAGATCTACGTTGTCCTGATGGAAGACGGTACCCTTCCGACATGTCAATTCCGGAGGCTATTCATCGATTGTTGTCATTAATCAGTCCAATTAGGGATAGTAGTTGTCTGAATTCTGATTTTGTGGAATGTGCTCGTAATATACAATGCCCTTACAATACCACCAGATACCACATCACCTTATATGGATGCAGACCAGCTTTTGGAGGGGTTAATGGGGGCTCATTTCGTTTCCGCGATGTATTTTTTCTAGCATATTGTTGTAAGCAATCCATTTTTATTGCTTGTGATCGTCCTTTTCAAAAATAGTTTTTTTTTTTACTGCCTGAGCAAAATATCGCAGATGGAAATGCGGTCCATTAATTTCTTTTCGTGGGGCACCCAAACATCGAAGTAATTCCCGTACCCAAGTGTTTTCAAATACAACGAATATGAGATATGTGAAATATCTCTGCGATGTTCTGTGTTCTGTGTCATTTTTAATCATCGTTTCGATTAGGATATCATCCATGACTGCAGGCCTACTGGAATGTTCCCGGCCTCAAGATAAAAAATTTCCACTTCTATTCCGAGCGAAATACATACGAACAGTACTCTCAGCTGTGGCAACATAACGACACATACCTTCTGTTTCCGAAAATAAAAAAAAGAAGTAAATGTCAAAATGCATCTTATTTTCATTCATTTTCACTTTTAACGTAAAAACATTTAAAATTTACAATTCACACACAAATCGTACAGAAAGACGCATTGGGATTTCACCTTTCAAAATATGCATATATGTCATAGTGAGAAACGAAATTACATTTTTAAACGCCACGATTGGCTATGAATTTTTGTTCCAACTCAATAATTTAGTGCCAGACCATTGGCTAACCGTTATCTTGAAATTTTTACCCGTCTTCAAATTTGCAAGATTTTATTGAATTCCATGAAGAAATTTTACCAGGTTCTGAGAATCGTTTTTCTTTTCATGTCGTCTCAATAAAAATGGTTACGTCTTACGTAACTTTGATCCATATGTTTTGATGTTTTCTGTTTATATTCTTCAATCTAAATATATCTCCCACCAGATCTCACGACTCACCCAGAAAACTTGCCAGTTTTATGTTTTTCGTGGGCGAGGCGTATTTTAGCTATCAACCGACTTTTTCAATGTGTTTGCAAGGACACCAGAAAGTAAATAACAACTACCCCCTGCGTCCTAAAAGAAGCGGGTTACCGTGCGCCCCAATTCATTTGTGTAGGGAATGATGCTTGACTTAGCACAAAATATACGGTTAACATGGCGAATGATATAATTAGTGAAAACATGACACAGGTGATGTCGTTCTTCTTTCTTTCTTTTTTCAAGAAAGATCTGTAAAAGAAAAAATAGTTTTGTACGTAGTTTAATTGAAGATTAGTTTTTATTGGCATGCTATCTTTTATATTTATATTAATAAGAACAAAAGAAAAACTTACTCGGTAATTATATGACTAAATCTGCGTCTGATTTTATCAGACCAACTCTACCCATAATGAATCAAGATCTATTTTTTTCAGTATTTTCTATTTAGAAAGCTCTGATAAATACAGGTGAATGTTATGTGACGAAGGATGAATTACGAAGAGTTACTGAAAAGGTCTCGTTCCGACCAAGATGGTATTTAAAATAGTTTGGTCAGATTTTGGGAAGTGGGTCGGGCCGATAACTTTTCTGCACCCCTCTTAGAGAGTAGCTTATATTCTGCAATATACTGCAATATATTAAATACTGTCTATTAAGAAAACAGTACTTGAGGGATTAAGGATTAATTTAATAGGAATAGATAGGTTCGTCTATCGCCCTTTTCACACTACTTCCAGAAATAGAGTTTTATCTATGTTTCCACTATGGGTAAATAACGGAACAAACTAGTTCCTTTAGCCTTTGTTTGCGCCTAGTCTAAGAATTAAACTCTAAGTCCAAACCAGTTTGTAGAAGGTTGGGCTCCGTCAGACTATCTGCCCCGGGAAACATCACTGCCATTATGACCCTAATGATTTATGGACACATGAGCGTGAGAACGTGTGGTCGTCTAAGGGAATTAAAACTACGTCAGAAAACCAACCCTTGTTCAGAGTACAGACGTTGCTCAGAGTACAGAGTTGCTTGACAGAGACTAATATTCTAACCATTATTCCACACTACAGCTACAACAATTACTCTTGTGAAGTTCCTACGATATTCTTTACATCTCCAATGATATACGTTCTTTCTCATTTGTAAATTTCAAAATCAGAAAATTAAAACCAAAGTTCTGAAAACCTAATTTCTGTCTAAATTTATTGAATGAGGAGTTATTATTATTTACATTAGGTCTAGTGTTCTCATCTTTGATGTTATTATCACAACATTTCGACTGTTGTGCCCTTCTCCCTTTTTCAGATATCTGTCCAGGTAACTTTCAAGGAATTTCGAATTGAATTCTTTATTGTTTACATTATTTAAACTAACTGAAATATTGTAGTAATAACAACAAAGACGAGAACACTAGTCTGAATGTAAATGATATAAACTTTACTATAACTATTTGTAAGATTTCAAAGAATGTATTTCCTTAAGTTGTTATTTACTAAGCTTAGACCTAGCCCAAGGTTACATGTACCGGATGCTCAGTGAAAATGAAACTCACTATTAATAAAAAATAAAATGTCGTTAGCATTAATCTCACGCCAAGGCGCCCCAACATACTTCCTAATGTTAGAGAAATCAGATACCATATTTTGTCTTCAGTTGCTACAATTAGTCGGTCAGCGAAAACTGTTTTGTGGTCTACTGGTTAAATATTTAATTGAATCCGTCTTCCCTTTATTAAATGTCTCAATCTCATGTTTAACTGAACACCATAGACAGTTCAGACAAGATAATTTTAAATTAGCTTAATTCTTCTTCTTCAGGACGTAAGCGATCAAAGCCCTCCACATCTTCCTGTCCCTTGTAGCTTTTAATAAGATTTGTCTTTTTGTTATTTCTCCCAAACCTTGTTCTGCCATACATTTACTCAAGACCATCAAGTAAGTTACGCACTGCTTTCCTCTGTCCCTCTTCCCTTCAATCTGTCCCGTGAGTGTCAGATTTTCTAAACACTCCTTCCTCATTACGTGCCCCAGAAGTTTCAGTTGCATCTTCCTGATATTAAGTTTGTTTTTGTTTCCATTTTCTCCAAAATCCTGTTGTTGCTCACATGTTCGACCCATGGTATCCTCAGTATCTTTCTGTAGAACCACATTTCTGTTGCTTCAAGTCTCTTCCTCATCTTTGGGAAGATTGTCCAGCATTCGCTGCCATAAAGGAGGACAGATATCACATAACAATTCAATACCCTTTCCTTTGTTTCCAACGAAATTTTTCTGTCTTCTAATACTCTGCTTAGCTTTTGGAATGCGTCTTCGGCCATCCCAGTGCGTCTTAATACAGTGTTAATAATTCGAAAGTTATGCTGTCTGGAAGAATCTGTTAGTGAACTGTGAATAGAAATATACATAAACTTAAACACGAGCATTAGTTAGCAGTATAATCTAGTGAAATGGAGATGGATACTCTGTATATATGCTTATGTAGCATCGTTGAATAATTCCAATATCTACAATGTTTTATAATTGTATACATTATGCAGTTCGTATTCAAAAATAATATCATCATTTACTGGCAATTTTGGCCTCACAGAAACAAAAGAACATAAAAATGATGCAGATATTCTTATTTTTTCTGAATAGAGCCTGTGAGTTACCCCACGTGGCTTCACCAAACACCGATAGGTGGCGTTGTTTAAGTATATAAAAACGACAAACATTTCCTCTCTCTCTTCCTCTTTCTTCCTCTCGCTTCAAGATGTATCAGAACGTAGATGAGGGACACTTCGTTTCAACGGTTGACAGGACTCTTACGCGTACGCACTCACACACGCGCATATAAGACACACAAGCACATTCTTAATAGATAAGTTTTTTATGATTTTCCTTTCCTTTCAACTGGGTACACGTTAATGCAATTTCCTTTTGTTAATATACGCATTTAATTGTTTGTTTAATATCCATGTTTTCTTATTTTTGCCTAGACTCACATGAGTCCGTCAAATTTTATTTGTGGGACAAATGTACCAGGGGCCGTTATTTATTTACTGATAAATGTTCACACCTCGCAACAAAAGTGGTGATTCCCGCAACTAGCCACAAAATTTTACTTAGTTTACAGTAAGTTCCAAACTGATGACACTTAAGAGGTTTTAATATTGTCTTGTACAGCTGATGAGTATATAAGTTACCATGTAACTGTAAAATTGCCGACAAAAGAGATGCAATGTTTTTCGTTTATGTACCGTGTCCCTTCAGGATATGAATGAAAATGACTCTCTACAAATTCCTGTCACTTGTAGCTATAAACAACGTTTGGCGCTTTACAATCATTCTTTGTCCCCGCTCTGGCATTCCTTCATATAAACTCTTTAGGTAGGTTACCCATTGTTTCCTTCTATCCCTCTTGTCTTCAGAATGTTAAGTGAGTGTCAAATTCTCCAAACCCTTCTTCCTCACTATATATGTCAGAAATTTGAACTCGCTCTTTCTGATTTTAAGTATAATAGTAATGGTCACATTAATCGTTTCCTTATATGAAAACATTCGACATTTACTAACCGGACAGTCGATTGAAATCTATAAAATCTTTTCATTAAACAATTTTTCAGAAAAATAGATTTCTCATGTCCACTAACTTATTGCGCTTTCTATTATTGATAGAGATTTTCTTCCATCTTTATATTTTGTTATAAGTAGTATAGAATATGAACATCTTGATTATATTATTATTTTCTCTTCAAGTTAGATGTACTATCCATTTTGCATTTTCGCTGTTATGTGGTTTCTGTTATTTGGCACAGTTCTTCGTGTTTCGGTAGTGCCAGTTCATGAGTTTCAAAGATGAATGGTCTTCTATAAGACCTACAGTCTTTATTAAGTCGAAGCCACTTTTAATCATTGATGTGAGAAAGCGGTTGTACCCAGTTGAGTGTCTTAGCAGTTTCTGAACGGGTTGGGCGTCAAATGACATTTATATGAAAGTCTCGATCGGATAAGACAATTGAAGGAGATAACTCAGGTTCATAGGTCAATGTTTTGGTTTTATAGCATCTTGGCATTGTTGGACAAGACTACCCATAGCGCAATTTACTTTATGTTCAGTTTCTTTATCTCCTATATTAAATTTGTTATAACTGATCTATACACTGAATTATTTGAAGTTTTAGGTATTTATTAATTCTATCTCCTGATTTTTTATGCTTTTGCTGGGGAAATATTGCATGAATGTTGAATAAAAAATGAAAGAAAGGGTTGCTGTGTGTTCAAGTAAAATTTATTTAACGTAAAATACACAATTTCTTAACTACTGTTACGAAATAAAAGTTTATATTTAAAAAGTTCTTCTCTCTGGCTGAAAAGCAAAGGAACATAGACTTTCAATGAGGAAGAGAGAAAGTTGAGTTGGGAGACAAGATCAAAGGGAGTCCGCTGTTGCTTTGGTGAGAAATGGTTGACTCGTTTCTCTTTATTGCTGTCAATCTTTCTGCTGAGTTGAATGGATGTCTGGTTTATATGGCTTCATGTAGGCTCCAGTAGCCTATGTTTATTTATTTGTGGGAGCTGATTG
Source organism: Acanthosepion pharaonis (assembly GCA_903632075.3). NCBI lineage: Eukaryota > Metazoa > Mollusca > Cephalopoda > Sepiida > Sepiidae > Acanthosepion > Acanthosepion pharaonis. The sequence goes on along the minus strand of CAHIKZ030000668.1, from coordinate 3,661,546 downwards.
TATTGGTTATTCTTTATTTTTATTAATTTGAAAATTTGAAATATGTTTGAAACAGGAAGCCTTTACGTAATGTGTTGACTTTTGTCATTTAATCTTTTGATTTGAAACAGTTAAGTTCCGCTTCTTCTACACTTTTATTCCACTTCCAGATCATAATATCGGCTTTGGAAAAGATTATCTTAAGTCCTACTTCTTGTAACACGAGAGGACTTTATTCAAGACTATTCTTATCCCAACTATGAATACCTATGTCATCAGCGTAGCATCACCCACTCATCCTCTGTACATTGACCTAGAGAAGGAAAACAGGAATACTGTTTTCTGTCAGCAGATTCGTTTGGGAAGTGGTATAGAATTATTAAATGATCAATGCACATCGCTTTACACCGGTGCTTGTAAAGACGCAGAATATAAATGGCCTATTAGTTCCCATTTTCTCATATTTGCAGTCCATGGTATTCCAGCATCCGCCTACAGAACCAAATCTCTGTCGCTTCAAGTCATTTCTTCTATAAGGAAATTGTCCAGTATTCTCTTCTACAGTATATAAGAGGATAGATATGACATAGCAATGCAATACTCTTTCCTTTGATTCTAATGTAATTTTTCTCTCTCTTAATACTTTCTTTAGTTTTTGGAATGCATCTTTTGCTATTCAATACGCCTTCGGACTTCTGTATAAAGTATTCCATCGTGTGTTGCTACACTAACCAGATAATTAAATTTCTGTGCCTACTTGACTCTGACATCTCCTATTCGTAACTCAGACCTTTGGCTGTCTTTCTTGCTGACAACCATATAGTCAGTTTTCTTACAGATAATAATTAGTCCTTTCAGCTCGCTTTTCTTTGCTACTTTATTTAGGAGTGGCTGAATATTTTCCTCAAGTACGGAGAAGAGACCTAAAAACAGCACAGATGTAGTTCTTCCAACGAATGTTAAAGATAGCATGGACTGTACATGTGAGAAGTAAAGAAATCTTAAAGAAAATAGGAACTACAAGCAAACATACTTACAATCAGAAAGCAACAGCTGAAATTTCTGAAACACATAACGAGTGGGAAGGGCCTGGAAAACTTAATGCACACAAGATAGACTGATGGCAACAGAACATGGTCAAAGATGGATGATAAAGTGTTAAAGTTACTTCGTGTAACAAAAAGAAGGAAATTGTGGAGAGCAATGATCATCTAGATCCTGCACCTAAAAGAATATTAGATGATTAGATGAAATAGTTTTACACACACACACACACACACATATATATATATATATATATATATATATATATATATATATATATATTTAATGGACGGCTACTCGTTTTCCAAGCACATCCGTCTCTGCTCGAGGGCGGCTAGCCAGTTTCGCTTGAGCAGACGCCTGCTTAGGCACATTTGTGTTTATTCGACACCAACCGAGCTCACCTGTGGTTTATGTTGAAACTATACTGAGCAGACCATACTTACAATTTCTGTGAGAAAGCGCATAATCTCGCGTGATCAACAGTTTTTGGGTTTTTTTTTTAACTGAGCCAGTACGTTCAACGCCTCGGTCATGATGGCTTGTGACTTTGGGCTATCAGAACTCCCGACGGCTTACGAACAGTTCCATCTAATCAATTTCGCTCACATGTTTAGAATGGTTTTGACACTTTCCAAAGGTACGTCATGATGGGATCGCCTACGCAGGCCCGACAGCATAAAGAATGATCGCAGACCTTTCCCGATTCTCGAAATATACATTTCTGCTCGTATCCTAACGTAAACAAAAAAATCTTTAAGAATGGATCTTTCATTTATTAATTCGACATATTTTTATTTTATTGTTTAAACGTTATTTTTAGTGCACAGTATATTTGATTAGATGCTCTGTATTTTTTTTTTTTTTTTTTTTTTTGGGGGTTTTTTTATTTATTTATTAAACAGCATATTTAATTATTTCCATCTACCGGCCTGAATATTCTATAAATCTTATATGTAAATTATGCGCTCTCCGGCTGTATTCAAACCTGTATTCACCTTGGGTAAACTGTCATCAGATCTGACATGCTACAAAGAACTTCAATCAGTCAGTTAAATGTCATACGTGATACACGTTTGGGCGATCATGCATCTTTCGATACATGATTGACGAAGCAGATTTTTTTCGCAGTAGGTTGCCATTTCTTTCTGCCGTAGATTTCTTCCAACCAAAACTAAAGAACCCAGTCTGTCCTATTATTTAACCCATAACTGGGGGAGAAGAGATGGATTCATACCTTTCTAATGGGTATTTGTGTGTAAGTGGATCTAACGAACTCGACTGGTATTCGAACTCGGTCCGAAGCCTATATCCATTATACCACAATGCACAAAGAACCTATTGGTCAAACAAAGCCCAAATAAGGCTTTTGAGCAATAAAATAAAAATACATCGGATTAATAAATGAAAAATCCACTTGGATTATAAAAATGACATAGAGTACCAAATATATTTATTACATAACTGATATACAAGAGTTCAACATATTATCTAATATTTAAATATTACAATCCTGAGTTGGTCGCCGCCACGATGAGAACATGCACGTGCTCGCTCTCTAATTTCAAACACAGACATTATGAGGGTCCAACGTCACCAAAAAAGATATCAGATACCTTAGGAAATAGCAAAATCTTAGATATTCTGTTGAACTCTTGTATATCAGCTATGTAATAAATACATTTGCTACTCTATATCATATTATAATCTAAAATACTTGTTGTTTCCCCTCATTATGGGACATCCTGTATATTAGTGAACGTTCGTTTACCGATTATCCGAATTTCAGATTATCCGAACAAAATTTGCTAGTACCATGAATATTTAATTTTTACACTTCGTTTTAAATGAAGGATTTTATTGGTTTATGATTTATTGTTGTTCCTCTCTCTCTCTCTGAAGATAAAATGATCTGCATACGTATGTAAAGAGAAAACATGCAGTCGAATTGATCAATATCGGTCACTTAAAGCAGTGTTATAATTAAAAGTATGACATGCTAAAGGGATAATATCATGGAGAAATATATATAGATATCTTCATTCACCCTGCGACTTTATCCAGAGTATGCTTTTGTTCATGGAGATTGCTATTCCGATATATGTGGAGAAAAATGAATCCCGTTGGCATTCGGACTGAAAAGCGTGATTTTGCAGCGTTTGGATTATACTAAGAAGGCAGCAAAGATTTCACAAGAATACATTCGAAAAGAAATAGTATTCGATATCAAAAAAGCAAGATACTTTAATCCGAGATTAAAAAGAAAATCCATGAGGCCAACAAAAGATGAACAAATCGACCAAGACGTATGTTTGTTATTTTTTACAACTGCATGAATGTTACAAGAAAGAGCTGCACGCTTCTATGAACGAACCCAGGAAACATAACACGAGCCTGATTACAGAATAACATCAAGCCGGTTAAAATATTCCTATCATCACGGCATTAAGTTGCTTTGCCTTCTTAGAGAAAGTCTGTAAATGACATTATTACGCAAGAATCCAAACAACCCCAATCTATCATCCATGAAGAAAATTACGTAATTATGTAATACTGATGAAAACGGATTATTACTGACTAATTGAAGGCTTTTAATTTAACACCTAATTCAATATTGGTGCATTTTTACAAACTAGAATAACCTCTCGCTTTGTTTATGGCATTCACAATACCCGTGTGTTATAATAGTTTTCAGATTTGTTTGATAATGCATTGTAATCTTTCATTTTTTACAAGTTTTTCTTTCATCGTAATTTCACTTGCGTCTTATCGCAACATTTTATCATCATTCTAGAAATGTTTAAAGCAGTGAATCTAAACAGTCTGTGATTCCTATCATAACTAAAATTGCAATAATTACTGTTAACTGACAGTAATTAATAATAATTATGAATACCACTAACTTTTACTTTGTTAGTTAACTAAAAGTTAGTATCATTAATAATACCATTTAGTCCATACCATTAATAGTATGATTCCTACAATTCTGGCCAAATGTAAAGAAGGGCTAATATGCTTATGGCTAAGTAAAGTAACTTAAGGTTAAAGAAAGGATAATTTCTAAAATAAAATAAACATAGAGAAACAATACGAACAAAATTATTGAGTATAATACTTCATGAATGATAATTATTATGTTCTGGCTCCATTTAAAAGATTATTTATGAGGCACAATACTAGAAAATAATAAATTCAACAATAATATTTATTAATGTTTGTTGTATTCCAAACTAAGCAATGGCTTAAACGAGGGTAATGTTCATGGGAAAAGAACAAGAGAATAATAATGAAAAAGTAAAATTAAATATTAAGGAAAATTTATTTTTGCAGCAATGCAGGTTATTTGAAAACTGTTGTGGATTCCGGGATGAAATGAATGACAATCGCAGGAATGAAATATAGCAAATAAATGTATTGACGTAATAATACAATTGGTAATACGGTTAGTAGATCCAGAAATGCGGTTAGTAGCAATAATAATATATATATAGTCTGGGAAATTCAGTATCAAAATAGTACTTCCTTCTTAGTCTAAGTGCTCGCAACTGTGACTCCTACAAAGCGGTTACCTCACACTCTTACTCTCTCACTGTTCACTGTATCAGTGTGCCTCTCCGTCTCTGTTACTCACTCCCGGGTATTCACCGGCAGCAGTACAAGTACACACTGGGCGAGTTCACTTGTATGAAAAAGAGGTGGACCCCATAATAAAAACTTAATTATTGAAATAGAGAATAAATATCATTTTGTTGAAGAAACTTTTTTGTTCGAAACGATCAAATATGCAAACTGTTATTAAAAACGTTATTAATGCATATGATTAATTTTTGTATCGTTTATTGAGTAACATTTTTAGACGAAATGATTAACTAGTGTGAATGTAGGGGCACACGCGCTTGATTGTGTGTATGTGTGTGTGGTGCGTGTGTGTAGTGAATGCGGCACAACACGGTTATCAGGACATAAAGTGCAGAAGAATCGCATTATTTCTGTTCTTGTGTCACCGCATAATTTACCGCTTGTCTGCGTCGGGCGCTATGCTAATCCACGTTGCTTCAAGAACTGTGACCAAAAACTTGTTGGTCAGATTATCAACATAGTCACGGAAGAACAGCGAGAAAGTACAGACGCCATAGATGATAAGGGAAGTCAGATACCAACACCTCCTGCAGTCCTCATTAACGAAGCTATCGAAGGCTTGCAGCTTTTCATGGAGTGGAATGAAATACTAGACGAAATCGACGCCATTAACTTGATGCATATTTGTCAGATGCTAGTGCTGTCAAAAACAATGAAACACAAGAACTTAAGGCAACAGCGACTGGATGTTCTCGCAAAATGATTGATCGCCACTTCAGTGAACTTAACTTACATTAACTTAGCGTTTTCAATAAATGCGGTGCCTTCCTGCACGCATGCGTAAATGCATTTTTATAATGACATTATGAATTCTTGATTTTTCAGTTCCATATTTTCGTTATTTGAACGACAGATTTGGTTTTGTTTGTAAAATTAAATATTGAGAATTTTAAAGATATATCTCCTTTTTGTTTGTTTTTTTCCTTTTTTGATTACTTTCAGGATTTGAAGATGAATAATTTAAAGTGATCCATAAAGGTTCCTATTTTATAATTGGATCATTTATCGGAATAAAACCCTACCCCTCCAAATCATACAGATAATCGACCTCCCATTGTATATTAAAATACATAGAGAGAGATTTGAAACAGATAGATAGATAGATAGATAGATAGATAGATAGGTAGATAGATAGATAGATAGATAGATAGATAGATAGATAGGAAGGAAGGAAGGAAGGAAGGAAGGAAGGAAGGAAGGAAGGAAGGAAAAGCTTAAATTATTAGATATAACAAAAAGAGAATGATAGAAAAGGCTTAAATTATTAGATATAACAAAAAGAGAATGATAGAGAGATAGAGAAAGAGATAATATAAATGAAAACTTGAAATATATATGTAGATAGATAGATAGATAGATAGATAGATAGATAGATAGATAGATAGATAGTACATTTATAAACCCATGAGAGAAAATAATGATTACTTAATACATCATGAATTCTTTTCTAACGCTAAAAGCTAAGTGGAATGAAATAATTATCTTTTAGTATCTGATATTCTAAAACATTTATTCTTTAAACTGGCACGATTCCTAAATCCTATGAAGAACAGTGAATAGCCTTTTTTTCGGAATGGACAGTCCAAGCCATAAGGGTTTGATCAGACTAATTCATATGCATTTACAGATACACTTATACATGCATATTTAAAAACAAACACATGAATGGGCATTTGCACACGTCATTTATATTTATATACCTTGGTGTATATTTCAATTACACACACACACACACACACAAACACACACACACACAAACAAACAAACAAACAAACAAACACAAAATACAAATGAATAAAAACATGAAGTTTGGGGAGTTTATCAAAAATTTTGAGTCGGATGTACAGCATTCAGAAATAAGAAAAATGTAAAACTAATTAAACAGACAGACATTCTTGTCGATTGGATTAGATAAGATTTATTTAAAGAAATTCTTGTTACACAAAAATATCACATATATGTGTGTGTGGATATATAATTGTCAGCAGCCTGATGTTAAAAAGGTATTTATCTTACACGATAAATCTATTTTACAACATAATCTCCTTCCTTGCTAAGGCACTGAATTCAGTGGTGAATATTAATCATATAGATAAAAATTAATACATTGGCGATTTCAGATTAAAATTCAGCTAACTAGACTAACTTACTGATCCGGCCACTTCATATATATACAGACATACACGTGAGTGCTGGTGGGGGGGAGTATATATGTGCGGTACCTAGGTTTACACACTATATTGTTTAAATTTGTTGTATTTGAAAGAATGAAAAAACGTGTACTACTTCTTTTATTTCAAGTTTCAAGCTTTCGACAGACTTCATTGTCAAAAATCAAAATCCATTTCTCATCTAGCCATTTCTATCTATGTATCTATCTGTCTGTCTGTCTTTTTGTCTATCTGTAATGACCTCAAATTGTCTATCTGTGTTTACCTCAAATTTTAAATTAGATACGTTTAGTAATTTTTTAAATTTTTTAATGTATTTGATGTCACGTAAGTGTTTTGTTATTTTTAATTTCGATGTTTGTCACGTCATGTGAATATGACGCTAAATAAGTTCTGCGAATTAAAATTCAATTCATATCATGGGTTCCTAAAGTATAATCAACAAAATCACTTATAATTTAATGATGATGGCAGAAAGGATCTGTCTTCAGGATGAAAATGAGCCATCTAGATATACAGATACTACATTACTGTCAGCTCAGAAGTACAGTGATATTTAAAGTGGAAATCAGAAACAGAAACGGGTTAAAAACCAAAAAGTATTGATCATCGGAGTGAAAAATGGTCGTAGAATTATGATTAGAGAACGACTTTCACAAATGCTGAATCGTCATTTCATTTCTGAACTATTCTTTAAATTTGTTTCCCTTCAGATAAATAGTTTTAAGGGTGCTGCATTTATTATCTAAACAATTTAATTTCGTTTGGAGCCAAATAAACAAAACTTACATATATATATATATATATATATATATATATATATATATATATATATATATATGAATGTGTTTCTTCATCGTTGTGCGTTGCAGAAAAACGTGTTTGTCCCAATTACGTTGCTTTAAAAATCCAAAACAATCTTATAGTGACCACGAAATTTCTATCCAATAATCACTACCTGATAACCACGCAGAAAAGCATGCTTAGTTGCAATGTAGAAAATGGCAAATTCAAATAAAATGGCAAAAAAATGATAAAAATAAAAAAAAGGATATTGCTTATGTTCCTCCCTAGAGTTATTTTTTAAATTGATTTTTAAAAAAATGATTAAAATATGGTTTTAAAGGATGCTATATTTATGGGTAAAATTTGTCAAAATAAAAGATAGAGCGTACATAAATAAAAGTGAAGACTGAGGTCAACATCTAAATAGACTGTCGCCACAATAATAATATACATATTTTTTTTCTGTTTGGTGTAACACTAGCAATCATCTGGTGCATGTGACAATCGCCCAGCACAAATTGCAAATGCAGTATAATTCTGTTTTTTTTTTGTTTTTTTTTTCATCAGGCACTGTTACCACATTATCTATATGTATATAATTATCATCACTCACTGTGCACATATATATATATATATATATATATATATATATATATATATATATATATATATATATATAGGTTAAGTTTAAGGAGGGTAGGGGTGCATTTTTCAATATATATATATATATATATATATATATATATAGTAAACATAGAAGTCAACACTTAGAGGCGACAGTCTGTTTCATGCTAGATGCAATCGTCAGGCCACGTAGTTGGTTATAGTTAATGCCTTTTTTTTTATATATATATATATATATATATATCTGTCTGTGGATGATGTTATATTGGCTCCTGAAATATCAATTTCAGTTGAGCTCTCTCTTGAGCGAGGTGTCGATTGGTAAACAGTGACTATTATAGCTATATAGCGAGACTCTTCGCAGATGCGAATTGAGTCACTGTCGGTCTAAAAATAAATACGCTAAAAAAATCCACTTTCATCCCTACCGTGCGCCGACGGCTTAATGGTTAGAATCTCCGACTGACACCAATTCAGTCGGGTTTCGATCCTAGCTAGAGGCAACCGGGTGTCTATCCACACTGATGGGCTGTGAAACAGCGAAACAGTCTGTCTGTGGATGACGTTATATATATATATATATATAAACAAATAAATACTCAAATTTAATTTCAATCTGAATTTTCCTTCTTCTACACTGCCAGTTTGCCTGATTACAGAGAAATCCACTTCCACTAGACAAGGGGTGTCTGCGTGTTCATTATGTCTGTATTTTGATGTATCAGTTATTAGTTACGTTTTGGTAGGGGTAGGGATGTATTTTTCAATGAAATCTAACATCCGTTTAATGCATGTCGTCTGGATTTTTTTTAATTTTATTGTTAACGGCAAAAATTCTTACGGCATTTTTTTCTATTTGCATATTTAAAGATTTGGGGGGGTGTTTAGGTTAGAATACGTTTTATTTAACTACGATTTGAAATATTTTCACTTTTAATTTTTAATATACTATATTTCTTTTAAGAACAATTAAATGTAATTAGAATCCCTTACAGTATGTAGAATTATTTTCACATCAAGTATAAGTATGTAAATTATTAGGTTACAAATTTCTTTTTATATTTAAATATTATTTAAGTAAAATTTATGACAATGACGGCAAAAATAGCTACTTAATTTCACTGATTTAGTAAACTTTTATTTTTTATATAAACCTAGTAATATATTGTTTCTCGTGTAAGTACAAAGGACATGGGTCATTCAAAAGCTTGCATCTTCTAGCATTATTACATATTAATTTCATTTTACTGTAGGTGTTTTATTGGATTCTTTTAATTGCGTATAGTACTAAGAAGGAGGTTTTTAGGTTAGAAAACGTTTTATTTAATTACAATTTAAAAGAAGTTTAGGTTTGAATTCATTTTATTTAAGTACAATTTTAATTACAACTTTAAAATATTTTCATTGTTAGTTTTAATAGACTATATTTCTTTTAATAGAAGTAAATGTATTAGAATTACTTACAGTAAGTGAAATTATTTTTCCATATCAAGTATATGTATATTACGATTTTTAAAATTTTATATTTAAATATTATTTAAGTAAAATTTATGGCACTTACGGCAAAAATAGCTAATACATTTCTCTGATTTAGTAAACTTTATTTATTTATTTATTTTTTATATATAAACTTAGTAATATATAGTTTCACATGTATGTACAAAGTACGTGAATTATGATTTTAGCTGTCTTTAAAACCCAGTAATTTTAAAAGTTACTGCAAAATTCGCTTGAGGATGAAATGGAACTAATGTCTTTAATTTGATTACAAAATTAAATTCGGGGCTTTTAGCTTCCATTTTTGAAACATGGTTAGAACTGTGTAGTGAAAAAACATATTTTAAATCAATTAATTTATAATATATATATATATATATATATATATATATATATATATATATAAAATAGGTATCTTAGGTTATAGTATATGTACTCTGAGTTTTAGGAATTACATCCACTCTTCAGGAAGCTTCATTGTAAAATTCTAATCAACTTTTTGGGGTGATATACGTTTTACATATATATATATATATATATATATATATATATATATATATATATATATATATGACAAATCGAGAAATATTTATAAAATCAATCCCTCCAAATATCACAAACTTCTCTCAAGCACAATCACCAACACTTACAAACTAGACAAAATAATAATACAATTTCTATAATTAACAAAGATGCTGCTAATTTTGCAAAAAATTCAATATCGATGACAGAATGGTGAAAATCCACATAAAAAATGCTATTTACTATTTAAAGACCACAAACCCAATTTCGATAACAACCAACAATCTAGATTAATCAATCCTTCCAAAACTGGACTAAGTTTAATTTCTTAAAATACAATTAAAAGAATAATCAACTCAATACAAGGATCTTCTTATAACAATCTATGAAAAGCTTCTTCCGATAAAATAAAATGGTTCCACAATATTGAAAATAAAGATAAGACCACATTTATTCAATTCGACATAATAGATTTCTACTCCCCCATCTCCTAAGATCTCTTATTGAAAAGTATAAATTTTGCAAAAAAGACTATGTAGAAATTACGGATGATAATTATGTTAGCTTCTAGAAAATCATTACTGACTAATTACTGACTTGGATTAAAAGTTACAATGATAATTTCGACGTTCCCATAGGTGACTATGACTCCGCTCAAATTTCAGACTTAGTAGGCATCTATATTTTAAACACCCTTAGTAGGATTATTGACCCTAAACAGGTCAATCTATATAGAGATGATGGACTTATTTTTTATCCCTAATATTAATGGTCCACTCTCTTCTAATATACGAAAGAAATTATCGGGGCTTTCAAATCCCTTGGGTTTAGAAGTGAAATTTCATCCAACCATAAAATAATTAATATATTAGATATAACTTTCAATCTTTTGAACACATTTAAAGCATATTACAAAGATAATGAAACTCCAGTCTATATTAATGTTAACTCTAATCATCCCAATCCAAAGATTAGACAAATTCCTACCACTGTAAATACTAGAATTATTATCTTCTAATAATAAAATTTTCAATGAAAATAAAAAATCTTATAATGATGCCCTCAAAAAAGTGGCTTTAAACAAAAATTATTTTACCTGAAATCATTAAAATATACTTAAATAAATAGACGCAGACATAGAAAAAGAAAAGTTATATGGTTTAAACCCTCCTTTCAGCCAACTATCTAATATAAATATTGGTCAATACTTTCTGAAATTGATTGACAAACATTTCAACCAAAATAACCCACTAAGTAAAATTTTTAATAGAAAAACCTTAAAAATTAGTTACTCCTGTACAAATAACATCTATAATTCTATTAATTCACATAATAATAAAATCTTAAACAAATTTTATAACATTAGCCAACCAACTGTAGAACCAAAAACAACTGCCTAGTTAAAGGTATATGCAAACCCGAAAATGTTAAATACGAAGCAACCATTTTCCCGAAAGAAAATGTAAATAATAAAAAAAAGTATACATCAGAATTTCCGCCGGGATTTGTAAGCTGATGTTCTACAATCACATGGATTCTTTTTTCTGACCCTTATCTAAAACACCAAACAACTCTTTTTAAATATTTCTGAAAATTAAAGGATAGAAACTTCACCCCACAGACAGAATGGAAGATTATAAGTAAATCCCAGATCCCTAACAGCTTCAGAAATAGATGCAATTTGTGCATGGAAGAAAAAATTAAAATAATCAAATATAAAAATACTAGCCAACTATTGAACCAAAGAAATGAAATCATATTTAAATGTCGCCACATAAATAGATTTAAATTATCTTATAAATTAAATTTTATTTTGTATTTATTTTACAGTCATACAATTATTCTGCATTTATTGAAAATTAATTATAGGTTTTTATTTGTGTATGTAAATAAATTTTTGTGTATATATATATATATGTGTGTGTGTGTGTGTGTGCGTGTATCCATATGAGTGCATGCGTATGTATGTGTGTATATATATGCATGTATATATATGTGTGTGTGTATAACTATATGTGTATGTGCGAAAGTGTATGTGTATTTATATATGTGTGAATGTATTATATATGTGTTTTCTTGTGTATGTATGTATATATATATATATAAGTGTGTGCAATGGGATGGGTATATTTGTGTATATATATATATATATATATATATATATATATTATGCATGTATTTATGTGTGGGTATGTTTATGTATTTGTATGTATGTGTTTATATGTATGTATATGTGTACCTCTATATATATATATATGTGTGTGTGTGTGTGTGTGTGTGTGTGTGTATATGTATACATTTGCTCATGCATGTATGTATGTATGTATGTATGTACCTGTATGCATTGTACATGTGTTTACTTGTGTGTTTGTATGGATGGCTATATTTGCATATGTTTTTATATGTATATATCACGCATATATATAATGTATTTTATAATTATGAAGATGAATTAGATATAATGATTTTAAAGATTTTATATATTATTTTTCACTCTTTTTTATATATTATGATGATTGTTATTATATTGATGTAGATTAGATGATGACGATGTAAATTTTGATTTCATTTCAATGTATTTCACTAGCTGTCACTTGTACTTCCCCCACCTAACCCTGCTCCTTGTGCTCACACCTTGCTTCTCCTTTTTCTTTCCCCCACTCCTCCTCTCTCTTCAATAATGTAAATCCCCATGAAAGTTTTTCTAGGTCAAGTAATTTAGACATTTACTTCCTTTTCTCTTGTGATTTAATTTTAAAATAATTTTTAATAGATTGTCTGGATAAATTTAAACATTTTGGAATTTCAGTCTGATGAGGCAGATATTAAAAAATTATCTGTCGAAATAAATTTATTAAGTTTTTTCATAATCTAAATTATGGCCAGAGTCATTATGGTGAGCAACTAGTGAATTTAGTGTGTTGTTTTGTAAAATATTCCTTTTGTGTTCATATAATCTTTTATTTAGATTCCTTGAGGTTTCTTCTATGTATTCCTTGTGACAATTATTACAAGCGATAAAGTAAAGTAAAGTAAATCCATCATATCGTTTTCCTATATATATCATATGGCAGTTTTAAATGAGGAATGTCACCTTATTTCACCAGCAACAATACCATAACATTATATGAAGACAATAAAATATATTAGAACTCACCTGCATATATGTGTATGCACAAAGAATATTTTTATCTTTTTATTTTTATTAGCAATAACATCTGGGGCCGTTTCTTTGGGAGATTTGCGCACACCATAAAATCAATTTAATGAAATTCTAATAAAAGCTGTCAATAAGTTTAAACATTATGGTATTCGGTATTTCACATCTTCTTCTTCTAAGCGTTGTGTCCCGTCAAGACTTAGGCGATCATGGCTCTCTATAATTTCTTCAGGGTATTTTATAATATTTAAATTATGATATTTTTATATTTTCAATATATTCCATACCTTCAACTCATGCATAAAGATAGTAATATTGTTCAAGGAATGAAACAAATGATCTATTTCAAAATTCACTTAAATGTTATATGATATCAGTCCTCCTATATAACAGTGAATTCTGGACAATCACAAATAAAGAAGAAATTTGAAACTTCAGAAAAGTGGTTCTATGGGAGGATGCTGACGATACAATAGGCCGACAAAAACCAAATTATTAGAGAAAATGGAAGCAAAAAGAACACTTATAATTAACATCAGAAAGAGACAGCTGAAATTTCTAGGGCATATAATTAGGAAAGAGGGATTGGAAAATTTGATATTCACAGGACAGATAGAAAGTAAGAGGGAGAAAAACGACGTATAATCTACTTGTGTAAATGGATGGTAAAACAGGATTTTGAAGAGATAACAAAATAGAAAATTTATTAAGAGCAACTTACGGAAATTGTGGAAAGCTATGATCACCAACTGCCTGAAGGGGCATGGCGCATAAAAAAAAGAAAAATATTCATTTCATATAAATCTATAAGTTTATGTCTTTTTTTTAGAAATGTCGGAGAAGAAAACGCGTATGGTTAACTGTCGGCTAATGGTAATTGTTGGATCTCTTACACTTCTCTTCGTCATCGTAATTTTTTCTATCGGTAAGTAAATCCTTCTCCTTTCTATTGCAACTATCACGTTTCAGGTCACAATTAATTTTGTCTGGAAGATATTGAAATGCATTCGAAATGAAATATCTGTTTCCCTCTTTCCCCTCCTTTTAATCATATAAATTACATGGCATTAAAAATACATCGCAATTTTGCAAAGTAAATAAGTTATTTAATAAAACAAAAGAGACAATTCTAATTATGTATGAACAGCCTAAAGTTATGAGAGTTCAGGATGGTATTAGTAATAGTAAAGTGTCCGTTTCCTTATAAGGAAACATTCAGCATTCATTGGGCGAACAGCCAGTACTACTGTCGGTTGTAATTTATAAAATCTTTCTCTTAAAACAATTTTTATGGAAAATATATTTCTCAAGTCCAGTAGCTGTTATCACTATTTCCAGTATTAATGGGGGTTACCTTCCCGACCTTTTGTTTGGAGTACTATGGAACATCAACATCTTGATTATGACTATTTCTCTTCATGTTATATGTGCTATTTTAGTTGATTTTGTGGTCCAAAGCTCTCAATTGATGTTTCTATCTTCTACATTTTTTGTGATTCGGTAATGCCAGTCCACAAGGTTCGAAGGAGGATATTCTTCGCCAAGTCCCACAGTTTTCACTCGCTCAAAACCATTTTTGACCATTGAACTGGGCGGTTGTTTACAGCTGACAATTTAGATATTTCTGAACAGGTTTGACACCATGCATGGCATCCATATGAAAGTTTTGATTTGAATCGGTTTTTTAATTATATCACTCGAGTTTTTAAGTTAATATTTTGTTTTTTAGCAATTTTCGGAGTTTGGCAAAACTGCCTCTGGCGCAGCCTATTCTATGTTCAATTATCTCCTTATCTCCTTTGCTAAATTTTGTTATCTTTCTTTTTATGTGCCATGTCCTTTCAGGACGTAGACGATCATGGCTCTCCACATCCATCTAGCACTTGCAGCTGTCAATAAGTTTCTTCCCTCTGCTTCCTCACCCAGACCACGTTCTGTCATCCACTTGCTTAAGCCCGCCAGGTATATCACGCGTTATTTTCCCTTGTCTCTCTTTCCCGCTATTCGACTCGTGAGTATCAGATTCTCCAGGCTCTCCTTCCTCATTATGTGTCCCAGAAACTCCCTCTTCCTGGTATTAAGTATAAGCCTCCTCCTTGTTTGCAAACTAAAATCTCATCGTTGCTCACACGCTCGATCCTTAGCATCCTTCTGTAGAACCACATCTCCGTCGCCTCGAGTCTCTTCTTCATCTTTGAGGAAATCGTCCAACATTCGCTGCCGTAAAGAAGGACAGATGTCACGTAACAGTTCAGAATTTCTTGCTTTATTACCAAAGATATCCTCCTGTCTCGCAATACTCTGCCCAACTTTTGGAATGTGTCCTTGGCCATCTCAATACGCCTACAGATCTCAGTGTCGCACTTACCGTCCTCTGTCAAGACGCTTCCCAGGTATTTAAACTTCCGCGTCTGCTTGATTATAGTCTTCCCGACCTTCACATCGCATTTCAGGCTCATCCTCTTACTGACGACCATGCACTCCGTTTTCTTGTAGTTTATGCTTAGTCCCTTCTTCTCACTCTCTGTCGCTACCTTCTGTAGGAGATTTTGTCATTTCATTTTCGTGTCTGCTATCAGTACTGTGTCATCTACGTATCTTATGTTGTTAAGATTGTGGCCGCCAATGCTAAATCCTGGAAAGGTTTCCAATTCTCTCAGGATTGCCTCGCTGTATAGGTTGAAGAGTTCGGGTGAGAAGACGCATCCTTGCCTTATAACCCTTTCTAATTTTGTGTATTCGCTGAACTCGTTCTCTATGCGCATGCATGATGTTTGCTGCCAGTATAGGTTCTTGATTATTCTGATATCTTTCCTGAATATATCGAGGTTGCTAAGCAGTTCAATCAGATCCTTGTGGCGTACTTTGTCAAAAGCCTTTGCGTCGTCTATAAAATATAAGTACACGTCCTTCTGAATCTGTATCGCTCTTTCTGATAGCATTCTGAGCATGCATATCGCATTCCTTGTTCCAGTGTTTTTAACGAAATCTCACTGTTCTTGGCATATCTCTGGGCTGATTCTGCTGCGCGCTTTGTTCGTTAGAATACGGAAAGAAATAAGGGCCAAATGCGAGCAAGCTAAAGAAGAACGGCTGAACGAAAAATGTGCAGAAATAGAAACATTGAGTACTACCAACAAAAGAGACATGCACAAACAAATAACTAACAAGAAAAAAGACATGCTCGTCAAAAGCCTGCCTAAAATCAAAGGATGGAATGCTCATATTAGAAAAAGAAAAAATTCTTCAACGCTGGAACGAGTACATTGGAGAACTCTTCCACGGCGTAAGGGAACAACCAGCAATACACAGAATTATCGAGGGACCTGGAATTCTGAAAACCGAAGGTAAAAGCCGCACTGGCAAAATTGAACTTAAACAAGGCAGCTGGACCAGACGGAATTGTAACGGAAATGCTGACAGCTTTAGATGACTTTGGCATAGACAAAATCACCGAAATAATAAATGAAATCTACAACAGCGGAGATATACCGGAAGACCTCAGCAGATCTATCTTCGTAGCTATGCCTAAGAAAACAGGCGTAAACGAATGCGAACTCCACCGAATTTTGTTATAACTGATCCAAATAGCGAAATATTTCAAGCACTTGGTATTTATTAAATTCGCATACAGAATTTTTATGATGGATTCAGGTTACATGTCATCACTGCTTTCATTCCAATTGCAGATCATAGTTTCTGTTTTGGAAAGGATTATAGAATGATTTAATAAAACGAGAGAAACAATTGTATCACCAAGATAAAGTTATATAAGACTTCAGGATGGCCCAGGTATTTTCGTTTCCCGCTATTTATTTACTGATGTGCGTGTGGTGTAGTGGTTATCAGCAATGAAAAAAAAAAAGATTCATGTGCCGAGTTCAAATTTCAGCCAAAGCCGTTGTACTTACCTAGGGTTATGAGCAACGCAGACTTGGTTCTTTAGCCTTGGTTGGCAATCAACCTTGAAGAAAAAGAACACTGAATTCTAAATCGGTTGACCACAGCAAAAATTCACTTGCTACAGAAATCAAAGCAACAATGTCCATCGTGGTGATGTTGTGACACAATAGGAGAGTCTACAGATCTTGCATACATTTATTTTAATAGTAATTGTATCTCAGGTAGATGTATCGAACCATGAAATAAATGTATTTTCTGTGTTTCCTCAACTCTCTTTTTTATTATTATTATTTGCTTTCTTCTGATTTCATACAATACTTTGCGCAGTCTTTTACAAAAAACCTTTATTACAGAAAGGATTTTATACAGAAGGTTATTGAGAATGTTACCTCGATAGTTTTTTCTGAGCATGTGCTTATGCGCACAATCTATTACATTTCAAATAGTGAGGAGTTTTCTGGGTATGACGATAAACTACATCCGGCAGCAAGGCCTCTAATCGGCAGATTGAAGGTTTTGAGGAGCGTGGAACCACCTCTTAATTGCTGTTGTTCCCAGGTCCACTCTGACCCGGGATGGTAGCACCTGTTAAGGTCCTAGCAATGAGCAAATACTGAATCGACAAACAAAAATCAACAATACATTTTTATAATAAAATGATCGACAATACATTTTATAGCAAAATGGCAATCAATTCAACACTAATATATAAAAATACATTTTTATAGTAAAATTACAAACAATACATTGTTTGATCTACAAAATATATATCTAAAAAACATACCTTTGCACTGAAAGTATAAAATTGTGTACAAAATTTCTGTAGTTGGAAGCATAAAATTGCGTACAAAATAAGTAAATTTTGGCATTAAATAATCCATAGAGGTTGATATACTGCCAAACAAAATCAACCAAACAACCAATATGAAAGAACATTCATGACATGAGTTCATATAATATCCTACAATTTCTTAAATCAAACGGTATTCAAAATATAACTTCAACAAAACTACAACATAAAACACATA
Organism: Acanthosepion pharaonis; assembly: GCA_903632075.3. Classification (NCBI taxonomy): domain Eukaryota; kingdom Metazoa; phylum Mollusca; class Cephalopoda; order Sepiida; family Sepiidae; genus Acanthosepion; species Acanthosepion pharaonis. Next base: position 3,643,193 of record CAHIKZ030000668.1, on the reverse strand, counting down.
ACACCACCTCTAGTAATCATGTCCACACAAACATGAATATGCTCAAAAGCTGAGTATCATCTACCATGTATTCAACACCATGAAAGCAGAATAACACATATCATATTTTTATTACTTCTACGCTACCAAGAAAAGGAATTGATATGCTGTTAAACAAATCAATCAATCATTCCTTGTGCTCCTGTTCAATAACGTTTGGGTTTAAATACCACGTTCTTGCAGTTTATATTTCTAGGTCTTTATATTTTGAACTTTTATCAAATTCTTTTGCTGAGATGATTTTATCAGAAGTTATATTCATGTCGATGAGATAATATTTATTCTTTTAAAGTCTAATTACTCTGACCTATTGAAATCCCAGAGAACTGTACCATTTTCACCTTCGAGCATTTATTTTTATTATTATTGTTGTTCTTCACTGAATTTCCATGACAATGGCAATTGGTGGCTTTCGCTGGAAATTTAATGAGAGTACTTCCAGAACTGTCTTCAATATTCGTGCCGATGTCAGTAATGATATCGCCAATATTATTTCACATCTTCAGATCTTTCATTTTCCAGTTATTTTAAAGACACCTAGAGACTATTTAAAATGCTCTGATAATAATGGGTCCAATTATCGATTTCATATTCTACAATTTCTTCAGTTTTTTGTCAACGTTTTCATTTTTTTAGTTTATCATTGGTTCTTATTTTATTATTTAATTTGATATCCCCTTGGACACTTAGATGTTTTGGACGCGTGATGATGGTCATAGTTCCTATACACTACACTCTCCTTAGCACATGAGCTGTTCCAAGCAGCGCTGCCAACCTGCACACGCCTATAGCGTCATATATCTCCAAGACGTTCTGCGAGGCAGAAATATTCCTGGAAATAGTCCCGAGTGCGCCAACCAAAAAAGGTACAACTTGAGGTGCTTCTTGGTGTATTTCTCTGATTTTCATTGCCAGGTCTTAGTAACTCTGTATTTTGCTTTCACGATGTTCTTATCCCAAGCTACTGCAACGTCTATAAAGATCCATTCTTGATTGCTTTTTGTGCACATATCGAATATCAGTGCTTGTCAGTCAAGATGGTTATATCCTACATGAGATTCATTTGTTCATTTATTATTATTATTATTATTATTATTATTATTATTATTATCTTCTATTCTTCCGCATAGTATTTTGGTTTCAACCTGAGATTTTTGCATTAGATAAAAAATAATAATAATTAATTCTAATAATAATTAATGTTATTAAAACTGACTGAGTTCTACTTGCCTTGTCGCGTTCATTACCTTCTTTTTATTTCAAGACAACCGACATTTGTAAATAAATATGTGTTTTTTTAATACTTGCAAACATTTTTGTTTTATGCATAACTTTGAGGATAGATGGGCTGTCGAAATATTGTTAAAAATCGTGCCTTTTCTTTTCGGGAAATCACGCTCTTCTGGAAGTGTTGCTATTATTATTATTATTATTATTATTATTATCGATATTTTCTCAGATAATATCTTAATATCTCGTAATTAATGCATGGATAACGGGCCACAGTCGGCAGCCTTAGGTATCATGTAATTCTCCTCTGACCCTGTTTTTTTTTTCACATTTCGGATTATTCTTACCCTTCCTAAGATACTTCTTTTCGGCAACATTTCTACTGGACAATCAATGCTAATTGTCTTTATCCATATCTCTATACTGTCAGTGACTGTACTAAGCACACCAATAACAAATGGTATGATTGTGACCTTCTTCAGCTTCCGAAGCTTTACAAGTTCAAAGTTCAATAGGTCATAGTTGATTACTTTCGCTTCTTCCTTTTGCTTTATCCCTGTAACAAAAGGATACAATGGGTGGATGATTAACCCTTCTTTTCCTGTTTTATCTTCCGCCAATATTTCCGGTTTATTTTGCTCCAGTTTCTGTTCGTATCGAGAAATCTCACAAAATCTTGCATATTTCTAACCCGATAACTTTCTCGGGTTTATGAGTGTGCTATTCCTTTTTTCGATGAAAACCTCACTTCTCACACAACTTCCAATGAATGATTTTGGTTACTTGATCATGTCCTTATCATAATTATTTTTTTTTTAATTTCTTTTTATAACCAAGGCAAGGTCAAGCTAAGAATGTTGTTGTTGTTGTTGTTGTTGTTGTTGTTGTTGTTGTTGTTGTTTCCACTTAATTAAACAATGATACTTAAATGGACAAAGATCTTCACAAGATATGGGTTCTGCTTGTTAGAACTATTTCAGAAAATTATGAAAATATGATATTATTATTATTATTATTATTATACCAATTTACTTTTTGGTCTACTAGAAAAGAAATATTCACCATCTGATAGATCTCTTTTTCAACAAAGCTAGATCTCGTCTGTATTGGATGACAGACACAACAATTAATGTTTGTTTTTAACTTTTTACAGTTTAGTGATATTTTCCGTGGCTTCAGGCCATAAATATGAAAAGTATTTTCTTGTATTTTTTTTAATTTTACTATACTTTAAACATGCCTACTTTAATCTTCTTTATTTAGTTCCAGTTCTCTTATGACTACCAGAAATACTATCCTTTGCATGCGCTCCATTTTATCCCTGGTTTATGAATAGAAACTTGATTTTTCCGAATGAGAATTTCATTACCTTGAACATTTCCATAACTTCCTGATATACTATTTGTATTATATTATTATATAATGTAATATTATATATTATATTATGTCATATTATATTATATTATACTAATTATTTTTATCATTTCTTTCAAAGCAAGGTAATAAAGTAACAAAGATGCAAAAGGATACTGAGTTTGATCGAATATGAGAAAAAGAAAACATTAAGGAGAGAGAACAATAAAAGAAAAGAAATTAAGAAGAAAAAAGATGAAGATTAACATTGCATTTAAATTTTTGAAGCTCAAATTTAATTGGAAAACAAGAAGCTGGAAGAGAGTTCCGCAATACGGGAAAAGAAACTGTTAGCATAAAACATAGGGTTACATCTAGCCATTTCAACTGTAAGATGATGAAACCTTACCACCAATCTAATAGTAAGCTTAAACACATAAAGTTTCGGTTTCAAAGAGAAAAGCTCATCAGAACAATTACCATAAAAGTATTTATAGAAAAGGCACAAATAAGATACAATATACGTTTGTAAAGTGACTGGTACCGGTGTGTCAGGTCCAAAACAATAACATTGCTGATTCTTCTTTTGATTTTATCAAGAATCTCTAAATATATAGCAGAAGAACCAGACAAGATGTGACAGCAATGCTCAATGCATGGACAAGTGGTAAACTTATAAATATGTAAGATAGATTCTGTTGAAAAAAAATGTCTGACACGACACAGTGAATCAACTTTCTTGTCAGTAGACCTAGCAATTGATCCAATATAATATTTTTACTTCATGTCAGCATAAAACGTGAGACCAAGAAGTCACAAGGATTCACTCTCCAGGAGGTTAGCATCAGTCATGTTGATGGAAGGCAAAAGAAATTCTCAAACTATTAAAAGAGAGCGGTTTTGTTTTGAAGGCGTTAAAATTAACAAACCATTCCTTGCCTCATTTAACAACAGACTGTAGAACATTTTTGAGCTCAGATGCCAATTTGATCTTTGATTTGAACCATTAATACCAGGAGTAAATTGTTATGTCATCAGCATAGATACCGAGTTGAGAAATGATATCAGGAATGTCGTTGATGAAAATTAGGAACAACGTAGATTCAAAGATAAAGCTCTGGGTACACCGGAATTAAGGCAAAAAGATCTAAAAGAATGGCCGTTCAAGACAACTATCATTTTTCGATTTGATAAGAATCAAATCAAATATTCGTCGAAAAATACCAGAACCTTTCAACTTGCGAACAATACCAGCGTGCCAAACCCTATAAAATGCCTTCGAGATATCTAAAGTAACAGCCCAAGTTTCCTCAGACTTATCTAAAGTATGATATATTCTTTCAGAAATTACTGTCATTATATCAGCAGTTGACTTAGAGAAGCGAAAGAAATATTGCTTATCTAAAAGAAGATGCTGTGATGTGAAATGTTTAACCAATTCAGAGTTGATAGAACCTCTAGTACTTTGCCAAAAAGTGGTAAGAAGCTAATAAGGCTATAGTTATAAGGATCAGACGGTTCACCTAAGTTCTTAAAGACTGGAACTATAAAAGAAGATTTACAACAAACAGAAAAGCAAGATATTTAGCATTTTATCTAAGTACTAATTTGAGAATTTCCAGTAAACACCAACCTTTTAGTTATTTTAACGAAATGAAGAGATTGTATAAACGATTTTTATTTCAGAATGCTTTACACGTGTAAATCTATATCTGTGAGCATCCAATATTAGAGAAAGCTTGTAAATAAACAAAAATCCCATTCTGCAAACTCATTCGTGATAAATTTGTAATACTTATTCATAAAAAACTGTTCTACACTATACTCAATTCGCATAAGAAAAAATAAGAATAAAGAAAATTCGGGAACAAAAACTATTTATTGCCAAAGAAAATCGTGTAGCATCCAAAATTAGAAAACAAAATTGTAAATACACATGTAGATTAAATTAATTTTATTGACTCAATATTGTTATAGAATATTAATGAGTACAAGCCATAATTTAAAAACAAAATGAAAACCAGATAAAAATCATACACACATACACAAATATATATATATATATATTTTGTGTGTGTGTGTGTGTGTGTGTGTGTGTGTGTGTGTTTAGGCAGCATATCTTCATCAGGCATGTTTCATTAAATAATATAGACAAATATTATTATAAATTTCAACATCAAGAACCTAATTAGAGAACTAGAAAGGATTATTATGAAAATAAATAGACATAATATGTCTATATTATTTAATGAAATATTTATATATATATATATATATGTGTGTGTGTGTGTGTGTGTGTTAATTTTTTATATTGGAAGAATGTTCAGCATCGGTGATAGAGATTTTATAAATATAGAAAATGTGGCACCAACCTGGCCTGAAGCTCTTGACCCAGACACGTTTGTAACAAAAAACATCTGAAAGATTAAAAGACTTAAGGAAGAATTAAAACTATGCAGACAACAGCACAATTAAAGTCGGTGATAATATTGAGGAGTTTTACTGTCATTTGATTCACAACGATGGCCATTAGAAACCTGTGATGATGAAGTACAAATTATTAACTTATTTCAAGCATCACTTCAATAGACAGTTATAATTGAACCTACCTAATCCGGTATTGGTGATAATAATTCAAAGTGAATTTTATATGGCTGTATATTTTATTTATAGAGTAGCAACCTGACAACCTAAAAGCTTCAATTTTTATCGGTGATAGATTAAAAACGCTCATTGTCTCAAAGAATAATTTTACTTTAAATAAGAAATCTTAATCTCCTGATCAAATTCACGAAATACATAGTATAAATGAAAGTTACTCTTTTCCAAATTTGTATATTAACTGGATTTTAAATTGGGAGGCTTGTACAGAATTGTCTTTACGCTATTTTCTTAGACTACCTACGTATGTGTTTCTGTGTGAGAGAAACAAAATTTCATATCCTGCTATAAAATATATATAGATTTCATAGTGGCATTGCCAATAAAGTTTATTTTCTTGGCCCAAACAATTAATATTTGTTAGATTTGAACGAATTTTTATTCAAGTTCTCAAAGTGTGATGTTATTTTCTGAACCTAATATACGAGATGCAATCCAAAAATTCATGGAATTTGATCAGGAAAAATTACTCATCTTAGCATCTAGTTTCTGCTGTCTCCTTTGAAATAGTACTTTGAATGAAACGATAGAAACTAGGTATTATGGTAAAGATTTGCGGTAAAATTTCGTACTTCATTCTGTTTAGTTGTTCTGTTTCCATTTTTGATATATGTTATTTTACATTCTTGTTCTAAATAAGCTCTGCTTGCAGATTTCGATTTGCAATAAAGATCCTTATATTACCAGATAATATTTTTTTTTTTTTTTTTTTTTTGCTTTATTTTTCAGTTGGTTTCAATGTGAAGAGGGTCAGTCGAGTATCGAAGCGTTCCATTCTTGCAATTTGCGATATGATACACACATACACGAACCGGTCATGTACAGATTTCAACCAATATGGCTGCTTTTGTGGCATCGGTTCTCATGGTTCAAAACCGCTGGACGCCATAGATAGGTAAGTACGACCCTCAAGTGAGGGAAGCGAAAAATAGTTCATTTATTGTAAATATGACGTTGTATAACGGCCAGTGATTTTCTGTCATAGTGGTGGTAGAATTAGGAAACAACACAACTCACTATTCTCAAAGTTGATGGCAATACCCGGGCATACAATGGTAAGTGAAAGAAATAAGGTTTTTTCTTAATGATCTGATCACTTCCAACAGTGTAGATTGCAGTACCTACCATTTCAAAGCAAGGGGTACCCCAGTGATAAGGAAGATTGGCCTGCTTGCCGGCCGCTTTTATACATGTGATCTTTGGCCAAATTCTCCTCACTATCTTGTAGCGTGTACTTAGTTGGTCCTTTTACGTATTGGAAATACGTGCTTTCATCACGCTAGGTAGGATTCTCTAGCGGTCGCATAGCGTTAGTGAATATGCTGAAATTATTCTGCACCTACAGGTATCAGAAGTCACTTATTTTTAATGTGTTTTCCTCCTGTTCACTTTTCACACTGCAACAACAAAAGCAACACAAAGATTGAATACAGTAATCCGAACTGGACGACAGATTTCAGAACAAAATTTGATGACAAGTCAAAGTAAAAATCAACCAAAACAAAAGATCACTTTCTGTCTGAATTTCTGGGATGAGGATTTATCATCATTTACATTAATTATATTCGGACTATTGTCAACATCTGTGTTTTCGTTATCACAACGTTTCGGCAGTTTTGCTCTTCAGCCTTCCTCGGGTGTATATCGATCTAGGTAACCTACAAGGAACTGAAGCCTTTATTTATTCTACAGAGGTAGAGTCATCTCTTTCACTGATAATGTCTAGGGATATTGTGTAGTTCTTATTTTTAGTATTGCACAGATATTGCCCGCCCGTTTCCACTGATTCCAAGTACACATTACCTGGGATTGAACTCTAAATCAATATGTCACCAAATTCAAGAACCAACGCTTTAATCCACTAGACTATTGTCCCGTGTGAATCTACAATGGCCGAAACGTTGTAATAACAACAACAAAGATGAAGACAATAGTCTGAATATAAATAGTGTAAACAAAAAATTACTATCCGTAATAAAAACAAGATCAGGAATAATTTCAGCAGCTGATATAACTTAGAAAATTTAATGACTTTTATCAAAATTATTTGGAGTATCTGCCTTTTGAAAGTAAAAAAATAGTTTACTCCTATGTATTTTAAGATGAAGTTAAAACTCACACAACAAATTTCTTCTATATGCTGTGTCCCTTCGAGACGTTGGCGATCATAGCTCTCCACAATTTCCTGTCATTTGTAGTTCTTAACAATTTTTTTTTTGCTATCTTTCCTAAATCCTGATCTATCATCCGTTTACACCAGCTTATCAAGTAGATTATTCGCTGTTTCCCTCGTCCTTCTTGTTTTCACTATGTCCTGTAAGTATCAAATTTTCCAAGTCCTCTTTCCTCATTGTCTACCATAGAAATTTCAGGTGTCTCTTTCTCCTTTTTGTTTCAATTTTTTCTAAAACTTCATCATTGCTCACATGTCCGGTCCATGGTATTCTTAGTATCCTTCTGCAAAACCATATTTATGTTGCTTTACGTGTCTTCTTCACCTGCGAGGAGATTTTTCAGTATTCACTACCATATAGGAGGAATGACATTACCATTCCTGCGCGAGACACCAGTAATTAGGGAAAAACATCTAAATTTATTTTTAAATTTAAGTTTCTGATATCAACGAGAAAACTGATTGACTCTTCAATGGAAACCGAATGGTGTGGACACACACACACATACATACATACATATATATATATATATATATATATATATATATATATATTCCTCTCACACTATTAACTCGAGAAAGTCAAGGTAAGAAGGTACTTTGAATTATAAAAATAATAATAGTATTGTTTAGAATTGTATTTTCTTTGTAAGTAACATGGTACCGTCGTGTTTTCTATAAATTTGCACAACCAACAGTAATATTTAGTCTATTTATTAATCAATGTTGTTTTTTTGATTGATGGGTACGTTTTCTATGGCTTATCAACTCTCTTTCAGTTTATTTAAAGCCAGAAGATATTTTTATATTGTAAGAATTTGGGGGGAAATAATAATGGTTTAGTGATACTAATTAACACATATGTAGGAGAGAAGAAGTGAATTCAAACCTTTCCAAGGGTATTTGCGATTAAGTGAATATAACGAACCCAACCAGAATTGGAACTCAGCTCTCCGAATGACATTACCGAGCTATTATCTATTATACTACTCGCACATCCAAGCTTACAGTGCCTGATATTCACAAGAGTTTACCCATCTAGATACTGTAGAGGCTCTATGTTGCTTACCTTCGGTGATCGTACGGAAACCGGTGTTTCAGCCTTTGAATTTAAAATAATAATAATAATAATGTTGATTAAAATCTTATTTTCTTTGGATATGACGTGATACTGTCATGCTTTGTATAAATTTACATAAAAACAGTAATGTTTAGTCTATGTATTAACCAATGGTGTAAGTTAAACACTTGTGTCATAATTAAAGAGTGTATTACCAAAACATGTGATGCAAAAACATTAATACGTAAAACCCAGTCAAAATAGCTATCTTAGCCAATGTAAACATAGTCGTACATCTGCAAGAACTTAAAACTTAATTTTTAATGTCTCCTGTTTTCAATTTTATGATACTTTTTCTTTGCCATGTTAGGAGAGCGTATATACGAAAAGAACTTTGAAGATCTTATTTCCTCCCAATTTGAATCTTTCTACCAATCGATGAGCAAAGTTCAGATTCCAGCCTAGCCTTTGAGCTCACTTTCCCACTCAAGCTTCTTGTAAAAGCAAGAATTCTTCTAGTAGGATAAACTGAGCTCTCTAGCTTTGAATGGCGACCACTCTGAATTTCAAACCGCGGAGAATCTAACAGGAAACCACTCCACTATCTTCCACAAGTAGTAATAGCAGTTCACGGATAATAAAGAAAATGAAACTGCGGAGAGTTATGTTTGCCTATGTCCTGAAGGTAAATAGCAATATAAAGAATGTAAAGAATGTATTACTATATAAACCGAGGTGATGAAAAATTAGAGGCAGTTACCTGATAATATATAGCTTCTTCTTTCGCGTGAATAACGGTGGATACGTGATATCTACGACGCAAGGAAGTTGTTGTGTTGTTATATCAATCCAGGTACGTTTCTGAGTTATATTTGCTGGGTGTGGGCACAAGGAATTTCGTAAGATCTGTAACATGTCTCCTACACGTTCAATGGGGTTTAAACCTGGTAAGCTCGAGTGCCAATGCTTTTTCGGAAGTCAGCGCAGTTTTTCTAGAATTAGAAAAAATATAACCTGTGCAAAATGGCCTGAGGGCTGTGTTATCTTGCCTTAACAAGCTACCGGAAAACATGGTGAGACAGACAAATTTCATTCTTTTATTCGTACCTATTGCTAACTCCAAATGAATACAAAACTTGGTTGAGAAAACTAGTGTTGAAACGGCACTGATTGGACCAGGCGATATGGTACCAGTTTTCAACAGTTCAAGAGCAATGTTTTCTGGTTCGGGTGAGATGCAGTAATCAATGCTTTGGTGCCAATAATGGTACCCTTGTTGGCAGATGACTACGAAACCCCATAGTATAAAAAGTACATTGTAGAGTACATCCACTGATTGCTTGAGCGGTACCAACAATATAATTTGATGCAATGTTTCTCTTGGTCGGGTGGTCACCATTTTGTCAATTCGTTGGATGTCCCGTTCATGCATCACCTGCGGGCACCTGCAGTTTTCTCGTATTAGTGATGTCTATCCAGAAATCACATATTTCTGGCATACCCTCGCTGACGTTGCTCGATAAAAACCTAGATAAGTTGTCACTAAAATAAACTGTCCCATATTTCTTGCCTCAACAATCATTCTGGAGTCAAACTCTACTGAATCCCTTTCTCGTTCCACAGCTATACTTTCCAAGCTTCACTGCTTCTTTACCTATTATGTTACATCATTAAGCTGCGTGTTTACTGTGGTCCCTATACACATATATATATGTGTGTGTGTGTATGCGTGTGTATATGCGCGCATGCGCGTGTGTGTCGTCAGAGGGATGCTAAAACGGCGTAAGTGTACTTTTTGTGACAGGGAAAAAAACCTTTAAGTTAAAAATTCAGAAAAAAAAATTGTATATGATTTTTTTAAAATTGAAACCAGCCATCAAAATAAGTCTTTATATTAGAATATCGCCTATTACTACTAGTTTAACTATTCAGTAAAAAAAAAACAATAATGACATGTATTTCCAGTCTTTACTCGGTGTTCCTACATTTTTCCAGCTATTAATGGTTTACATTTCTCTTTCGCCAAATCCGCCTTTTCACCTCTCGGCTTTGTAAACACTTTGGAAGAATTTGCCATTATTATAACACAGGCACTGCTATTTGGTATCGCCAGTGCAAGGGAGTTTACTCTAGAATCACAGAATTTTACATAAATTACAGACAATAACACTTACTGCATTTTCTAAAAACTTTTATCTAAATATCGACTTATATACAAGTATATGCGTTAAGTATGTGTGTACGACCAAACGCTTACCGACACACATACTTTCAGCTAACACTTTCTTTATTATTTTTCCTTTTTCTTGTGCATTTTTCTTCTTTTTTTCATTTCCTGCAAACTCTTATCAGCACTTGTCGACTAATTAATATGTACTTTCTTTCAACGACTTTCTGCTAATCTTTTTTATGTCATTCACTTACCCTGCCATTGTTTTTATCATAATGTTAATCATAAAACTTCCGTTTGTGCTTTTTTTTCTTTTCATTTTTTTTTTTTTTTTGCTTTTCATTGTTACCAAATAGTAACATCACTAGAGTCTGTAATATTAAAATAAGCATGAGGTAAATATATATTGATATCAGTTATCACAAAACTTGAATTTCATTTGATTGAAATAACGTTTCCGGCTGGCACAGGGAATATAGGATTTTCTGATGCGTAGTTATTGCTCCTGTACTGTGTGGAGTTATGTTTCTCCTTATTTTAGATGAGAGAAATTGCTCAGCCCCGGAGATTCCAGTCCTGTGGCAGCACCTTCTTTGTTTCAGTAAGAGATGGGATCTGTGTAATACCAATGTTAGCGTGGCGATTGTCGCGGGCTGGAAAAAACAACAATTTTTGTCCTTGGTCCTTATGCATGTGTATGGCTCTCCCACATTAAAACGACATTGTGTCACATCATGCCTTAGTAGGGAGGCCGGCTAAATACACCTTTCCGGTCCTACGAAGCTGTTCTTGTCTTCGTATGAAGAAGAGAGCATAACTATAATTTTATAAGTTTACCTAACACTGGGGATCCGTCTTACAGTGTTTACCTTCCCACTGCACTCGTCAGTGATGTTTTTTATATACTAAATTTCAGCTAATACAAGGATCGAGGGCCACTCAATATAGAGTTTTACTGTTGAAATGGCTATGATGATTATGGTATCTGATATGAAAGAAAGAGGAGGTGATAGGAAATTAAGATTATGAGAATAAAGAGGATAGATAACGATTGACCCTTGTGACTTGAAGTGGTTCAGCGAAGTATCCACGCAGATGGGACTGGGAAATTTCTGAACATCCATACACAGAAGTGTGCAGGTCCACACATTAAACTAACATTGTGCCTTATTTACTATTTTGCGGTGGCAGGTAAATAAATCCCTTCCGTAAGACTAACATGCAGCACCAGATCTATGTTTGATCAATACAGCATAAACTGAAGCGTGCCTGATCCGTGTGAATCCGTTTCCCAGTAAACACCGCTACCTTTCACTAATGTCAAGTGGATATGCCCTGGCGCATGGGACTGAACATTGCCTGAACAGATCCACATGCAATAGTGTATTGGGCCCCAAATTAACTCGACCTTTTGTTATCTCAGCACCCATGGGAAAACGGATAGATAAAAATAGATGTCTTGCGTAAGTCTTATTTCAGTTGCCATGTTTCCGAGTACCCACAGTATATTATTTTCGCACTTCGAATATACGAGGTCTGTCCGGAAAGTATGCAGCTATTTTGAACATCTAGAGAACATGTTGCGCCTTTTTATCTAACCTGACAACCAATAACAGGGAACGTTTCAGCACATGTGCAGACACTCTCTTGTAGGATTATTCTGACGACAGTGAAACACCATTGAGTGAGTTTGTCTATTGTGTGAGAAGTCACGGAAAAGTTTTACTTGATATTTGGATATTCGTGCTCAGAATGAATTTAAAAAAGACTATATATGAATCAATGAGCCAATAACATCTTGGCACTGACGCTTCAAACTTCTCCTGGAATTCGTTGAAAGTAATATATATTCTGTAAAGCCTTTAACAAGTATAACACCTGTATATAGTTCGGGTTGCCATCAAAAGAAATCGGGGATCAATAGTTCAAAAATTGGATTATCTGGGAATTGCATGGACTACTCGGAAAGCAACCATCCATTTTTATGTATGTCGAATCTTCACGTCTGGTGCAGACGTTTTAACAAAACATCGCATCACTCTTCTCGGTACTTCTACACTTAAGATTTGGCTACTTGAATGTTTGGTGCTTACGGGCACATCACGCTGAAACACCGATTCCCATACGATCACGGATTTTAAGCAAAGTTCAGCTTGGTCAGTGCCTTGATGGATGACCACTTGGGAATACCAGGCGATGTAAGCTTTTATGTGCGAATGATGTTGCCTGTCATAGGGTCTTCCAGCAGCCACCCTCCTGACCCAGGGCAGCACTACCTCCTCAAGGCACTTGATATTGGTCTCCGTGTTGAGTTCCTGTGGGAAGATAATGGCTCGGAATAGTTAATCGGGGGGTGGGATTTCCAATTCAAGTTGTGTTCGTTATATTCACTTACACACAAATACTCTTGAGACAGGTATGAATCCACATATTTTCCTCGCAGCAATGGGTGAATTAGTAAGACTTGTATCACTAAAACCATTATTATCTCAAACATAAATAAATAAATTAAAAGTGAGTATAAAATATTTAGATTTCGGCATTAAATAATCGATAGAGTTTGATGTTCCGCTGAATGTCAGATTCTCAGCATTGATATTCGAGTAGTGATGGTCATATTCTCAGAGGTGTTATTGTGTACATGTTTTCCCATTCAATAGCACAGATTTGCTTGTCAATTAACTGACTTTAATAAGTCGGGCTAATGCACTGGGCATCTCTGTTCATGAGCGGGAATAGTGCGGAAGCATTATGGGCGTGTTAAAAGGGTTGTTTTATTTAAATTTAAAAGATGCGATAGCTTGGGAGTCATATTTTGATACTTAAAAACATCTTCATCAGAGGCTGTCTGAGTGGACAGGGTTACCGGAGCTGGAGTTTTTTGGTTTTTTGTTGTTTTTTATTTTTTTTGTTGTTGTTTTTTTTCTCAATGAGCCACATCTGCAAAGTTATGCGTTGCTTTTAACAAAACTTGTTATAATATTGCGCTCATTTGACTTGTATAACCTGGATGTCATGATGAGTATTTGGGCTTTTGTATATTTATATACGTATACCTCACTCAATAATAATAATAATAATGATATAAGGAGTTCAGAGGTAGTCTTTAGATATGTACATTAAATAAGCTTCGAAGTAAAAATTTGTAAAAAAATGACAACGCTTTCGATACATTCATAAATTAAAATATCTTTATTTATGCATAGTTTGAAAATTAAATACAGTTATGGTAAGAGTTTTAGTTTCGTTTCCTCGGGTGAGTTCAGCTTTCGATAAATGCTCTTTTAACCGGGTTCTGTGCTCGACCAAATTAAATTTAGTAACATCAGTATCTCTTGATACATTATCGATCTTCAAAAAGACCTGCCATATTTTTGAGTGCCACTATTTTATTTTTGTTCGATGTTGAGATTTTTTATCAAATATTTCACTTAAAAAATGTAAACCAACTGATATTATTCGTAAAGAAATGAAAGTTTTATAATCATAACCACAATTTCTTCTGATTTCGACTATTCACAGATTTTATATATATATATATATATATATATATATATATATATATATATACCTTCATACTGAAATCAGCTTAGCCCTAATGAAATAAAAAGAAATGAATAAAAAATATAATAATCTATTATATTCATCCAGTAAAAGATTAAGATAAAAGCTTAAGATTTAATATATATAATGTGATGTACATTCAGCCGTTTTGTCTTACATTAATATCGACCTCAATCTAGTGCTCAATTAAATTAAATCGTAATTGGTTTATAGTAATTTGCTCTGAAATTACAATTCTATTAACCGCTGACTAAGCGAATCAAAAAGCTACTTTCGCAAATAAAATTGTTTTGAATTTCCTACCAATGATAGGATTTGGTGTTCGAACATCGGTAAAATAAATTACAATGCTGACTTTCTAAACAGGCACGCATGTCCTTCCCACTTGAAAGATTACTTCTATTTGACCCTGTGCCATTCTTAACAAATACAAAAATAGTGCTGTTTTTACTTAACGGAAGTGTTAGTCTGTCTGCAATAAATTTAATTTGCCAATCACCGAGGAGACAAAGAAACCTTGACCTTACTCAGCATTATCGATAATGAAAAACCTGGACATGACTCGGTCTAGACAAGGGATTTGTCTTATAACGTGACAACCTCATGAATAGTCAATCAATGATGATCAATTTGAAGAAGATGAATGAGAATAAAAGCTTTATTTTTCATGTTTTTATCCTTCATTCTTTTTTTTCTTCTTCGTCTGTGTTGTTTCTATTCATTGATTCCACAAATGTCTTATTTTTTCTTTCTTTTTATTTTTATACTAATTCGAAACATAAAAAGGACTTTTGTGTGTATATCGAAAATAAGTTTGCCCCTACGGCAGTGTTTATGCTCAGATTCCCAATACTGAACCTTCCAACAAAAGATTGGCACAATACATTCTTTTGCAATGCCAAAAAATTAACCTACTTATGGGCATATACTGAAAATCAAAATATGTAATGTAAAAGCTACCTAAAACGTACTGATACTATTATATGTAAATGATTATGTACTCTCACGTGGCGTCGTGGTTTGTGTGCTCCTTGGACTAGGGCAGCTTTTATGCTGGTTGGAATTTTGTCTCTTGTCAGATCCAACCAAGCTAGACGTGTGAATGAGTAGAAACCAGAGAAAATAGTAAGTTACAGGAGCAAATATCAGTACCAAAAGTCTGGATCGGGTAACAGCTCTCCAGTTGCACTTCTTGTTTATTGAACTCACTTCCGATCTATTGCTTTTCAATCAACTTTGATCTTCAAAAATTTAAATGCAATGTCAATTCTTAATTCCTGATCTTTTGTTGTTCTCTCTCCTTAATAATAGTTTTTGCTTTTTCTCATATTCTTTCACACTCAGTAACCCCTTGCATCTTAGTAGCTTTATTGCCTTGCTTGAATCCATCTCTTCCCATTCCTTACCTTCAGCATTAGCTTAAATAAGCACTCAGTATAGGAAAAAGATAAATCTGATTTCAAACTATATGTAGCACTGGCAAAGCACAGAGTATACAACAATCAGCTACTGGTTTGTAGACTTCACTATGATCTCGATTGTGATCGTCGAGGCAGGTATAAAGTTCAAATCTATAAAAAACACTTCATTATCATTCAGACTTATTTAAACGACTAATGCAGAGAAATTTGGTTAGCATTTTTTTTTTTCAGGTGAACCATAATGAAAATAAATTTTTAATTAACAATACGGATCGCAAAATAGTCATTTCCTAGTATGAAATTTGGTATAAAAACATACGGAGACCAAATTTCATTATTTTTTCCTTCATTAAGCCAATGAACTCGCCATAAGTACTTAAGGAATCATTTTATTTTCACTATAACCTGTTTTAGCCTCTTATACGGTGCAGACAGGTACTTCAGCAAATAAATATTTATTTAATTGTTACTCGCCATTAAATAAATCTATAAAACTACTCCAATAGCTTTCAGGTTTACCTAAATTCTTAAAGCAGTGAAATTTCTGGGGGGTTTTTTTGTGGGGGGTCAGGTTACGTTGAGATTAATTACAATAAAGTTACATAGAAAAAGAAAACTTTTATTTGTACAGAGTTGGTCTTGTATACCAATTGCAACAGTCAATACAATTAAATTATTTCTTTTCATTTCCCCAACCTAGCAGTATGTTTATTTGATATGTCCTGCTTATTATTTTTCAAATAAATTTATCCTTAGCACGATTACTTTGTTCTAGAAATAAAAATACTCTGCTTATTTTAGCAGTTGAAAAATTTCACAAGAGTTCTAGACAGCAAAAATATACAATATTTTGCAAAAGAGTTCTAGACAGCAAAAATATACAATATTTTGCTTTGTACATTTGTTGTTGTTTTTATTTATTATGCATAAAATCTGCAATAACCTGTTTGTTTATTACTCGCCATGGAAAGTGTGACACTGAAATTCAAGTATTAAGAAACAGAAAAACATCATTAGAAACAAAGAAAAGAGTACTAAACTGTTACGTTATATCTGTCCTCCTATACGACAGTGAATGATATATAATCTCCTCAAAGATGAAGAAAAGACTTGAAGCAACAGAAATCTGGTTCTACAGAAGGATGATGAGGATACCATGGACCGAATATATGAGCAACGACAAAGTTCTACAGAAAAATGAAAACAAAAAGGAAACTTAAACTTAACATCACGAAGAGACAGTTGAAATTTCTAGTGCACATAATTAGGAAAGAGGACTTGGAAAATCTGATACATGAACGATTGAAGACAAGAGCAACAGAGCAAAACAACGCATAACATACTTAGTGACCTCGGGTAAATGGATTGTGGAACACGGTTTAGGATAAATAACAAAAAGACAACATTTATTAAGACCTACTGTGGACAGTAACATGGCACATAAAGAAGAAAAAGTAACTCCTCTTGTGCTGTGAACTGTTGTGGAAATTGATATGTTAAACTCTGGCAGTTAATCACATCACTTCGACAATCTCCTCCAATCGTAGGACAAAATTAAATTTCATTTTTTTAATTTGATTTCTGCTTCTTTTTCCCATACTTATTTTTTATTTATTTTATAAAAAAATATTATCTATTTATTTTTATTTATTTATTTATTTATTATATATTCATTTACTATTAATTATGTATTGCTATATTATTTATTTAATTATAAAAACTATATGGTCAAGTCAAAGATCGTTCCGCGCTGGTGGCACTGTGTAACCCAGTACAAACTGTCACGCATGACTTATAAAATAGATGAGCACCGTCAATTAACCTCTCTTCTTCCCCTGAGAAATCTGATGATTTCATAGGTCTTTTGGAAATATCTTAAAATCATTTACCTGGCCCATCTGGGTGGGGTGATTAAAATTTAATATAATGTGCCCAGTCCCCCGTGTGTAGGTTGAGGAATCCTCCTAGGTAATACCTCTATCTGAGAAGGGAGTTTGGTTCATTCTTTTACGCCTTAAACGTCACTGAAAGAGGAAATTAATGAGAAGGCTTGTACAATTTTTCTCCCTAGACCATTTACGTGTGTTCTGTCACTTTAAACTTGGTCTTGTGTCCCATTCCGTTTCAGATAAATGTCTACAATTTATTAGAAATAGATACGGCGCATTATTTTACATTCAGTGGATGGTGAATACATAAGGCCACTTTCCTCAACTCGACTCATTCAGAAGAGCTATAGTAATACTACGCACATTTAAAAATATTTACGCTGTATCAAAAAAATTGATGAATTTATTCGTTTTATCAACTAATTTGCAGGTTATTTAAAGCCAGAAAAATATTTTAGATTATATATATATATATATTGATGGAGATAATAATGGTTAAGTGATAGCAGTTTTACTAATTAACCCATAGCTGGGGGAGAATGCTTGGATTCATACCTTTCCCAAGTGTATATAACAAACCTAACGGGAATTGGAACTCTGCTATCTGATTAACAATTCCTAACCATTATCCATTACACTACGCGCACATTCATTACTTCAAAACTATTAAATCCCATTTTTAGAGAACAATTGGCAACAGCTGATCATATCTTCCAACCTCTGTTTAATTAAATCTAATCTTGAAACTGCAGATATTACTTGATTCCAACTACTAAAAACATTGAAATACCTTTTATATCAGACTGCAGATAACAGTGTTTGGGAGAAATAACAAAAAGTCAAAGGTTATTGAGAGCTACAAGGGACAGGAGGAAATGGAGAGCCATGATCGCCTTAGTCCTGAAAGGACGCGGCACATAAAAGAAGATTGTCATTGGTTTCATCTTAGTTTGAATAGTGTTACGACGTACTGTCTTCTTCTTTATGTGCCGTGTTCTATCAAGACGTAGGCGATCATCGCTCTCCATAACTTTCTGTCCTTTGTAGCTCTTAATAAGTTTTGTCTTTTTGTTATTTCTCCTACATTCATTTAAGTTCTTACTGGCACCTGAAATAGCTTAATGGTACTACGTGAGAATACGTGTAGGAAAAAAAGCTACATTTGAACATTTTGAAGAATATGCAGCAGCGTTTATATTCAAGGTTTTCACATAATGCACGCACGCACACACACACACACACACACACACACACACACACACACACACACATAAATTCTTCCTGAGTCGATTAAATTCAAACATGATCTTTTATAGACACATATCTTAAATTACACCAATAAATTATTTCATATGAGCATCTATTATGTAAACATATGAAATGTTCTTAGTAAATACACCTTCATTTTCGTTTCACAGTGTTTGAGAACAAGAAAAGTAAACGTTCAAATCCTAGAAATATAAGTGCTGCACGGAAATAAAAGCACAAGAAATCCGACACTCGTGTTAGAGCATCTGCAAGAATGCCAAAAAATGGTCTGTCCTTCACAATTCTCTAAATTCTTCCTCTTCAGCAGAGTTCCTATGTGCTGATTTTTTTTTTAACCAACCAAGTTGGCCAGCCTCTGATAGCACAGCCATTAATAATTTATGATGCATTCACATTCAGGTAATAAATTGCATCTGAACATTGTTACATAAGTGAGCAATGAAGAACACATGATGTTTCGCTTTACAACTTTTTTTTTCTTTTTACTTCGTTATTCTAAGCTACATAATGTAATGACTGTTGTATGATGCACTGAAAGAAAAAGAAAAGACAAAATACATGACCTGAGACATTTTACTACATTTCTGTCATTCTCCAATTTAGATCTCTCTTTCTCCCTCTTTATTTCTCTCTCTCTCTCTCTTTTTCTCTCTTTATCTATCTATCAAGATATCTATCGCTATACTATATATCAGCACTTTTTTCTGAGCATAAACTAAAACTCGTTCACGCTTTCACTCTCTCTACCTATCTATCTATCTATCTATATCCTATATATATCCGCACTTTTTCTTGGTATATGCTAAAAAGAATTACCTCTCTCCGTTTTCCTTTCTCTCTCTCTCTCTCTCTCTCTCTCTCTCTCTCTCTCTCTCTCTCTCTCTCTCTCCCGCATGCACGTTCATTCAAGCTCTCATTCTCTACTATATTTCTATCTATACTTTTTCTGGGCATAAGCTAAAAGGTTATATCTATCTTCATTTTCTGTAGGTATATGCTAAACAAATCACCCTTTTCTCTCTCTCTCTCTCTCTCTATCTATCTATCTATCTATCTATCTCTCAATCTCTTTCTCTCTCTCTCTCTCACCTCTCATTTATCTGTCTGTCTATGTATGACAGAATCTTTCTCTAATCAGAAACTAAAAATGACTTTTCTTTCTATTCCAACTCTGTGTGTATATGTGTGTGTGTGTGTGTGTATGTGTGTGTTTGTTGTTTAATTTCCCCAAAATGAAAAAATCTTTAATTAGGTTTGATGTACTTAGAATTACAGGAAAATTTTATTTAAAGCAAAGAAATGAGTGCTGAACTCCCATGTAATATCGGTCCTCCTATATGGCAGTGGATGCAGGACAATTTCCTCACTGGTGAAGAGGAAACTTGAAGCAACAGAGATGTGGTTCTACAGAAGGATGCTGAGAATACCATACAGGGAGCATGTGAGCAAGAAAAATGGAAACAAAAGGGCCCTTATACATAGAATCGGAAAGAGACATTTAAAATTTATAGAACACATAATGAGGAAAGAGAGCTTAGAGATTTCGAAACTCGCAGGACATACTGAAGTCAAGAGCGGCAGCAGGAGACATTGAGTAACCTTCATAACGAGCTTGTGAGAATGAATGACAGAACAGGAACTGAGAAGTATAGTAACGGAACAAACAGGATAAGAAGTTGGGAGTAGCCATGATCGGCCACGTCATGAAGAATCACGGCACATAAAAGAAGAATCTCCCAACATAATCAGTTTTATGTTCCTCTCAAAAGGCTTGTTTTGTTTTGTTTTTTCACAGATCACATTTTAGCGTCCCGTAACATAAACAGAAATCGATGGTTTGGCATACAAAATTCATAATTATAATTTTTTTAAATTTTCCTAAATGTAAATATTTACTCTTAACGCTTACGCTTTTCTTTCTCTTCTCTAATTGGAGATGTTCTTGGTTAATTTCAAGGTATGTGAGCAGACGTGCAACTCAAGCTACCAAATTTATATATGACATTCTGCCACCGCAATCCCAAAAGATTCAAGCACTTACGTTACATAACAGTCAGAATACTGTGAACTATAAACAATCACTTGAGCCTCACTGATTAAATCAGATAAGATAACTGCTCATCAAAACATGACTTATTAACCGATTTGCAGAGTCCAAGAAAAGCACTATAGCCATCATTATGATAAAATTCTGCATTTGTAGATGTACGTCAAATCAAAATATGTGAAGTTCAACTTACATATTCTTTGATATTGATAACCTAAATCAGGGGTTTTGTTTTGACAATCGATTCATTGATAGATTAAGCCATAATCAACACCAACATTCTTTTGAGAATACTACCACGACTAATATAATACTAAAAAGACAATAACTGAATCGAAACATGCTTGATTATCCTATTATAATTGTTCTTGTCCTTCCTTTCTTTATTTCGCACGACCGTTACACCCTGCCAATACCTCATAAATAGTGGATTATTCTGTTTTGATCGTGTGTGAAAGAGGAGAAAAGACACTTATTGGTTTTATTGAGAAAATGAAAGTAAAAGTGTTTAACATCTAATGACAATATCTCATAAATAATAGACTATTCCGTTTTGATCGCGTGGAAAGAGACATTACTTGGTTTCAATGAGAAAATGAAAGAATGAAAGAAGTTAAGATAGAAGAGGCGCTAATACTCCCATGTGTTTAAAATTTGTTTCAATAAAATCAGAAAAGTTGCCAATATCAAATCTTTTTATTTGTACCCCTTAATTCTTAAAATAGTGTCCCGTATGCATATTGATGATTGTTATTGCATTATTTTGTTAATGTTGTTAAGCTCAAATATTTAACGACAATGGAATTTCTATAGATATTTTATTGTCATGGAACTCGCCATGAGTTTATTTAATCATTAGCTGAAGAATTAAGATTCACCTGAAAATTCAAATAAAAAAACCGTTAAATTTTTCACGGGTCTTTCTCGTATAACAAATTAATGATCCATTGAAGTGTTTGTTTGTTTTATGCTTTACGTCAGAACATTAACCATGATAATTGGTAATGTACATGATCAGATAAGCGAAAATAAATTCACAGCGTTTTTTAGGCCGTCTGCGTCGTTGTTAATGCAAGTAGTTCAGCTTTCTTGAATATTCACTACTCCATTGTTAATTCCAGTTGTTTATGGAGTACTAGAGGTTACATAAGGTTTTCTTTTTGTATTTATGGTTTACTCTAATCGTGTTAGCGTTATGCAGTGATTCATCTTGATGCTTTCTACAGACTTGGAATGCAGATAATAAAATATAGGAAACCATTTTTTTACAAGTAATAAAACTAATTCACTTTGTCATTTTTATTTTTATGCGCATATATATATATATATATATATATATATATATAGAAATTTTGAAAAACAAACAAAAATCCATAAATGTAGTTAAAATGAAAGAATTGTCGACGTCAGACGTTTCGGTTTTAATAAACCATTTTCAAGACAAAATTCATTAAAATACAAATTCAGTTCAATATGACGAATAAAAACGATGGACATAAAAACACAAGTCTTATCTTAACGTTTAACGGAAAGCTGATCTTTTTAAAAATTTTCAGTTATCTGTTTTACTCTTGGATAAGACTTGTGTTTTTATGTCCATCGTTTTCGTCATATTGAACTGAATTTGTATTTTAATGAATTTTGTCTTGAAAATGGTTTATTAAAACCGAAACGTCTGACGTCGACAATTCTTTCATTTTAACTACATTTATGGATTTTTGTTTGTTTTTCAAAATTTCTACATTCTGTCGGATTTTATCCATTTACACTTGCTTATATATATATATATATATATATATATATGAGTTTATGATACATTCACGTTCAGGTAATGGACTCAAACTAGGCATAACGGGAATATTTTAGTTTGTGCATAGACATCTTAACAGACATTGACAGTTGCTCCTTTGCAAACATTGACGTCCTTGTAAGAAAGCTTTATTATATATAACTACCATTTCTTTGAATTAAACCCTGTTTGAAAACAGTTCTAAACTCACCAAGATATTATTTAAACTATATCACAGCTTCAATCTTTTTCAGTCTTGTTTAAATGCTTTTTTTTTTTGGCTTGTTGTTTTTCTCAGATCTTGTATAACATTAAATTGTTATAATTTGTGTCGACCCTTAAAATGGCCACACCACAAGAAAAATCGTTTAGTATACTTTGCAAATTGTATTTTCTTTATCTGTAGGGGCATATAAAAGAAAGAGTGTTTGTTCCACCTATTCTTGCTACTCTTGGAGATTTGACAATCAAATTGTTGAAGCTTTGAAGTCATTATCCACGGATCAATTGATTCGAATGTGACAAGAAGTGGTATACCGTTTCGATGTTTGCTATGGTGCTCATGTTGAGTGCATACCATTTGAACAACATTACAAAAATAAACTTTGAACCTTTTCCTATCCAGTAATATATTGAATATGTTTCTGTCTATTGGCATTTGTTTTTATTAAATTTTCGAAATCTGATCTCCTCTTCATTCTGAACAGTTGTACTAAAAAGAATTGTTTTACTGTCATTATTATCTGTTGCCTTAAACCAGCCAATGTCAACCTCGGCTTTATGTATTTCTTCATTTACCCCCTACTCTCATACAAAAAATTCATAGCCATCATAAAGCATTGATGTACAATTTCTTGACTAAATGAATGAATGATTTTTCATTCAAAATACTAAGGGTTTTTTTAGTCAAAATACTGTGCCTAAAAAAATACTAAGCGACACTCAAAATATTGATTTCTTATTTAGTACTAATCTACTAATTTTTCAGTATAAGTTCGTACTCTGTATAAAATTCAGTATTTTTATTAACGTTTGTAGTCATTAATAAAAATTATTCATTTTATCCGCTGTATTAGTAGATCTACAAATTAATACTAATCATAATCATTCATTCAAAAAAAAAATTTTTTAGTATTTTTGTTTTTGGCAATTTAAAAAATTTTTGGAAAATACTAAAAAAATTTTTTTTTGAATGAATGATTATGGTTAGTACTGACTAATTTGTGACTAAAAATTGTGCAAATTAGTCATTAGTAAAAAATATCAAAACAGAAATAAAAAATACTGACAAATACTAAAAATTAGTAAAAATTCAGTATTCTGATCAAAAAATTAGTAATTCATCATTCATTTGTACATCAATGTCATAAAGTGACAGAAAAACAAGAAGGTCAGAAAGAACCTTTTTATTGTTTAGGACTTTAGGTTTTGTATAAAAATACGTTTGTATCAAAAAAATGTAGAAAATCAAACCTTTTCTAAATAGAAAATTATGAAGTTAATTTGTATTACAAAAAATAATGAAGAGAAACACCAGAAGCATTATCAGTGGGAACACTGCTGATTCAGTGAGTCAATAAGTTTGTTTATGCGAGGAGTTGTTTCTAATAATGCTACTCTCATATCATCATCGGCTTTCAGGCGTTTTTTTTTAAATTATCAGATACTTCAATTATTTACCCCCGACTATATAATTTTTTACCCTCTAGGGGTAAATTTACCCCTGGTTGAGAACATCTGCCTTAAACTCTATACGCGGTGTAGATGAGTATTTAAGCTAATTCTTAACCATGTGAAAATAAAATGGGAATGATAAAAATCAGAAAATAAAATTTGTCTGATCATGTTTTAAAATTATACTCCGCGTAAAATTTCAATCTCGGAAGGTGAAAACGAGATTTTCATCTGTATATCATATATATATATATATATATATATATATATATATATATATATATATATATATATATATATATAAGGACATTGAGGTCAGCACTAACAGCAACAGTTTGTTTCATGTGTATTTTCAATCGGCAGGCCTGGCGATTACATTTAAGCATGAAACAGACTGTCACTGCTGGGTGTTGACTTCAATGTCTACTTTAATATTTACATTTTTAACCCATAAATATAGCATACCTTAAAACTATATTTTATCACACACACACACACATATATATATATATATATATATATATATATAAATATAAAGTGAACATTGAAGTCACATTTAAAGGCGACAGTCTGTTTCATGCTAGACGCAATCGTCAGGCATGAAACAGACTGTCGCCTCTAAGTGTTGACTTCAATGTTCACTTTTATATTTACACACGCTCTATCTCTGATATTGAGCACTTTATCCCATAAATATAGCACACCTTAAGACTATATTTTTTCATATATATATATATATATAAATGTTATTTAATACTGTTTATTATAAACAGAGCATTTACTTAAATACTTGTATCTATAAAAAAGAACGTTAAACATAAAAATGTCTTTAATAAATATATATATATATATACATATATATATGTGTGTGTGTAGGACTTCATCAGGCTAAAATTGTTACGATAGTGCGACTAATACGCACGAACGCCGGATGGTGTGAATTTTTAATTTTTTTTTTTAATCCAGCCAATTTCTTTTATTTTTATTTTTATTTTTCTCTCAGTCCTTTTTGTTATTAGATATCCCACACTTTGATAATAGAAGGTCTGCCAGGAATGGTGAAATGTAAGACCTAGGGTGCAAATAAACTATGGCTGAACTTGCAATCAAGGCACTCTCTAGACATTTTCGCCGTAGTGAATTGTTTTTCCTTTATATATATATATAAATTTTTCAGTTCAGTATTCTTTAAATTCTCTAATAACCTCTTCATTTGAATATCATTTCTTAGTTGATGATCGTGCCATTCTGCACAATCTGTAAAGGGCAAAAAATAAAAATACACGAGATAATGATATACATGAAAGAAGAGAAAGAATAATAGTAAGTCAAAAAAGAAATCTAAGGAATACGTTTCTCGTGTCAGAAACAAGTCATCGGCGTATCATGTTTGGCACGCGTGCCAAGAGTTACCCACTCCTGGAGAATAAAAACACTGAATTTAAAACCGTCAACGGGGAACCGCTCCACTGTCTTTCCCAAGCAGTAATAGCAATTCACAAACAATGAAAAGGGAATCTGTGGATAGCCATGATCGCTTACGTGCTGAAAAGATATGCATTTATTTTTTTAATTACGAAATGTATTTTGTTTCGTGTTTCAGATGTTGTTACGATCATGATCTCTGTTACGGTTCCTTCCACTGCCACTGGTTTTATTACCCCTTTGTGCCCTATGACTACTCCTGCAACTCTGACTACTGCATGTGTACATCAAGTAAGTATTAATGAATATTAATAAAACAAATACCTTCTTCTTTGTTCTACGAATCAATTTTTTTTCTTGTCATTTCTCTCTAGTACAAAAGAAAAGATGTACTGCTCTACGTCAACAAATAATCATGCTCTATATCATTAAATTTACTTTTATGTGTTTCTTATATAAACTATTCATTCCTTATAAATGGAAAAATTCTGATCTTTTCATTTTATATAACAAAAACTATGTTTGTCAAAATTCTATCGGTCTCTATTTCTGAGATGAGGTATTGTAACTATTTACATTGTTTTGAATGTTGTACTCATCTTTATTGTCATATTCACGGCGTTTAGGCCGTTGTACGCTCCTGCCTTTTTCATATGATATTGGATGGAATTTGGAACCGAACCAATTATTTAGTCCATGGAGCCCAGTGGATAAAAGCGTTGGTTGAGTGATCTTAAAAGTGACTTGATCTAAAGCGTTATGAGTTTAATACCTGACCACGGCAGAGGTGAACAAAACCTTGGAGAGTTGAGTTACTAAAGGGAAATTAACTAAAACTGAGATATCCAAAAGTAAGGCACTGTCGAAACGTCGTAAATATGACAACAACGATGAAGACAAGAGACCGAACAAATATAAATAGTGTAAATAACAAAAAAAATATTTGTCAAGAACTCGTGATTCAATTAAAATTTAACTTTAACAACAAGGATAATGTTTAATCTTAATGGATTTAATAGAGAATTTAATACAAGATTTAAAAAGTGCGGTCATTCCATAATGTCCGAATTTAGAGTAAAAAATAAAAAATGTCATTAGCTTAATTAGAATTTGTTTATGAATAATTGTTTGATCGTGATAAATAATTTAAAACGATTCATAAATCAGATCTTCTTCTATTTGACATATCCCTTCTTAACGAGGGTGATAATGGCTTGCCACAGTTTTCTATCCTTTCTAGCTCTGAGTAAGGTTTGTCTATTTGCTAGCCATCCCAATTTCTGTTCTGCCAAGCTCGTTAAGTAGGTAAATCGATGCCTTCCTCTGATTCTCTCTACTTCAGTATGTCCTGTGAGCGTCAAATTCCCAAAGCCCTCATCTCTCGTTATGTGTCCTAGTAATTTCAACTGTCTATTTCTGTTTGTATGTCTAAATGTTTCTTTTGTTTCCATTTTCCTTAAATTCTCCTCGTTACTCACATGTTCAGTATATGGTATTCTCAGCATACTTCTTTAGAAATACATCTCTGTTACCTCAAGTTTCTTCTTCGTTTGGTAGGAAATTGTGCTATATTCACTGCCATGTTATATAACGGCTCAGTATTCTTTTCTTTGTTTCTAACTAAATTTTCCTGTTTCTTAATATTTTGCTTAACTTTTGGAAGGCATATTTCGCTATTTCTAATGCACCTTCGGATTTCGGTATCATATTTTCCACCGTCTGTTAAAAAATTTCCCAGATATTTACTTGCTTGATTTTGATATCTCCAAAATTCGTAGTTCGCATTTTAAGTTGATCCTTTTGCTGGCAACCATAGAATATGTTTTCTTACAACTAACATTTAGTCCTTTCTTCTCGCTTTTCTTTACTACCTTCTGTAGAAATTCCTGCAGTTTCCTTTCTGTGTTTGCTATATGTGTTTTCCTTAGAAACGAAATAACGTAGAGAGAGTCGTTTCCATCACTTCATTCGTTTTAAGAAATATTTCATCTGTAAATTTAGAAAGATGTGGAGCAAAATCTATAGAATAAGGAAAGTGTGGAATTTTTTCAAATGTAATCTTTGATATATGGGGCGATTCATTATTATGATAGAACACAAACAGCTTTATGACTGATCAAACTGGCCTTCTTTTACTTCAAAGCGTTGTTTAAATGCTCTAACTGTTGACAATTTTCTTCTTTATGTGCCGTGCCTCCTCAGGACGTAGGCGATTATAGTTCCCCACAAGTTCCTATCCTTTGTAGTCTAAATAAATTTTTGTCTTTTCCTTATTTCTTCTAAAAACTTTATTTACCCGAGCTCGCTAAGTATGTTATGCGTTGTTTTCATATGTCACTTCTGCCTTCAATCTCTTCTATGAGTATCAGATTTTCCAAACCTTTTTCCTCATTATATTCCCTAGAAATTTTAACTGTCTCTTCCTGATGTTAAGTATGTTTCCTTTTTGTTTCCATTTTCTCGCCGTTACTCACATAATCAGTTCGTGGCATCCACAGCATCCTTCCGTAGAACCACATTTCGATGTCTTCTATAATCGTTACATTTACTCTTAGCATTTCAAAGTGGAACCCAACAAAACAAAAAATAACAAAAGGTTTTCACGAAAGTAAAGGAAGGTGTATTCTTGCTTTATGGTTAGCTTCTGTCAAATCATGGCAAACACATTTTCAAAATCTCGATATTTTCTAGGTTAGAGGACATTAAACTGTAAAATAGCTTGAATTCAGTTCTACGCAAATTCTTCAAATATAAAAGAACTATTTCTATCGCGTTTAGACAGAAACAGATTATTCTTAAGGTTAATCTGCACGTAGTGTATCCCTTAAGAAGTCCCCAACTTTTTGTAATCCTTGCAAACTACCTTTAGCAATTTCTTAAAACTATCTATCCTATAAACACTATAAATAGCAACTTTAATGATTTTTTAATCACAGAGCATTATATATCTTATGTGTTCCATAGACACGTCCAATTTTAAGTTATGACCTAAACAATTTACATCGTACCCTGATGACGTAAGTAATTCATTTTAAAACTGTATGAGTTCGTTCGATTATGCATTATCATTTAGATGTTTTACAATAGCGAAAATATCACTGAATCTATCATTATCATATTCAGCCATCTTTATGGGATGCCCTGATATACATCAGTTAGGAAATAAACAATATTAATATCCCCCTTCATCCTTCTATTTATTTGCCTCCTTTCGATATTTCTTTTTTCCTGCCTCTTTTATATTTGTACTTTAAACTGTTAAATTATTTACCCAAATTAACTTGTTTAATAGATATTAGCAGTAAATTATTAAAAGGTATATAAGTTTGAGCCTAGCTAGACACTAACAAGATATTCAAAATTAATTAATTCTTTATTTGTGTCTTCTTTCAGATCCGAAAATGTGTGGATCTATCATATGCGAATGTGATATCCAGCTATCCGAATGTTTTGCACACAATATACATTTATACAATCAGCGGTTGAAAAACATAGACGAAAACAAATGCTGATGCAGAATGACACAAGACTCTGCCTTTCTTCAAGACTGAGTCGAAAAATAAAAAGCTGTGAGAACTATCATTAAGATTGTTAAGTGTCATAATTGTTCGTGGCTTTTTTTTGAATCCCCCAAACATCGACGGTGAACGAATAACATCAACAGACAATCAAATGGTGAAATAAAACCCGACAACATGGAATCATGACACTACAAGAAAAAAAAATGCATTTCTTTTTTTTTAATGTAGGTTTTGTTCAAAGACAAATTGAAAATACGAGATTGTAGAATATAGCATTGATCATGCTATCGGCTAAGAAAAGAAATTGATGGAACTTATTAAAAACGCTATTATCAATTTCCCCATGTCTTTGATTGGCTTTAACCAATTTTTTTTGCATTGTTTGCATCAATGACGTGTTGTACTGTTCCGATATATACATATATATATATATATATATATATATATATATATATATATATATATATATATATAAGCGAAATGCTATCTTTCTTAAATCTGCTGATATTTTCTTTGAATAGTTACTTTTGCTTGGTGTATGTTCACTATTCAAATTACCTGTATTTTAGGATAACCCTCACACACACACACACACTCATATATGCACGATAATTTTATCGTTTAGAATTTCAATGTTTCTATTATGAGTTTCATAATGTTATATATATATATATATATATATATATATATATATATATATATATATATATATATATATATATATATATATATATATATATATATATATATATATATATATGAAATGCTAGTCAAAATTGGGGAAATGACTACGAAATAAATTTCTTAAATCTAGCACTTGTTTGCTAACAGTTCCTTCGAAAAATTTCCTTTGCTTGGTGTATATTCACTATTCAAATTCCCTGTATTTTGGGTATCCCTTATATATATATATATATATATATATATATATATATATATATATATATATATATATATATATATATATATATATATATATATATGCGCTGAATAGAAATAGGATTTAGATTTATTACATATTGGATTTCTTCATTGCGATAAGATTCACAAAATGCACGTCTACAATCTGCTATAAAATAAACTGTATTTTAAGCTTATGTAACGTTCTACATAGAGTATCTGTGAATGCTATTCGCTCTTCTGATAGTTTTCACGTTTTCATCTTCCTTGCGTTTTAAAGTATCATAATCGACATGGTGGCCCATGGGCTTTATTTCAAAAGTCAAGTCATGATATTTTTAGACAATACAATCAAATATTATTTCTTTTCCTTCGACCTTCCGAATTTTATGAACACTTTCTGAAACTTTGAGGCTCAATTTAAAATAATGTTTTTAAATGGTCAAAATCTCAATAGTTGTATTCGCATCTCAAACAAAAAGTAGAGCAGAATAGTATATATATTAATAATAATAGTACTAGTAGTACAGTGAAGTCGTATGTCGTTTTTAGATGTATACGTGAAATAATCTTTAAAGCTCTGTAAAAAGCTAAAATTCTTTTTGTATTATGCTTTAAACTCGTAAGCAATCCTTTAAAAATGAATGAAAAAAACAAATGTCCTCTAGCTTTTTACTTAAACCAACACTTGCACATAGCTGATTTCATTCTCTGTTCATAAAACTGTAAAATAAAATGAGATGCACTTCTTAATATTGAAATAATCAAATGCTAGAATAAAGTGTTAATATATTTATAATATTCTTGTTTTAATAATGCTTTTCTTGCTGAGTAATTTTAATGTTTCTCAAACACGCTTCAGTTGTTCTTAATGTTAGAAATGATTAAATCAATTCTAATTTATGTTTTCGAAACACAAATAGGAAAGTAGGGAGTAAATGATTCTTCAAATCGTGCAACTAATTTTTTGCCTTAAGTCTGCCAGAAAATATTTGTCTTGCATTTCTTAGAATCATGACATTTTCATTCAGGTAACAATTCACATGTATTAACTAAAATGAAACGAACATTATAAAATTTATATTTAGATAGATAGATAGATAGATAGATAGATAGATAGATAGATAGATAGAATAAGGGAGAAGTGGGAAATCGTTATAAATTTGACAAAATTCGACCTTTATTTGACTTCATCAGAAGTTTTTGAGTGGAATGATTTGTATTTTAAATTAAGTTTAAACTCCGAATCATTCCATTTCCAAAATTTCTGATTAAGCTAAATAAATAGCGAAAGGTTCCGTACTTGTTCCTTATTCAATCATTCTATTGGATTCAATCCATATTTTCAAATTTTTTGCATATATATATATATATATATATATATTATATATATATATATATATATATATATATATATATATATATATATATATATATATATATATATATATATATATATATATATATATATGGGGAAAAGGGGAAAGATATATAAATTTTCATATATCAGAAGAATTTTAGGAAAAATTTATAACAAAGTGGAATTTTTTTTTTCGAGTGAAGCGTTTCATCCTTTAGCACTTCATCGGACTAAAGTGATGTCTACGTTGATGTGATGTGCCTAAACATGCGCATGAAGAAGAAGGGACGTTAAAATTTTAAACTTTTTAATTTATTTTTTTCTAAATATGTGTTTGGGTATGTCGTCTAGCTGATTTCATTTAGTTTCTTTCTGCTTATATTTTAATAACTCTTTTATTTAAGTATCCCACATTGTTATAATAGATCTGCCAAAAAAGTTAAAACGTTGCAAGAACGTGGACCTAAATCTACTGTGAGTGATCTAGTGATTAAAGCGCTATCTATACCCTTTTGCCTTTAATTTTTTTCTCTTATAATTATTATTTTTTTAAATGGAAATTATGGTCAGACACATTATAGTATGCAACTAATGCATTGAGTGCGTTGTTTTGTAACAACCCAAACACATATTATTGAGTGCGTTGTTTTTTTTATACCCAAACACATATTAAAAATAAATGAAAACACAAGTTTAAAATTTCAACGTGCGCATTTGCAATCACATCAACGTAAACACCACTTTAATCCGACGAACTCCTAAAGGACGAAACACGTCACAGGAAAAAAATTTTCTACTTAGACATAGATTTTCCTAACATATATATATATATATATATATATATATATATATATATATATATATATATATATATATATATATATATATTGCCGTAAATTCGGGGAGTTAAACTTGAAAAGAAAAAGAAAAACTAACTAGAAATGTGACTTTCATTGTTGTCATTGTCTTTGTTGTTGCTTTTTCCTAGGATACTAATTTCAAGACATTTTTTAATTCTTCGACGAGACGCAGGTAACCTAACAGCTAAACAGATTTATTACTCTGTTCAAATTCCCCGGACTTTTCAGTAATTTCATAACCTTTTGAAGAATAAAATAAAATACTATCAAAAATGCTACTCAAGTTAACGGTGCAACTCATATCAAATGTCCAGTTCATCTTTGACTATATTCTTTGTATTATATTTGCAATGAAAAGTCACTTTTACCAACAACTGCATTTTTCCGTTGTGATTGTCACTGCAAGACAAATATCGTTTTCCTATTATATTACTTTTATCAGGTATTTATTGTTTTAACAAGTACCATTCACACACTGACTTGTATTAAATGATTGACACACATTTATATGCCTCAAAATTCTGTCTCTTCATATTATTCTTTTATGCTGAACCATTGTTTACAGATTTCAAACTTAAACAAAATCAGCTGAGTTTTATCGACAATCCATTTATAATTCAATTGAATGTGTAGACTAGTCATCGAAAAACTGCAACCAGTAGGCCATATGTGGTTCGTTTTGGTCTCTCCGAATGGTACAGAAAATAATGTTTCTTAAAATTTTGTTTTGTTTCGTTCTCACTTGTTCACTCACTTATTCTCTCATACATAAAGATATACATAAACAATGATTAATTACAATGTTTCTTAAATTTTCTAAACTTTCGAGGAAAATACCATTGTCTGTATTTTAAACCATTGGTGATTTTCACTAAGGAAGATCGTATGTGTAATCATTTTTTGCTTTTGAAGCAGAAAACTCTTATAGGAATTTTTCTTTAATGAAGAAATGTTTTCATTTTCAAATTAAAAATTAGAAATAAATCCCATCAGTGATAATATTATACCAAGACTTCAATTGTTTTAATTATAAAAAAAATATTTTCTTCAGAAAACAAACTTTTCTCCTATTTCTAAAGTATGTATGTATGTACAGCTGGCCACTCGTATTCGAGGATAACCGTCTACTAGGGCGGCTAGCTAATCCTTGTTTCAGACGCTTGCTCAGGCACATTTGTGTTTATTCAACACCCACAGAGCCCACCTGTGGTTTATACTACAACTATGATGAGCAGATCTTAGTTACAGTTTCTGGGAAAGAGCGCATTATCTAACATAATCATCTATTTGAACAAGGCCAGCATGCTCAAGCCCTCGGCCACGATGACTTATGAATTCGTGCTAGCCAAGCTATCGACGTCCCCCAAGAGTTCCGTCTACCCAATTTCACTCACAAGGCTTGTAATCTAAGGTATACGCTTACGCATATTGTCTTTTGTAGTGAAAATAACTGGGATACCTACTACGAAAAATTACCTTGAATCTTTTCAGTAGTGCAACGGGCCTTGTGATGAGCCATAGATCATGCGGGCCATTGCTCGTAAAAAGTTGCCCACACCTGGTTTAGACTCATTTGAAATAACATTTTCTTAATAACTTATGCACACATTTTTCGTTCCTACAAGTTATCAAGCATTAAGCATTTGAACCGTTACGTCAAACTGCTCGTTAACCCTGTTAAGTACTAAATGGTATATTTGTTAAATGTTTTCTTGAGCAAGTGGACTATGAATAAAAAAAAAACAACAATGATTATCTTTTTTTCATGAAAATCAACAATCAAACGAAACATCTGGTGAAAGTACGTGAGTTACTAGAAAAATTAAAAAGACAAATGTACTGCTATTGAAACCCAGACGTTGTGTTGAAATATAGATACTACCACAAATTTCTACTTGGAAAAAAGAAGTTTGTATCAACAGACAGATACCCCAGCCCCCTCTTTGACTGACTTGATAGCTACAATACAATAGATACATGAATTTTCTAAATAAGTTAAGATTGAATTTTCCTTATCCCCAACAACTCACAAAAACTCAAATTTGCTTGGATTTATAAATTAAGTAAATCAATTTCTTAGAAGCATAGCTTGATAATGGAACGGATCTTTGTATTTTAAGTTTCATTTATATAATTGAATTTAAATTGAAGTTTCAGTTTTGAAACATGGGAATTTGCGATGATTATATATGCTGTTGCGATGATTATACATTTTAAAAACAATAATATATATATATATATATATATATATATATATATATATATATATATATATACACACACACACACATGCTGAAATTTCCTTCTTCAGAAATAGTTCTTTTGCTTTGTGTATGTTCACTTTTAAATTCCCTATTTTGGTGGGGTATCCCTCATGTGAGTATATATATATATATATATATATATATATATATATATATATATATATATATATATATATTAATTTGTATAAATATGAATTTTTTACATATTGGTTTATATATATATATATATATATATATATATATATATATATATATATATATATATATATATATATACTATATAAAATATATGCTATATAAAACATTTTTTATTTTAAAAAATAATACATATGTGTGTGTGTGTGTGTATAGAAACAGTGTGGGCATAGATATCAACGTGAGGCGCGAAACTCAATAACCATCTTTATTTCTAATATTATTCTTTATTTCACCTACATACGCTATATACCCGATATTGTGTCCTCTTCCCACATAAATATAACAAATTTCGACAATATAATGATAGATAGATAGATAGATAGATAGATAGATAGATAGATAGATAAAAGTGATTTAGTTATTTCATTTTAGACATTTCACTTTAAACATTTTCTTAATCCATCATTTGATCATTGTTTTAAGAAATTATTTTGGCATAAAACTTGGTAGTTTAAAATCTCTATATTCTCACTTAAAATCGATTATTACTAATCAAATATTGCGTATCTCTTTGAGAGATTTCTTTCAAAGTGGTTATCTCCAAATAACGAATTTCTCCTTATTTCACAGCGTATAACGCGCACTTTTTATCCAACTTTAGCGCCTAAAATTTTATTTGCGCATAATAAGCAAAGAGTCAATTTTTGACGGCACTGGAAGCATGCATGCGCAGGCTTACGATAATAACCAACTTTTCTGAGAGTGAAGTCATAAATTTTCTGAACTCGAAGATTCCAACAATAGCAAATGAATTTTATCTGAACAGTTGAAATTTCCTGCTAACTTTTTCTTTCTGATTTATTTTAATTCTTTTTTTTTTCTTTTTTTTTTTTTTTTTTTTTTCCATTAAAACGTTTGGAGCGTTTTGCATTTATTTTTCATCATTAATTTTTACTTTAAAAAAACTAGCATACACGTTATACGCAAGGCATTAAATATGACATGACAACGGCGTTTTCCTTATTGTCTTTAAATCAAAACGAAGATCAAAAATTTAACAAACATGCATAACCCTAAATAGTTACTGCACTAAAAAAAATTAGGTGAATTTTTATTCTAGTGATCTTTGTTATATACAATAGTATATGAAAATAGAAAACCAGATTTCAAATCCGCCTTATTTTATCGATTAAGCACTCCAGATTACTCATTTGAATTTTCTTATTAATTTTTACATTTTAGGAAATTACGTCGTATGAGCATATTTGTTTTGGCTTCCGCAAGTTTCAATTAATTTATTTAGCAACCTGGGTCACCCTCTATTAACTATT
The DNA here is from genome assembly GCA_903632075.3 of Acanthosepion pharaonis. NCBI lineage: Eukaryota > Metazoa > Mollusca > Cephalopoda > Sepiida > Sepiidae > Acanthosepion > Acanthosepion pharaonis. The sequence continues at coordinate 3,607,055 of CAHIKZ030000668.1, read as the reverse complement.
ATAAAATTTAAGTATTTTTTATTTGTGATTCGGAGTGCTTAATCTATAATAATATGAAAAACAAATTAAATTTTATTTCTGGTTGCAGTGCCTATTATATAACCCCACTCTTACTCTACACAGCAGAAATACCTCCCACATATAGCTCCCAGAAATACCTCCCACATATAGCTCCCAGAAATACCTCCCACATATAGCTCTCAGAAATACCTCCCACATATAGCTCTCAGAAATACCTCCCACATAATGCTAAGCCATTAGTTAGATAAAGACACTATATCTTACCATTATGTAGGCATTATTTCTGGGAGGTATTTCTGCCGCATCCTGTAGAATTACCTGAAGAAACACTACATCGACCACGAAGACTAGCAGAATCCAAATTTAGAGATCCAAATTAAAAAGATCAAGTCTTATATGCAGAATTCCATAGCAAACATTTATCTCCTACTGAAAACACACGAATGCACCAGAGAGAATATCTGGTAAAAAATAAAAATAAAATCGGTAAGCTTAGAGCCAAAAGCCAAAGCTGTTGCGATGGCAAATGAATATATAAGATTAGAAAATATATAATTACATTACTATAAATTTTAAGATTTCAATCTATGTTTCTTTCTGGCGAATGTATATTGACACACAGACACAAAAAACACACACATATTAATAATGAGATGTTCCGTTATTATGGAAATCGAAGGTATTACCTGAGGTCAATAAACAAATATACCATAAAACGGTGTGTCTCATTATTCATAATGAGACCACGTTGTTGATACATTGCTCCTTTTTGTTTTGTGTTACTTTTCTTTATTTAATTTTACTTTTAATTATTTAAAAAAAAATTACTTCTTTTTTACATACTACAGTAGAGCAAGATACCGTGTTTATAAATCCAAGGTTAATCATGCAAGAAATATAGCCAATATAATTACAAAATGGCTTAAAATCAGCCATTATTCTTTTTTATTTTGGGAGGGCAGTTGGAGTAAATTAATATAAAATATACTTATAAAGTAATAATTAATTAACGCATTCAAAGCACACAGGTTTAAACAAAAAGAAAAAAAAATACCATTTCCCAAGTTTAGTCACACTCGTTTTCGTTTCCTGTGTTAACTGTTTTAAATAGCAAAAATCATTCATAGATTTTAACTTAAGCCTAAAGAATGCAAGTTTTAAAAGTAAAAGTTGTAAAAATATCATTACATATTTATGAAAGACATTTGAGTAACATTTGAAAGCGCAATCAGTTTTGTTTTTAATTTTAAAAAATGTGACCATGTAAATCTGTGCTGTAAATGTTTATAAATATGAAATTAAATATGTTAAAGCCTTTCACTGCAATTTAGGACAAAAAAATCACTTTTGCATTTTTAATGAATGTCGTAACGATTCGCTGACTGAAGGATTCAGCAATCAGAAACCAATGTCCGATCAGATTAAATATCTTGTTTTGTGTTGTACAATTTTTATTAATTCAGTAAACGAAAATTGTTTTTGCCTTAGAATGTTCGTTGTTGTTATTGTCATTTTTCTTCTGTCAACAAAAATCTAGAAATATCAAAAGTGTACATAAATATAATATTTTCAGTTAAAAACATAATTGGTTAAAAATTTAAAATTGCTTTTACTTTCTTTTTATATATGTATTCAGACATATTTCGGTATGTAAGTTGGGCGTAGAGAATGTTTTGAGAATTTTTATATTTATATTCTGAATGATTCATTTCACTCGTTTTCTCTAATTTGATCTTCAGATAAAATTATGAGAAAATATATATAAAAATGTTTATAGATCAGAACAATGTTAAATTAATGAAAAAGTGGAATAAAAATTCTGATATTTAATAATGAAAGTGATAAAAACTAGAACGAAAGCATATAGAAACTGAATGAAAATGGCTAGACGACATACCTAGACACATCTAAAAATAAAAAATAAAAATTTAAAGTTAAATTTAAGCACATCCGACATTTTCAGCATTTTCTCTCTGTGAATAATTATAACCAACGTTTGAGTTCTTATATTCTGCCTCACCTTCCGACATATATGCGATTCCTTCGACAAAAAAACATGCTTTAGTCTGATAATGTCCAAAAGAACGAAACGCGTCACACATATTTTTCCACTTTGTCATTAATTTACCTACGAGAAAGTTCTATAAGAAGCAGGATATATATCTAATTTACATATTTATACAAAAATAGGATTTCCACTAATTTTTCTACGATTTATTCTAGAAATATTATTCATTGTCAAACATGATATAAATTATTAGAAATTATGTTTTGTTTGCTCATCACAATTCCTTTGGATTGTAACAAAATTATTTTTAATGCCATATTTTAAATGTGATTTAATAATAAAAACAATGGGAATATAAAAACTTTAACAGAATATTTATATTTATTTTATTTTTTAGGTTTCTGTAAATTCGTTTACATTCAGTAAATTTTCAAAAACAGGTTAATTTTCACAAATAATAAAAAAAATATGGATTTTTCTTTCTAACGAAATCATATGATTCTCCTAGATCATTTAAATGAATTGTGATTTCGATTCAGTAGACATACTTCAACTTAATAATAAAGCTTATTACTCTGTTTACCATGTAAAATGATCTCTGGCCTCCGACATGTATTAAGACTGATGACTGAATGTGATAAGCTTGATGTATCAGCCAGAATAAAATTCGTTATTTGTTAAGTCTTATATATGAATCCGAGTTATTTCTTTTTGTATTTATTTGTTGTTGTCCAAATGTCAAGATTTGTCGGATTACAACTTATATTATATGGCTTAACCGATTTAACATGTGAAATGATAATTGCGTAATATAGCAAAATGTATTTTGCCTAAAATAAACTATTACAGTAGGTTATTAGCCCTTATCATGTCTAACTATGGAACTAAAATCTTCTTATTGTAACTCACTGGGCAGGTAATTGGGAGAGTTGTTTGATAAAGTGTTCATTCACCTATTCGTTTCTCTATCGAACATCATTAAATGATATTTATAAGACATTTTAAAATATATGAAGGAACAAAGCGTAGGGAAATGTAGATTCATACTTTTCCTTCAGTCGAAATTCAAACTTGTTTCGTCAATCCCCAATATCTTAATATTCAGTACTGTTAACTGTTATGCCAGCATGAAGGCTGAGGTCCTCTTCCCTGAGAAATATCATTAAAATTCAAGTAACTATCAATATTAATCAATTAGCTTTAAATTACTGCTTTTATATGGTATGCATAAACATAGAATTAGCAATGGTTTCAAACATGTTTGATAGACAATGAAATGATTAACAAAAGGAAAAAATCGATGAAAACAATCTATTTATTTATAAATTACACAAAAAATGTCTGCTTTTTGTAGTAGACGACATACATATATATGTGTGTGTGCATTGTTTGTTTGCGTGTCGATAGATAGATAGATAGATAGATAGATAGATAGATAGATAGATAGATAGATAGATAGATAATGAAAAAAAGAAAAAACTTATCTTAGCCGGCGCGTTTCGTTCTTTGTGGGACTTTATCAAGGTAAATGCAAGAACTTTATTTTGTAACATTTGCCTTGATAAAGTCCAACAGAGGACGAAACGTATCGGCTAAGATAAGTTTTCCTTTTTTCTTTATTTATATTGTCTTTTTACAGATATACTCTATATGAAATTTTTACACACACACACACACACATATAATTTTATAAAATATTTTCAACATTCCCTCGTATTTTACACACACACACACACACACACACACACACACACATATATATATATATATATATATATATATATATATATATATAATTCGAGGATGTTGAAAATATTTCGCCGATAACTTCACAAATTATGATCAAATTTTTTCGTGCAGAATAACTTCCTGATCAGGCTGAGAACTTCTTTTTCACAACGATATATATATATATATATATATATATATATATATATATATATATATATATATATATATATATATATATATATAACTCGAAGAGAAAAATAATGGCATAATCAAGATGTTGACGTTCCACAAAAGATGGAACAAAATGTTAAGAAAGCCGCCATCAATACTAAAAAGAGCGATAACAGTGAACTTGGGAAACCTATTTTCCTGAAAAATCATTTTAAAAGAAAGATTTTATAAATTTCAACCGACAGTAGCACTGACACTTCGGTCAATGAATACCGAATGCTTCCGTATAAAGAAACAATTAATATTACCATATATACAGGGTGCGATGAATAAGTTGTCGCCTAAATTACGCAAAAAGTAAAAATGAAAATAAAACTGACATCTCATTTTAACAGATATATTTACCAAAATTACACAAAAATATCTTGAAATAATAAAGAGTAAATTTATTCAATGAAATCGCCATTGGCTTCAGCCACGGCTTCCAGACAACTTCAGAATCTCCTGCAATTCTTCTGGACGGTCTCCTTGTTTAATTTGGTGAATTCAAGCATAATCCTTGCCTTCAGTTCATCTTTGGTGTTACAAGTTTTGTTGCTCTCTCACGCAACTGCGCTCCACACATAATAATCATGGGGGATGCAGTCTTGGGAGTTAGGTGGCCAGATATAAAGACTGATGTGGTCGTAGGAATTGTCTGGCAGCCATGACTGGGTTCTTCTGATGGTTTGGCATGCTGCAGAATTCTGATATAGGTTCTTCCAGCAGCCACCCTCTTGACCCAGAGAAGTACTACCACCTCAAGACACTTGATGTAGGCCACCGTGCTGAGTTTAAGGCCCTATGGGAAGATGAACGAAGGCATAACTTCGACACCACTAGTGATCACTCTAAAAACACCACGATGTTGACTCGATATTTGGTTTCGTCACTCTCGGTATATTTTTTGTGGACACAAGTACCGTCATTTCGTGGCCGAGACGGTAGATATAAGCAATTATTGAAATGTTTAATCCCACATTATTTCTTATTACTATAAAAGTTATATTTAGTGTATACAATTATTTGCTTTTTTAACAATGAATGTAATATCGACTGATCTAGAGATCGAAGGTCTTTGAAAAAAATGCGCCTCTCGACAACTATCGAAACTGTATACAATTCCTTAAATAAAAAGGAATATACGTCCGATTACTGTCGGGTGGAAGGGGGATTACGTACTTAAATATGACTTTCATTCTATGGGCCGGTAGACATTAATGTCGCTGTTTAAAAAATGGGATATAGCTCAAATATGCACACACTAAATATAACGTTTATAGTAATATGTAACACACACACACACACATACATATATATATATATATATGAACGATAGTATTTTTTTAAAAATATATACAAAAATATATGCTTAAAAATATTTATTCATGTCCTCATCCAATCACGTTCTTCTCTATGCAGATAGATAGATAGATAGATAGATAGACGAGTATTTAAAAAAATATACCCAAAAATTATTTTCAAGAAACCGTAATACGTCACTGCCAAATGCTCGTAAAGCAAAAGCCCAAACGTGTGCAAATATTTACATGTTTGCATGTACTTATACCCAGGGCTTTGCACATATTTATACAAACCAAAACAAAAGCACGGACACACATGCAAGCAATTATAAATATATGTGCTTTAGCCAAATTCACAAACATATATACGCAGTTTCACAAATAAATGTGTACACAAGTCAAATTTTCACATTTGCTGATACATATACTCGCATAAACACAGAACCGCATTAAACAATGAAATTGTATGTACACACAAAAGCAAACTGATTAATACAAATAAAAGTTCGCATACAACTATTCCAAATACACGCTTGTTCACATGTTGAAATATACACAATTGAGCGTGGCACATGCCGGTACGTGGATATTATGTTCTTACTCAATTTTTCCGTGTCCGAGTTGTAGGGAATGAGGTGAGCCAAGAGAGTAAAATAGACTAATGTGGGAACAGTATTCGGCTTTACGAATTATTTGATTGGTGAGTTTGTCTATTCAACCGAAAAAGACTCGCGGCTTTCAGAGGTAAGACAATGATTTTCGTAGTTTTGTCATCTATGATGGCAAAAGTATTTCGATTTTTTTTTATTGAGAGATTTAATGGAATTTGATAGCATTATGAATTTAAGCGTAATATTAGACTGGCAGCTACGTCACATCATTTTACTGCTAAAATTTCTAGATGCAACTGTAACGTCTGTGCTAATAGAATTTTCATAGAGTTTTAATTTCTGCCTATATTTCTAAGATAAGGTATGGTAACTAGTTACATCGTCCAGGCTGTTGTCCTCGACTTTTTGCCATATTCACGATGTTTCAGCCGTTGTACGCTCCGACCTTCTTCAGGTGATCTACTTTGGAATTCCGAACCGAACCTTTTATTTAGTCCACGAGGGTAGATTGTTCTAATTCCACGTGCCATGCCTTTATTTTATTTTATTTTTTTTATTTTTTTATTTTTTTTTTTGTGGGGGAATATTTCAGTTCCAGTTAATTCCTTTTAGTAACTCAACTCGCCAAGATTTGTTCTCTTTGCTGTGACCAGGTATTGAACTCACAACTCTTTGGGTTAAATCACTTTTTGGATTACTCAACCAATGCTTTTATCCACTAGACCATGTGTCCTTAAGGGCACCTGAAGGAGTTTGGAGCCTACAACGGCCGAAATGTCGTTAATATATCAATAAAGATCGAATGATATAAATAGTGTAAATAGAGTTCTAATTCTATTACTCCATGATAAGCAATGTTTAGTGTTCGCAATTCTTTATGAACCTTTCAAATACAAAATATAACGATGGCAAAAGAAAATTATTTAACGGAAACAAAATACATCATTTTAGCAATGGCATAGCATGGATGAATTCACTAGAAGAGTATCCCTTGACGAAAAATTCTTATGGGCACAAAATATCGCAAGGAAAGAATAAATTAATAAAATTGTAACAATTTTTTATAAAAATAGTCTGTCTTCCCTTTCACATAGTACTCAAATAAATATAAAATTTAAATTATTTAAAAAATTATCAGAGTTCTCCAACGTGCCCCCAAAAACGCTAAGTAAATGATCAATATAGTCAACTGAGATAAAATGGAGATTTCAAAATTGTTGTTGAAATATTTCATAAATTATAACCAGGTGATTTAAAATAAATAGATTATACTGGCATTGCATGTATTTTATTTTAATCATATCAGTATTTTTTAAACTTGGTAACTTAACTACTGGACGAGTGGAATAGTCTGCTAACGGTTTACGGACGGGAAGTGGTCATACTTTTTTTGGAACTACGCCATTGATTCTTAGGAATATATTTTTTTTAATTTAATTCTGAAGGAGTTCATATAATCAGGAAGATAAAAATTCCATTTTGTTGAAGAGTAATGTTTTCATTAATATTTTAATAGCAAAATGGACACATTGCTACAATTATCACACAATTACTACTTGGTGTTGAAAAGGATAAAAGTGTAGATTTAATTGAATGATAGCCGAATCTAAGTTTGAATCGAGCTAAGGGTGTTAGGTCAGTCACAGTACGAATGGATTTTCACATGTTATATGAATTTAATTTGTACTTTTGCTTAATCATAAATCTGCTTAACTACTTATTTCCCTACAAGATTGAATTTGATGAAAGTAGAAACATATTCCACTTTTAAAAGAAATTAATTAAAAAAACAAATTCTTTTTAACAAACAATAAAATAGGTGAAACATTTTACATATAAGCAGTATTATCATAATTTTATCTTTACTAGAGGAAGCAACATACGAGGTCTGATCAAAAAATATCGGGACTGTTCTTATGGTAATGGAGCTAAAGTACGCAGAGTGAAGTCGCTATTTACAGATTGGCCTTGAACTCTGTCGCGTATACACACTAAGATATAACGTTGTCGCTCCCTTCCGTTGTTTATATCAGGGCTTGGAAGGAAAGTTTTGTAAAATGTCGTCTCCTCATCACACCACAGAAAACCCATCTGTGACTATGGATTGTGCAGCAGTTTTTGACCAAGACAACATTCTCTAGATTCAACAACCACCATATTACCCAGATTTTGCCCTTTTCCGACTTTTTGCTCTGTCCAAAAAATCAAATCCAACTTGAAAGGAACAAGATTTCAAGACATCAAGAAAATTCAAGAGAATGCGACGAGGCAACTGCTCGCTATCCCCAAAAAAGGAGTTCCAGGAATGCTTTCGTCTATAAAAACGACGCTGGATAATGTGTGTGGCTTCAGAAGGGGGCTACTTCGAAGGAGATTAAATACTGAATTGATATGTGTTGTAGTTTTCTTTTTATAGTCTCAATACTTTTTTTTATTAGAACTCGTACATCATTTTTATCAATATTAATTTTTACGCTTATTTTCTTTTATCTTATTTTTTAATTGCCTTTTGTTGCCACTTTACTCAGGTTACCAATATACGGTGGAGAGGAGACTACAGGTAAGAACTAGAAATTGTTATATATAAGGTGGGAGAAAACATTTCCAGTGGCTTTTTTGTTCAAATTTGTTTTTAAATTTCGAAAAAGGCGCTAGGAAATTTTGCACACACCTAATGAACACTGTATGAATAATATGAATAATTAATAAAAAATCTAAGTTTTCAATCTGCACCTAACGATTGCATTGTGCATAAAACTTAGTGAATCAATTATCCCGTTCTCTGATACAGTAATTAACTGAATTTTTATCTGACAATTCCAATTTATAATATGATTATTATATATTAATGATATTTTTGATTACTATTCACTGCTATATTAAGTGCAACGAAGGACAAAGAAGGAAACATATTTAAAAAACAAATATTTGTAAAATAGCTACAGACTTATTGATGTACATCATCAGCTTTAAAACATTGGATCTGTGAATAAATAAGTTTTTAAAGTAAGATATTTTTAGATATATGTGTACATTAAGAATTAATTTCACTTGTTATAATTATTTTACTTTTTAACATGAAACAAAGAGAAAATCAGTTGTTATCTTTATTAATTTTACTTTTTTTAGTTTGATATTCATGATGTGGGTGGGATCCGTCGGTCTCGAGAGACCATGGATCTGCGCCCAAAACGTTATGCTGCAGCTGCTGATGGCAGCGCCGCATTTGTTATGGCTGTGCAGACCGAGACATGAGTGACAGTTTCGACTGCAACGAATGCATGTGAAGACGTTCCCCTTTTCTTTCCTTCGAGCACGCTTCTTCCCGGCGGCAAGCCTACGTTTCTTCTCTCCTCGCTCTAGTCCTTGGTGTAAATCGCGTCTCTAACGTGAACGATTGTTGGCGACATCTTTCCACCTTTCGAGGTCCATCGCTCTCATGCTCCTTTTGCAGACGTCCTTGAAGTGAAGATGAGGTCTCCTTCGTGTCTCTAATTGGTGGCCAGTTCCCCGTACAGAAAAACATTCGTAATCCTCCTATCAATTGATTGTTGCTTCCTGTGTTTTGCCGTCGCTGTGAGGTGACGCTGGAGTGTCCTGTCCAGGGCGCAGGCTTGCGGAGCATTTGATGAGAGATCGACTGTTGCCCATGTAGCACGTCCCCTTTCTCCACGCCACCAAGGGAAAAGGTAGAGTCCAATACAACTTGGCACCGGCTTCGTCACAGGAGTTGCCAGAACGAAGATGAACATAAGATCGGACTGTCTTAGGGACTCCGGTTCTAGAATTGTCCTCAGGGTTTATTCCCGAAACTACTGCAATGATTGGGTATGACCGCAAAACAGTCGAGGTTTAAAATCAGAGTTTTCCTTCTCTTAGCTGGACTACCCTCCCGGGCTGAAAAGTTCCATTTACCTATATGTATATATATATATATATATATATATATATATATATATATATATATATATATATATATATATATATATGTGTGTGTGTGTGTGTTTTTTTACACTAGATTCGAAGTAAAAAGTTCGTTATCAAATGCACCACTTTAAGAATTATTATTATTAATAATTTATATGATAACAATAGAAATAAATAAATAAATAAAAAGAATAGAAATATAAAATCATCATCCAATATATGAGAAGATTTTTCTATTATTATAAAACAATCATGATGTATTGAACATAAATAAGAAAATACAAAGCAGCATATATAATTTTGATACAATTGAATAATTAAATATTGCCTTCATTTTTTATGGTACGTGTAAACTGGTATTTAATATTAAATCTATTAGTAATTTCATCTTCGTTTAGATCTGACTTTTATGAGAGAAAATTAAAATGGTCGTAAATTTATTTTCAGTGCCGTTTTCAATATTACCAAAAGGTCCTATATTATAAATAACACAACATTTAATTTTTTTAACAATGCAGCTCGTGTGTCTTTCTAAATAGAGAAGAGATTTTTTTCTTTTTACAGTTCCGTACAAACATGGCGAATATTAGATTAACATCTGTGCTGGCTTTTATCATTCTGCTTTCATCCTATACTCAATGTTCGCACCGGACAAGAAATACTGAAACTATAAGAGATTCATCTGATCGAAATAAAGGTAAGTTATTGCTCGATTAGTCAATATTTAATTCTATATTCTATTAGGTGGAATGTTAAGATGCTGCGTGAAAGATATTTCATCAAAAATTTGAAATAAGCGATTAGATTCTAGATTTGATTTTAAGCTTGATCTAACAGTGGCATTTCTTTCTTTATCTTTTATCCCTGTATAATTTGCTGTATTTCTACATTATATTTTGTATATATTTTAAATGTTTGCTTACTTTTATATTTATATATATATATATATATATATATATATATATATATATATATATATATATATATATATATATATATATATATATATATATATATATATATATATATATATTTACTGAATGCTTTCCGCATTAAGAAACTGTTAATGTTACCATATATATAGGGTGCTATGTAGCACCTCGAGGCGGTGTAATGGTTAGCAAGCTTGTCTCGCTAGAACAATTACGACTGAGTAACGAGTTCGATCTTCACTTGGTACCCCATACTTTCGGCCTTGTGCCACATCTAATCTGCGCTTAGAAAATCACTATATATCAAGGTGCGATGTATAAATTGTTTTCTAAATTACGCAAAAATAAAATTGATGTCTCCTTTTACCATATATTTACCAAAATTACACAAAAGTATCTTGAAATACTAAAGAGTAAATTTATTCAATGAAATCGCCATTGGCTTCAACCACTGCCTCCAGACGACTTCGGAATCTCTCTCTTATGGATGCTCTCCTTGTTTAAGTTGGTGGATACTGTCATAATCCTTGTGTTCATTTCATCTTTCATGTTACAAGGAATTTTATTGGTTTCTCGCTCAGCTGCGCCCAAACATAATAATCAATGGGGAGTTAGATGGCCAGATATAAAGGGTGTATGTGGTCGTAGAAATTATCATAGGGTCTTCCGGCTGATACCCTCTTGACCCAGGGCAGTACTACCTCCCCAAGATACCTGATATAGACCTCTTAGACCCTCACCAACAAATTCGGGTGTTCTTTTCTTATCAGAACGATCAGAGTGAGTTTTCTGAGATATATATATATATATATATATATATATATATATATATATGTTTCATTAAAAACGACAGACAAGGTACAACGGTTGAGCGTTTTATTTAATTTTTCTTGTGTTCTAACAAGAGCTTTCTTTTCTGGACAAAGAGTGTGTAAGAACTGTCCGAATGTTCTGTATTTCCGAGCGCTTTCGGCTATACCTTTAGCCATTATCAAGGATGATTCAATTATCAGCTTAAGTGTCACTATGGTCTTAAGTGTCTCTATTTCTTTAAAGAACCACATTTGAGAAAAACTCCGTCCTTAATTTCACATATGAACTTAGCCAAAAAAACAAACTACCATTCTTAGATATCCTCGTTGAACACAACAATAACACTTTCATTACATCATTATACAAAACACCCACCAGCAAAAACTCGTGCCACCTTAATTTCAAAAGCGAATGCCCACTTAGGTACAAAATAGCCGTAGTAAAAAAACTTTCTAAATAGAGCCCACCAGAACTCATCCTCTCGACTACTCTTTCTCAAAGAACTTAACAACGTTAAACAAACACTAATTAACAACGGTTTCCCTAACTACCTTATAGACCAACAAATTAGACTATTCCTCCCAAAGCAAGTAATAACGATAGCGAACACACAACTAAAAAAATCACATACACATTTATTACAAAAACCAAATGCATATTAATTACAAACAAGATGAATCTTCTCTAAGACATATTATAAAAGAAATATACTACTCTTATTGATCCTAATAAAAAATCAAACTTATTATCTATTATAAAAAATTTAAGACGGCCAACCTTATCCTCAAAAATAACAACACACCAACTAAGTCAAAATTACAAAGAACGAACATTATCTATGAGTTCAAATGTTCTTTAAGAACTGCGTTCCTCACCAAACCGGACTCATAAATAATTACATCGGCTACACAACCACATGTTTATCCAGACGTCTTACATTACACCTATCTGATCACAGTTCCATCAGAACACATTTAAACACACACTCAGATTTACCCGACACTATTAGGAACATACTAGTAGAAAACAAAAATATATTAACTGCATCCCCTTGCAAAAAAAGACTAAAAATAATGGAAGCTCTAATAATGAAAAAGAAAAATCCAACTCTCAACAATATTAACTATGAACAAAGCCATAATGTGCTAACCGTATTCGGAAACTAAAAACATTACTACCACACACTGAACATACACAGAACACACACACTCTACTAAGCTGATAATTGAATCATCCTTGATAATGGCTAAAGGTATAGCCGAAAGCGCTCGGAAATACAGAACATTCGGACAGTTCTTACACTCTTTGTCCAGAAAAGAAAGCTCTTGTCAGAACACAAGAAAAATTAAATAAAAGCTCAACCGTTGTACCTTGTCTGTCGTTTTAATGAAACATGCATAAAGGAAGGATTGCTGCCTAAATATACAAATATATATATATATATATATATATATATATATATATATATATATATATATATATATATATATCTTTACTCTCATAAATGATGAGCACTGCAATGTAATTTAATTCCTCTGAGAAGTGCAGCACGTACACATCGCATTTCAATATAAGGCCACCCTGCAGCATTTTGTTCTATTTACTTCTATTAGTCAAAGTTTTTTGGGTTTTTTTTTAATTTTATGCCTTTAATCTCGTAAGTGATGGACATCGCAAAGTAATCCCATTGCTCTGAGAAATTCCATGAAAGATGCAGTATTGTACTCCGCGGATCTATAGATGATGAAATAAATTAATTTCCACTTAGACAAAAAATACATCCGTTCATAAAGCTCTGAGAATAATATGAATAAATATTTGAATCACGCATGACTTTTAGCCAAATTTATTTACTTAAATAAATATTCCAGAATTACCTTCATCTTATATGTAAATATATTTGTAAATTTTTACATATTTTATAATTTACATATTTATATAGTTTATTCTCATTTGATAATATTATAAGTTTACATATATAAATAAGATTTCTGCTTAATTTTTATATATTTTCGATTTCGTTATTGTTCTGAATAAATTATCTATACAAAAATATTATTCAAACTTTCAAAATATGAGAGACTGACCACTAATTCAGAAGTATTCTGCTCTGTTCTGAAAACAGGTCTTCTCTTGAAAGTTTACAATATGTTTTGGTAAACGGGTACGTGAGATCGAACCGCAGACCTTGTGACCTAAATGATCAGATAGTATTTAAAAGAAGGAACTAAAACTTCATTTCGAATTCACTGTCTCAGTGTAGTGGTTAATGAGTTGGTTCCGTCAATCATAAAGAGCTTATTACTAAAAAAAAAATTTAAACTTGCACCAAAACTGACATAGTTCAATAAATAAATCTCAAATACTTATGTTTTATTTTCAAACCAAAAAAAAATGATTTGCAGATATGGATTTCCATAAAAGTTCTCGGAAAGGTATTTTATTGGAAGTTCCTATAAGCAGAGAGATGACAACCGAAACAATACTCGAATGCTCTGGTTACCAAGCTGATGCGAAGAATAACAACAATTTCCAAGTATATGTCTATGGTAGTTGGGTGACTCAAAAATGTCATTTTGGACTGATCTGGAGCCAAGAGAAATGTCAGTGTGACTGGAATCCGGAAATAATTACAGAACTAGAGGGTTGGTATTTATTTATTGGTGCATTGCTTTATTATTATTAGACGGTTAGTTTTTTTTTATTTTTGGTAAAATTTGAGCATTTTATTTTTGTATTGATGTAACGTTAGCTATTTTAAACAGATCTGAAAGTTTTATATCGATTTAGCCGTAATTATCGCTAATATGTGTATATGTGTGAACATCTAGCTGTGTTTATGTTTACATCTTATAAACGGTTCACATTTTAGGCTCGATGGAGTAATGGATTGCAGCTCGGATTGAGGAATCGAAGAGTCAAATTCGAATTTAAATTGAGTTCATTATATTCTTTTATGTGCTAGTACCTTTAGGAAAGATATGAATCTATCCCATCTCTCCCGGCTATGGGTAAATAGCAGGACATACTAGCTTCTTTAGTCTTCGGTGACAAATTTTGAATTCAAACCAGCGATCTTGCCCAAGACACACCACTTCTACTGCTACTGCAGGTGCAGTACAAGTGGTGCCCCTACGAGTCGAATGAGTAATGGGACTTGTGATTATAATTTAGCAAAGTATCTCACGGAAAAATTCAATAGATTTCTACATAAACAAAGGTACAAATAAAGTAGAAACAATGGTACGTTTATAATTTACATAAGAAAAAGGCAAATGAAATCTCTAGGCCACGAAAGAGGGCTTAGAAAATTCGATACTCACAGGACATGTTGAAGGTAAAAGGAAAAACGGTGCATAACCTACGAAACGAGCTTGTGTAAATGGAAGACATAACAGTTTATTAGAGGTGACAAAAAGATATAATTTACTAAGAGCTACAAATTTCTGCAGAATCATAATAGGCTGTGTCCAGATGGGACATGGCACAAAGAAGAAGAAGAATCCTTGAGTGGAAAACAACAAATAAATACAATACCTGCATTATAGTTCTTGAGAGAAATTGCAGAAAATCCACGTAACCAACTACAACTTGATTTCAGGAACGAAGGTTTTAGGAGGATCTTCCACGCTTGTTGAGGACACTCAGGTGGGTAGCGAATCTGATAGGGGAGAAGTATCCATAAAAATTGCTGTAAATCATTCTGCCTTTAAAAAAACACTTTTACCAATGTATGAGAATTTTATCTCTCGAAAATGCTGAAAATGTATACATTTTTCCAACTTCATCAACACATAAGACTTTTTTTTCTGAATATATAACATTTAGCTCTCAACAATTTCTTAAAACGTTTTTTCTAACAACTTTGTTCCTATTTTATTTGTGACGTCCTTGGCAAAGCTAGTGACACCATGACATCTTCGTATCTTTATTGTTTATTATAACACAAATGATACCGTTTTATATATATATATATATATATATATATATATATATATATATATATATATATATATATATATATATATATATATATATATTAAATTGATCATTATAACTCGTATGGTTGTGCATTTGCCTGTTTGGAAAATACCAATCACTCAGAACGTCTAAAAGATTAACGTGAATTGCTAAACAACGGAAGAATTTCAATACTGTAAATATTTTAGACTTACATATTTTTTTTTCAAATATCATTAAATCCCTTTGTTTAAAGCTAGCCCTGTTTTATAAATACACAACTATAAAACAATTAGCTTTTTGATTATGCAATAATTTAACATAAAGTGAAATTAAAGTTTTAATTTTATTACTTAGAGCTTCATCAAATTAGGTTTTATTGCTCAATGTTGGGATTTTAAATATTTGAAGACGTTTACTGCATCAGACAAGTTCAGGCTGAAACAAACATTCCTAATGCCATATTTACGCAATGTTTGGAAATTATCGACGTTTGTTTATATTTCCTGTGCAGGAATAGTTAAGAATTAATAGCAAAAAGAAATGATAATTCTCTTTCATTTTGTTAAAAACTGTATTTGAATATAAAACGCACAATCAACAGTTTTTATTCATCTCTAATCTTTAATTTTTAATCAGGGATATGCAACGGGAGCTTGGTAATAGATCCCTGAATTTTATAGCAGTAAATCTGCGTCTATTAGGACTTGCGAAGTTTAAAATAAAAGTTATCTTAAAACTTCTAAGAAGTTATCTTAAAACTTCTGAAAAAGAATGCAATAGAACTAGAAAATTGATGAATTGCGGGAACTTTTGAAGAAAGATGCAGCACAAACTGTACATAAAATTAGAGGTGAAACAGAAAAACTTTTCTAAGCAAAGCATTTTTCCGAATGTTTTGCTGCATAGCAACGCCTGTCCATACGTTGCGAATCAACGCAGCAAACGATAATAGAGTCGATAGAAATTCTTTCAAATACAGAATTGTTACCTTTTAATTCTAATTTGATTTGCTCTAGACAACGTTCGTGGTCTGGTTAGTAGTTTTATCGAATCAAAACTGAAATTGTTTTTTGTTTTTATTTTTATTATTTTTTTTCTATGACGGTGTACGAAACTTATCTGAAGGTTAGGTAAAGTCATAAAAACCAAACAAAATATTTTGAAGATTAAATAATTTATTCTAAAAATTATCAAACTGGAATCGTTTTTATTTTTCATGGCAGAATACTGAATTTAGCTGAAAGTTTGAAATCACAGAAAGCCAAATATTTAATCTATGAATTTAAATGAATACAATATTTTGTCAAATAAATACTGGTAGTTTTAACATCAACCTAAAACGTAACATTTTTTATATTGAACTATGTTTATTAAATTATCTAAAAAACCTAAAGTTTACAACCAAAAATTACCAGACCAATTTTACGATTTAAAAATAGATGGAAAACTGACTTTTTGCTATGTCTAATAAATTAAATGCGTCCGTTATTAAAATATATTTAAAATGTGCGTTTTAATTGCTTGTAAAAGCCAAGCATAAGTCCGTCACGAAAAATATATAGAGAATGACTCTTGAATTTTTAGCCACTTAAAGTAAATTATCATCCGATCGACGAATAACATTACAATTACATGTAGAATAATTACTTTATGATATATATTTGTTTCGTTTAGTTTAATTTAGTACAATAGCACAATAGTCTATTAAGTGCAGATCCAGTTTATATTCAACATTAGTGAATGATTTTCCATGGAGCAATAGTATTTTTGCTTCTTTTTTTTTTTTTGTTATTGCTCTATGCTAGATAATTGTGTTACAATATTTGGATCACGAAATCTTAATGTTGATAGAAAACACAGAAAAGAAACTGCAAGAACTTCTACAGAATGTAGCAAAAGAAATATTAAAACCAATTGTAAGAAGACAGAATGTATGGTTGCCAGCAAGAGGAACAGCCAAAGATGCGAAATTGAAACACCAAAACCAAACAAATACTAAAATTAAATATTTGGGAAGTCTTTTAACCGAGCAAAAAATATGACACCGAAATCCGAAGGCACATTGGAATTAGCGAAAATTACCTTTCAAAAGCTAAGTAAAGTATTAAGAAACAATAAAATTTCGTTAGAAACAAAGAAAAGAGTGCTGAACTGTTAATTAATATCGACCTTCCTATATAGCAGTAAATGCTGGACAGTCTCCTCACAGATGAAGAACATACTTGAGACAACAGAAATATGGTTCTACAGAAGGATACTGAGATACCATGGACTGATCCTGTGAGTGATGAGAACGTTTTAAGGAAAGTGGAATCAAAAAGGTTATACCTATAATAAGAAATGAACAGTTGAAATTTCTTGGGCATATGAGAAAGAGAGCTTGGAGAATATGATATATTGAAGGCAAGAAGAACAGAGGAAAGCAGATAATTATCTGCCTAACCTGCTTGTGGGAATGGTTGACAGGACATAGATTGAGAGAAATAACGAAATGATAAACCTTACTAAGAGCTACAAAGAACCGAATGGAGAGCCATCATTCATATTCTGAAAGAACACATCACATAGAAGAAGAAATTATCTTTCCAGTGTAATCGTTCTTGGGATATTATTGCAATGATTGTGATAGTAAGAGGATAAAGGTGCGAGTGGAGTCTATTTTGCATACATTCAGGTAAACTAGTACGATATATAATCAAGAACTCGTTGATTAGTCTTCCTGTTAAAGTTTGCTACAAATTTAGTATAGAAGATAAAAAGTGAACACAAAACGGGCACCTTCGTCCAAAACCTTTATACAAAACTAACATATTAACTAAAAAACGAATCATATTCTTAAATACATGGCATCAAACTCGTTCAGAATTGTCTAAACTATCATATGTATACAATTGTTTTCTTAGATCAATAATTAAAAATGGCTTCGAACGAATATATCATTTAAATCTTAAAGACAATCCTATAGACTGACACTACAAAATCACAAAAAACAGATTTACCATATAACAAAACCAATACCACTTGAACATTTCTAATAGGAGCAACAGGAAAAAGAGTGTAAGAAGAAGTAAAGAAGAAAAGAAGAAGAAGAAGAAGAAGAAGAAGAAGATGTTAACTTGATTTTAAGATGTTAACTTGATTTTAAGATGTTAACTTTCCACACTACCAAAACCAAACGTTTTGGAAGGCAACTCACAACAGTATTAGAAAGAACAATAATAATGAACTTTAAAAGTTTGATATCCTGAAAACTGTTTTAAGAAAAAGATTTTATAAATTTCAACCGACAGTAATGCTAACACTTTGATCAATGAATGCTGAATGTTTCCTCGATGGAAACGGTTAATTTCACTCTTCTTCTTCTTCTTCTTCTTTGTATCAGAACATAGGCAATCGTGACTCTCCACAACCTTCCATCCTTTGAAACTCTTAGTAATGTTTGTCGTTTTACTATCCATCCCATTCCCTGTTCTGTCAAGCATATACACATGCTTGTTAGATAGGTTACTCACTGTTTCGGTCCGCCCTCTTATTTTAAATATGTCCTGTGAGTATCAAATTTTCTAACCCTTTTTCTTTTCTCATGTCTTCTACAAATTTCACTATTACTATTATGTGTCCCTGAAATATTACTATTACTATAATTGATAAACTGTTGAAAGAAAATTGCCTTTATCAAATTACAAAAGCAATTCATAAAATTGTAGATCATATAAAACTATGATTGTGCTTATTTCTATTTAACATTACATAAAATAATAGCATTCTAAATGATAATGTTATGGACAGTGAAAATATTCAGAAAATGTTTGTTATAATATTTTAGATTAATTGAATTGTTGCTTTTTCAAAAAATTAATTATAAGTACTTGAATCTAAAAGAAAGAATTTTAATTTTCAGAAACAAGTCAAAAGATGTGTGATCTCACCCTGAATATAACGTTTGATGGTTATGTGGTGAGAGACTACGCAAAGAATACTTTTATTCAAGTTGATCCTTTCGTTATGATCAAAACAAACACTAAAGATGATCGATCAGCAGTTAACAGCGGACTATTTGATCCTGGTCGACTCACCATTCATTTTTTTGCCGGCAATTCCTACAGTGATATGTTCCAACTGAGAATAGATTTCAAACAAGGAAAAAATGAGTTAAATTCTTCCCAGGAAGTCAATTTGATAACCAATGCATGCGTCATTGGCCAAAATTTAACTGAAGCAACGATAGCATTGATGATCATCTCCACACAACAAGAAGTCTCCTTTGTCGTAAATGATCATGTTGAAAGTGCAAAATTAAACACGGTTAGTTGAATTTATTCAGATAAGTATTCATAAGTGGTTGCATATAAATACTTTTTGTTTGACATTCCGTTTTCAAAGAAAATCATTCTACCAAAGGGCACTATTTACACACTTCCTGAAGCGTTCTTTTCTAGTTACGTCTCTAAATGGTTATGTTAAAATAAACAGTGTTCCAAAATTTAAATAGTTGTTCAAATTCTCAGAAAGTCATTCGTGAGCCTTATTCATCCAAACAATTTGGTTTAACTTATAAAATTAACATGAATCTAAATTACAATTTTTATCTACTCTTGTGTTACAAAGTTTTCATTAAAAATGAAGACTGCTAGCAAATTCGAGTTATATTCTCGATAAATCACTATCCATGTTATATATATATATATATATATATATATATATATATATATATATATTTAAAAATATAGTTTAAAAGTGTGCTATATTTATGGGATAAAGTGCTCAGTTTCAGAGATAGAGCATATGTAAATAGTGAACATTGAAGTCATCGCTCAGAGGCGACAGTCTGTTTCATGCTAGACGCATTCGGCGATTGCGTCTAGCATGAAACAGACTGTCGCCCCTGAGTGTTGACTTCAATGTTCACTTTTTTTCACACACACACACATATATATATATATATATATATATATATATATATATATATATATATACAGCTGATCTCTCCTTTAATATAGCTCTAACATCTCTGTATGGAGAAAAAGTGGCTGATCAGATTCAATGCCTCAAAAACCAAACCATTGCTGAAAGAATTCTAAACTGCCACCAGTCAAGATAAATGGATGTTGCCTCAGAGAGGTCTCGGGCCTTGAGAGACTGTTGGACCTTAAACTCAACCCAGACCTCGTGGAAATTATACATACGATCCAACGCTAAAGGTGCAGGAAAATGGTCTTTACCCTGTACCGCTCCAGTAAATTCCTGACCCTCGTGATATCCTCTACCTTTACAAGTGCAAAGGCGTACTACTGTCATATTTGGGCAATGCTCACTCTCAAGTTTCGATAGGGTTCAAAAGCATCTCTGTAGGTAACAAATTATTTTCCCTGCAACCCCTCTCTCACAAACAAAATGTAAGCCTCTCACTGCTCTATCGCTACATCCATGGAAAATGCTCAGACGAACTACATTCCTTAGTTCCACCAGTTCTAACTTTCACAGCTGTGCTCATTGTAGCGAACCAACCTAATTCCCTCCGTATTCCATTATTAAGTTTCACTCAGGCAGCTTCTTCCTG
Source organism: Acanthosepion pharaonis (assembly GCA_903632075.3). Classification (NCBI taxonomy): domain Eukaryota; kingdom Metazoa; phylum Mollusca; class Cephalopoda; order Sepiida; family Sepiidae; genus Acanthosepion; species Acanthosepion pharaonis. The sequence continues at coordinate 3,585,975 of CAHIKZ030000668.1, read as the reverse complement.
CGAACTATTGTTCCGTGGAACTGATTTCCACGATGTTTTACCAGTCACTATAAGCAGAACAAAGTCTAGGGTTAATCGATATCCGCATAAAGTGTACCTATTACTCTTTAATCCTCTACTTCGAGTGGCTCCCGGGCCTTGTACAAGATGTACATCACTGTAAAAGAAACAAAACAATATAATGGAACCTCTTTTCACATATGAAGAGGTTCCTGCAATTTATCTTCTGCTTACAAGACACATAAGCTAAATTTAATTGCCGCATTTTCAAGCTCTGACTTAGCGCAGCACAAATCCACTCAACTTATTTTTTTTTAATTATTCATTATTTTACTTTTCATCATTAAATACTTTTTTACGTTTTAACATTAAGTATGCTTTAAAAAAACGAAGATAAGTGCTCATCTGAATGCTCTGCAAGAATTTTTCGAACATTTTTTTTAATTTTTCCCATCAAATGTAAAGTGTGCAATGCACGCGCACACGGGTGAGACGGAGAGCAGTTAGGGTTACAGGAATAAGGAAAAAAAAAAGAAATCTGGCTTTGTGACATACACGAACCAGGTGGGACCCGCCCTTGGCGAAGCAACGTGCGGTGGAGGGCACGTGGGAAAATATATATCTTTTGTCCGTGAAATGAAACCACACCCAAAGAATGAAAGCAACTCCCAGTCATGGGTCTAAGAGAAATAGCGGCGTTAATGTCCATATTCTTATATACAATATATATTATATATATATATATATATATATATATATATATATATATATATATATATACACGATGGGGCGCTGAAAAATTCTCGTCACAAAAAGAAGCAATTCCAAAAAAGAAATTCTGACGTTTGGTCAGTTGGTCAGATTTTGAAAAGAAAATGAGTCGAGCCAAGAATTTTTCGGCATCTCCTCGAAAAATCTTGTCAGCTCTTTTATCCAAAAATATTTCTAATTTAGACTTTAACAGACAATTGCCGACCAAGTGGATACGAAAAAGAAAAGTAAGAATACTTTAGTGTTCTCCAGACAGACGTATATTTCTTGCCAAGGATTTCAAGTGGGATTTCTCAGTTGGGATAAATATAGCATTTTGATTAGAGTTCTACTTTTTTTATAATCAAAAAATACGAAGGGAACAGACTAACACAAGCAAAATAATGATGATATGAAATAATATGAAAAATAATATGAAATTAAATAATTAAATAATAAGACATAATATAAAAATAATATGAAAATATTGATGATATAAAATTGTGTTAAACAATTTTAAAGTATAAAAAAAGTTTAAAGTAACTCTATAAAACATGTTTGCGTGTAAACAATATTTGAGCAACACATAACTGTGTGTGTTTTAATTTTGTAAATATTTCAATGTCTGCTTGCATCGTCATCGAAACATCCTGAATGTAATTATTTTTGTCAAGAATATGCTTAAACTTTCATGACAATATTTAATTTTCTTCCTTCTTCTTCACAGGCGTCTCATCAGTGGCACAGCTTGGAAATATCTTTCGTAAAAGGAGTTGTTCATATAATCGATAATGATCAACTGATTTTAAATTCAACGGCGTATCCAGGTATTCTGTCTACCGTTGTTTTTTATGTACGACACAAGAGGTCCCCGCTAGACTGGTTGCGACACCCACGTAATCAAGTGGACTGTAAACGACTTTATCTGGGCCTAGATGATTGGCGGTTTTATGACTACCAACTTCGTTATAGTTTCAAAGTAAACACTGTCTATCCATAAGAAAAGAAAAATAAACAAAATTTATGAATAACTAAATAAAACTTTTGGAATTAGGTGCCACTTGGTTGAAAGGTAGGGAATTCTGGTCATGAGCTTATATAGTTAGGCTGCATTCTAAATTAGGGTAAAGTCACAGTTAGAGGGAGAAGAGAGAGGAGCCGTAGGTTCAAAGAAACAGATTTAGAATAAGAAATGCAGAGTCAAAGGGAAACATAGTTCTTGCTGCCCGAAGGGAAAATCTGGTCCATTAGTATGTCGTTAAAGAAAACACAATTAGCAGCGAAGACGTTCTAAGTGTCACTTATCTACCCTTAAGTAGTACCAGTTAAACCGATCCCTGAATAAAATAAACATGTTTATTAGAACCAACAGACGTGGTCTTTTTACCAGGCCAATATCTTGAGATTCAATATTTTTCTCCCCGTGTAATATCTCGTCTACTGTTCTTTGCAGTCCTGGGTCCTTTTGTTCACAACGACGAAAATGAGACTCGAATGACGGCGTGGGACAGAAGCTGGTTAGTCGGTGAAAAACTGGCTGAGGGATCCGGTTATATGCCCATAGGTGTTTGAAATTTTCACAGAGAAGACACAAATACTAATATGTACAAGTACTCACTGAGCTTAGTTTAATATGGAGCACGATGCAAAAGGACATCAAGCGAATATCCTTGACCTCACATCCTGTCCCAAAAAATGCTTCGCTGAAGTGTTACAGCCCCCCCCCACCTCCAACTTGGGCACCATTCACTAGTCAGTGTCAAAGTCGATGCTAAACCAAAGACATCCCCCTGATGTGACGTTCCATAGAAAGATTTTTTTGCTACACGAAAGCCAACTGAGACAGCTTAGATCTTACATGACGGTAGCTCCTCAACATTCTTCAAACATACTACCCCCAAAACTGCCGTTCTTTTTTCGGAATGGAGAGTTTTATACCCCAGAAAATATTCCAACAAAAAACCAAAGAGCTAGCCCTGGTTCACCACTGAATGTGTTGCAGCAAAAGCTCACAGTAACCACTCCTACAATATCTGCTGCATTCAGAACTGCCCGTAATCATTGCAAGAGGGTTCTATAAAATAAAAGGTGTAGATACGCACAGACAGTCCAAGACAAGGTCGAATGGAAACAACTTGGACCCAGGGTGCTCTGGAAAATTTCCAACCAAATTCTAAATGGAGGCAAAGCAACAGCGTCTACTATTATAGATGTTCCTGGAATCATCTCATCCTCGTCAGATAAGGCAAAGATTTTTGCCACGATCTTTGCTTCAGAAAGTCTCAAGAATTATCAAAAGTTTTGAACCTAAGAAGGCTACCGATTCAGATAAAATCCTAAGAGTTGTCCTTAAGAATATTAACTTTGGGGTATCTTCGATCTTAACAAAACCGCTGCTTGAAGGAGAAATCCTTCCCAAGTCTGGGGAAGGTGTCAGATGTGTATTCGGTTTTCAAGAATGCAAGTAAGTCCTCATCCCTGTCTCAGTATAGACCTAACAGTCTTCTTTGTCATTTTCAAACTTGTTGAAGCTATAGTCAAAAAGTTGCTGATCCCCTCAATAAGGACAAACACTTAAGTGACTAGCAGTATAGGTTTCGATCGGCTCGGTCCACTGCTGATATTCTGTCATTATTCACAAAATCAGAGTGACACCAGACAACAAAAACATCATAAAGACGATCGCATTATATATTCCAAAAGTCTCTGACAATGTGTACCACAGCGAGTTACTGCGCAAAATCCATAGCTATGGAATCATTGGAAGGGTCTTCTTAATTATCAAACCCTTCCTAACGGGTAGCGACCTGAAGATAGTCGTTAACAGCCAATCCCCTGAGGCTCAAGTGACCAACGCAGGTGACTCCCAATGTTCGTTTCACGATCCAACCCACGGTCAACCTTACATAAATAATCTGCTTAAGAGTATACTCCGATCTTTTGTAAATATCTATGCTGATAACACAACGGTATATTGGTGCACCTCCAAAACTCTAGATGACAAGAACTTGGCAGCTGATCTCTCCTCTGACCTCCCTCTAACAGCTGGGTGGTGGGGGGGTGACTAACTCGTCCTATTCAATGCCTCGGAAACCAAACTAGTGACGTTCCATCAGCACCGAGCGGAGCTTGAATTTTCGCCTATCATGATGAACGAGCATTCTCTCAGGAAGGCCCCTTTCATTAAGCGCTTATTAGGGTATGACAACTCAGACCTCTATCTCTAAAGATGCAAGGAAATGGTCTGTCCTCTGTTCCTTTCCAGTAAATGAAGTTGCTGGCGTTCCACACTACTTCAAACAAAAGTTTAATAAGCTGGCATCAATACTAGAAAGAATGATAACAGCGACTATACTTGAGAAACCTATTTTCCTGAAAAACTGTTTTAAGTGAAAGATCTTATAAATTTCAAGCAAAAGTAGCGCTGGCTGTTCGGTAAAGGAATACCGAATGTTTCCTTATATGAAAAGGCTAATATTATATATATATATATATATATATATATATATATATATATATATATATATATATATATATATATATATATATATATATATCACTATATGTGATAAAAAAGAAATAACCTGAAGATATGAAAAGTAAGAAAGGTGGTAATGCTTATAAGTAAGATTATTCAAATAAATCCCAAAACGTTTACGTTTTTTCTTTATATAAGCAATTATCCCAAACCTTCTAAAGAGAATTAATTTCCCATAATTTTACAGACGTACGTACAATATATCAAGACACTCGCCAGTAGCTATATGTATGCATTAAAATCAATAATTTTGTTTCCAGTATTTCCCTAACGAACTGTCACTGTATTTTTAGCATTTGTCGACCTTTCGCAATGTCCATTGTCCATTGGCGGTAATCCTACTGACGCTGCGAAAAGTTTTCATGGATATATCGATTCTGTAAGTAAAAGTACATACTCTGGTTATGCAACTAAATTATGATCTTTGTAGTGTATGGAATTCAAATGGCTAGAATTTGGTAAACATTATTCATTAACTCTTTTGAAACTCATAGAAGCTATGTTTTCGTGATATAATGGTTAGAACAATTACGAGTAGTGAGTTCGATCCTCACCGGCTGGCCCTTAATTTTGACCTTTTGCCACATCTAAGTTACGCTTAGAAAATCAGCATAGAACCTGCGTTTTCAAAATTAGTGGGATATATATAAGGCATATTTAGGCATCAAGTATTCATCCAAAGAAGTTTAATTAAACGAACCAAAGTCTGATTTTTTATTGTATTTTTCCAACTTTGAAATAAGGCATTGCGCATTGTGATCGAAATTGTGGATAAGCTCCCCAAAGTTCATAATGTGTTGATATTTTGTTATTTTGTTCAACTACTTTCGACCATCTCAGTTATTTTCAAGAAACATTGTAGAGTCTGAATGATAGATAGAATTCATTTGTCTACAGCCTGTTATTATTTTGAAAAATTAAAGTTTCAAGTTTTCAAAAGACAATAAAAAAAATAGACAGACCTTATCGGTTCTTTGCAATAAATGTTGTTTATATATATATATATATATATATATATATATATATATATATATATATATGGATGCTTTATTAAAAACGACAAAGTACTACGATTCGATTAAGCTTTTTATTTAATTTTTCTTGTGTTCGAATAATGTTTTTCTTTTTCAAATGTTCTATAAATGTTCTATAATTCCGTTATAATATAATATATAATATATATAATATATAATATGGTATATGATATATATTATATATATTATAATATATAATTCCGCGGAATTATAGAACATTTGGACAGTTTCTATACACTCTGCGTCCGAAAAAAAATAACTCGTTCGAACACAAGAAAAATTAAAAAAGCTTAATCGTAGTACCTTATCTGTCGTTTTTAATGAAACATCCATGAATGTAGGTTTACTGCCTAAATATACTGTATATATATGTGTGTGTGTGTCCGTGTGTGTGTATGTATGTATTTTGCCGATGATTCTGCGTCATCAGAAAAAAATCTAATGATGACGAATCATCGGTAAAACGAAGTTAAAAATATCGCCCGTAGACGTTTAGAAGTCTCTTGGGACGTATGTGGCACGCAAAATAAAGTAATGTAAATTTTTACCTCTTTGACAACCGCTGTTAATGACGTCATCACAGTATGAAACCCACGCAGAAATTAGTAGGCATTGCATAAATTAGCAGGGAAGACACCGAGGCGAAGTGATCTGCTAAGTCCGTATTTTTTTCATTGAAAATAATTTTTTACTGATGTTCTTACAGTACTATAGATTCATAATTTATTATTCTGTAAAAGTGTGTAAGATATTTTGAATATGATCATATTGCCCGAAAAGTCTTTTTTTTTTTTTTTTTTTTTTTTTTGTATAGCTTTAATGCTGAAAGAGTTAAAGAAAATAACATTAACATTTATAAATTTTATAAATGCACATTAATTAAAATTCTGCAAATATGAATACTAGTTTTCTATAGCGAAATATGAACAGAAGACTCGGGTCGAAAATAAAATTGCAGTTCTAATGCTGTTATAAGTATTATGCGTATCACTTAATACTTCTTAAAAGCAGCAAATTTGATTGTTAGAAGAACAGTGGATATGATGCAACAGCTAAGAAATTTACATTTCTTGGGGAGGCCAACTTTAGAATATAACCAGTACTTTGGAACACCCTGACATAACAGTCAGTGAAAATGTCACAAGAGAACGATTTAATAGCAACTGCATCAAGGCACCAGAAGAAAGACATTGTATTTATCAAATTTGTCCTAGTCTGGAAGAGAACAGAAATAATAAAACACCTCGTGAGAATATAACTCATGCAACGTAGCTTGAGAGATGAGATTGCTATGAATCGCTCTTCAGTATTCATCCAAGAATTAAAATTTAAACTATTGTTACTTTAAATAACCAATCAAAGACTGCCTATTGTAAATCAATGATTTGTTGATTTATTCCTCAATGTGTGGGTCGTGAATACGGCTTTCCCTCAAATCGATATATTTCAATGAATAACTTTACAGCGAAGCAATTTCACCTTACACTGATAATTGTTTTGTTCTGATACTACAAGTGTGAACTGTTTTCTCTTTTTATCTTTTATGCACCGTGTCCTTTCAAGCCATGGGCGATCATGGCTCGTCAAAATTTCCTGCTTTTTGTAGCTCTAAGTAACTTTTAATCATTTGCCATCCCACTTTTTTCTTGTTCGCCTTGATTCACACCAGCCTGTTCAGCCGAATTACTTATTCCGGAATTCACAGGAATTACTTATTCCGGGTGTGCCGTCGTGATAGTTCCAATCACAACAAACTGCTAGGGCTAAATCTTTGTTTGCTGATAGAATGAGGCACCTATAGCGTCTAACATGTTTGGCTCTCTTGAGTGTCTTAAATAAGTCAGTTATCTATCCCACCTCTCTTCACTCCATTTGAAGTGTTAACATCTTCTAATGATAAAGCAGAATGTTTGGCTCGTAAATTATCTTCAAATTTTACTCTTAACTCATTTGGAGTATCTTAGCCTGACCTTCCACTCAGAATGTTGCACGATATGCATACAATTTCGTCCATGGTTTCTGCTATCATCTCTAAACTGAATTCTCATAAAGTACGAACTTGATGGTATCCCTTCAATAGTCCCTAAGAAATGTGGCCCTAAACTGACTCCCATTCTCTCTAAACGCTACAATAAATGTCTTGCTGCCTCTTGCTTTCCTGCTTGTTAGAAATCTTCTTCTAGTGTTTCAATCTTTAAGAACTCAGGCGAACCGTCTGATCCTTTTGTCGGCCTACTGGTCTTCTACCTCCTTTTGGCAACGTACAAGAAGCTATAATTAACTCTGAATTGGTCAAACAACTCACTTCACAGGGTTTTCTTCCATATAAGCACTATGGCATTCGCTTCTTTCGGCCAACTGTTGATATATTAACGATTATTGCAGAAAGAGTCTATGAAGCTTTAGATAAGAATGAGGAAGCTCGGACTTTTGCTTTGGATATCTTGAACGCATTTGGCAGCGTTTGGCATACTGGTCTTCTTCAAAAGGTGAAAAGTTATGGTATTTCTTGATGAATATTTGAACTGATTCGGCCTTTCTTACCGCATCGTGAAATAAAAATTGTCTTAAATGTCCACATTTCTAGATCTTTTTGCATTAATACAGGCGTGCCCCAGGGATTTACCCTTGGATCGACGTTGTTCCTATTTTTCCTCAATGACGTTCTTGATGATGGCATCAGTTCACAACTCGGTATCTATTTACTCATGTCTTAATAGTAAGTCTAAACGGTTCGATATGATCAAATTGTCAGGTGACCTAAAAAATTACTTACATTCTGCTGTTAACTAGAACAAGGAATTTTATTTTATTTTAACGCCTCCAAAACAAAACTTCTTTCTATTAATTGTCTGATCTACCTACCTATTTACCGTCCTTCAGTATGGCTTCACTGTGGAATGTATGAGTTTCATTGCATTAGATTTACTCTTCAGGAGATTTGATAGTGAAAACCTGACAATTGGATGTAATTCCATGAAACACGGAGTCGAAATTTTCAAAATATGCTATATTTTTCGGTGAAAGTGATCAATATCCGGGATAGAGTGTGTGTAAAGTATAAAAGACGACACTGAATTAACAGTCAGTTTCATGCTTAAACGCAATCTTCAGACCATGAAGAGTGTGCTCCTCCCTGAAACACACTGTTGCTACTCGCTATTGAGCTCAATGCCCACATACACACATTTTTTATTATCATTATCCTGTATTATTATTAGTTATATATAATTTTTTGCTATACATATAGAGATATATGTGTATATGTCTAGTATTTATATATATATATATATATATATATATATATATATATATATAGTATGTATGTAAAAAATATATGTATGCGTGTGTATGCATATATGTGTGTGTGTTATGTATGTTCTTGTTTTTATATGTATATGTATGTATATATATATGTGTTTTTATTTTTATGTTTATAATAATAATATATATATATAATTTTCTATGTATATTATATATATTTTATAATTATCACTAGTATTATGATGTTGATGATTAAATGATGATGATGATGATGATGATGATGATGATGCAATTTAAATAGACACCATTTTATCCCCTTCTGGGAATTTTATTTGACACTTTATTGTAGCTCTGTTTTAAATTTAACTTTCCTACGTCCTTACCTTCCCTTATCCTTTATATTAACTCTTCTTCTGTTCTCTCCCATCCCAAAAAATTTTTCTAAGTCAGTTTATTTTTGCCTGTTTTATCTTGTATTTTTTATTCTATTTTTTTTTATCTTTGTATTTCTGTCTGTCGGATATTTTGATTCTATTTCATAAAATGTAGTCGGTTTGATGAGATGAATATGTTTATATTCATCGAAATAAAATTATTACTGACTATGGAATTTTAAGTTTTTTTTTCTTAATTATTGTTACATATATATATATAAAGTTAAATAATGTTTGAATACATATATATATATATATATATATATATATATATATATATATATATATATATATATAAAACTATTAAAATTGAGGTTTATATTAAATAAAATTATGAGCAATGTCTACGTGGAAGTTTTAATTCACGTGAAAACACTTGTTAGAAACAACCGCATTTAACTATTGTATATGTGTGTGTGTTTGGTGTGTGTGTGTATTCAAACATTATTTAACTTATATATGTATATAAGTTAAATAATGTTTGAACACACACACATATATATATATATGTATATATATATATATATATATATATATATATATATATATATATATATAAGTTAAATCATGTTTGAATACAAACACACACACACACACATATATATATATATATATATATATATATATATATATATATATATATATATATATATATATATATATATATATTATACATATATACGTTTAAATATTTGCACATATGAATAATAATCCCATACTTGAATATACAATAGTTACATGCGGTTGTTTCTAACAAGTTTTTTCACGTGAATTAAAACTTCGATGTAGACATTGCTCATAACTTTATTTAATATAATCCTAATTCTTTAATAATTTTTAATCTTTCTATTTTTTAATCTTTAATATTTTTAATGACTTTATATGACATTTGAACTTTCATAAAAACTATTATCATTATTCGTTTAGATACTTCTCTGGCGACAATGTCCCGCTAATCCAGAAAGAAATGACCACCTCAAAATACAATGACTTCAGCACATCGAGTATGCTGTTTATTTGTTTCACCGCTGCATTTTAAATTAACTTTTTATGTTTGCATGAAAAATTAAAAAAGCCTGTATTTATCTATTAAGGAAATAAACATTACATATTTTTATCTCATGAAGATCTTTTACAATTATTTTCTCTTGTAACAAGACAATTTTTAAAAAAATGTTGTTAACATAATGAATTGAACATGCCTTGTTCGAGGGCTAACAGTGCCAATTCTAATCGTATCGCTGGTAAGAATTTTTTTATCGAAAATTCAAAATAAAAAAATAAAAATTAATGTATTGCACCACATATGTAATTAATTTCAAATGTAAATGAAATTCGAATGAATAGTTTACCATAAAAAGCAGAACACAAATGAGATTATATATAATATATGCGATTATTAATTAAATATGAGATTATATGATTATATATATGATTATATATGATATATGAGATTATTAAATATGAGATTATATGATTAAATATATGATTATATATAATATATGAGATTATTAATTAAATATGAGATTATATGATAATTTTCACATTTCTTTATATATATATATATATATATATATATATATATATATATATATATATATATATATATATATATATATATATCATGGTGTGAGTAGCACGCGGTGTGTAGGTGGGTGTTTGGGTGTTGAGAGAGAAAAGAAAAAAGATAGTGTTGGGTAAATAATCCTAACTAGTTCACAGTACTTATCGGGAATCTTTTAGGTGACATTACCTTTAATATTATATATATATATATATATATATATATATATATATATATATATATATATATATATATATATATATATATATATATGACGAATTGGTTAAGCATCTTACTTCGAACAAACAATATGGCTTCTGTTTCGCCAGGCGTACTGCCGACGTCTTTACGACCATCACTGAATTTATCTATCAAGCTCTAGATAAGAATGGCGAAGCTCGAGCTGTGCCCCTAGTTATATTAAAGGCGTTCGACAGGATTTGGCAGCTGGCCTTCTCCGCAAATTCAAGGGCTATGGTATCATGGGACAAATATTTGCCTTAATTCAATCGTTCCTAACAAATTGCGTTTTGAACGGGCATGCTTCCAGATCATTTCATATTAACTTAGATGTCCTCCAGGACTCTATCCTTGAATCTACGCTGTTTCTGATCTTCTTAAATTACCTCACCGATGTCATCAGCTTCCAACTATGTATTTATGCAGATGGCACAACGATTTACTCCAGTAGCAAGTCCGACAGACTCGACAAAGTAAACCTGGAAACTGTTCTAAAAAAGGGCCGTCAATCAGTGGTTAGCTAGAGCAAGAAATGGTTTGTAAATGTTAACGCCTCCAAAACAAAACTGATTTTATTTAATCATCACAGAGAACTTTTTCTGCGTGCCATTAGCATGGCTGATGCTAAGCTCCAGTAGAACAGGACTCTGCGCTTTCTTGGCTTCATGTTTTCCACTGACATGAAGTAAGGTGACGCTATCGAATCTGTTGGAAAAGTTGGTTCTCTGTGTCGTGTCAGAATCCATCTTGAACATTTATAAATCTACTATTCGTCCGTGCACTGAACACTGCTGCCATATCTGGTCTGGTGCTCCTGCTGTATATCTCAATATTCTTGACAAAATCCAAAGAAGGGTCTGTAATGTGGTTGATCCTGACTTGGCATCTTAACTTCGGTTACTTTTTCACCGACGTGACAAAACTTCTCTCTGTCTTTTCTACAAACATTTTTCATAGAAATTGTTCTGATGAGCTTTGTCCCCTTGCCATAACTACATGAATTTAAGCGTGCTACTAGATTGGCAAACTAGGTCTGACCGTTTTCTTGGTGAACTTAGATGCAGCCGCCACTTCTATTTTATTAGTTTTTTCTAACACTTCTCACCTGTGGAACTCCCGACTTTTTGCTTCCTTGCCACCTACAATCTTCAAAAATTTAAATGCAACGTCAATTGTCATATTCTGTCTTCCTGAACCCTATTTCTTTATTGTCCTTTCCTCACTTCTTCCAACTAAAGTCTTTCACTCCCTGTAATATATATATATATATATATATATATATATATATATATAAGTAATTCAGCGAGTCTAAAAGAACCTCAACAGAATGCAGAAAACACTGGACGGCCGTTTCGTCCTATATTTGGGACTCATCAGCAGTGCGCATCCACTACCGAGAATTGAGACCCTGACAGGCTGTCAAGCAAACATCATAATTATCAAATCCTCCTAATAATTTCTATCATGTACATCATTGCTTGAACCGGCTTCTAATGCTCTAGAGTGAGCGTCGTGGCTCCAGGGGGCACAGTCCTATGGTTACAGAGAACTCAGTAAGAGTTCCACCACGGAATATGTGAGCGAGCGGCGCTATATTGAGTCTGATTTGCAATCTATTCGTCACCGAGGTCCGATGGAACAGTTGATATGATGTTTGCTTGACAACTTAACTGTCAGGGTGTCAATTCTCGGTAGTGGATGCGCACTGCTGATGAGTCCCACATATAGGACGAAACGGCCGTCCAGTGTTTTCTGCATCCTGTTTAGGTTTCTTTCAGACTCGATGAATTACTTAAATATAATTATCAAATCCTCCTAATAATTTATATATATATATATATATATATGTGTGTGTGTGTGTTGTGTGTGTGTTACATTATTACAAAGTTGAAATTAGTTTCGTGAGTATTTTGACCGATGTTTTTTTAAATCATTTCTAAGACGCAAGAGCTTACTGAGAGTGAAAGAAACAGAAAGAAAAATAAAAGAACAGGATTCAAGGAGACAGAAATTTATGATTCCCATTACATTCACACATATGAAGATTGTCGTCGTCAGGAAATCAAGAAACCCGAAGAGAATTCCACAATCGAGAAATACAAGAGAAGAAATTGTTAGCGTATAAATTATGGTTAAAACTATCAATTTCAACGATAAAATTATAACTAGTTGACAATCTAGTACTGCGCTTGAATTCGTGATATCTAGGTACCAAAGCCGAAAGCTCATCGGTTCAATTACTGTTAAAATATTTAGAGAAAAGACCCAAGGAACCTACGTTACTGCAATAGGAAAGTGACAGAAAGCGAAATGTTAGGTCAGAACCAGTAACGTTGCAGATTATTATTTGGATTTTATCAAGAATCTATAGCTACAAAGCAGAAGGACCAAACCAGGTAAGGCAGCAATGGTCGATGCATGGACGAAAGGGTGACATAAATGTGCAATATGTGCGAGAAAAAATGTCGGGCATAATAGAAAGAACTAACTTTAAAATATTTTAATTTGCATAAGATATTGGTAGAAAATAAAGATTTCCAATGATTGCATTTAAATTGTAATGGTAACATTTCTACATTACAATTTATTTAATATTCATACAATTAAATTAATGGCCAAATACAATATATCTCTATATCCTTAATTAATTTTGTCAATAAAAAAAACAATTTCACAAACTATAAAAAAAACAGTTGATATTTTCAAATAGTTATACGAAGGGGTGCTGAAAAGTTATCAGCCTTACCAAAAACGCCTACGCCCACCCAATCCAAATTGTAATGGTTAATGGTTATTTGGTCAAATTTTGGGAAGTGGCTCATACTGAGAACATTTCAACACGCCTTCGTTTTTTTCCCCTAATCCAAACTGCTACGTTCGTCCTTGTTTACGAATATCACCATCATCATCATTGTCGTCGTCAATCCCATGACCAGGTGTGATCGTTAGACCATTACGCAGCTGAGCACCTGACCAACTCCCACCGAATGTCTCGGTTGCGTGCCAATGTCTCGGTCTCTGTGAATGATGTTCCAGTTCACTTAGTGACGTTATGAAACCATTTTTCCTCTGTCTACTACTTCTTTTACTAAAGGGGTGCCTTGTAGGATGGCAAGCTGTGGATGTCAATCTTACAAACGAGCACCCAACCAAAAAAAAACAAAATTGATTTCTCTAAAAAGTCTGAAATCTCCTTCAATTCAACTGTAATTTTAGGTTAGAAGTTTTTAAAAAGTGTTAAGAAAAAGAAAATTTTCGTTAGAAACAGAAAAAGAGTATTGAACTGCGATATAATCTCAAACCTCCTCTATGGCAGTGAATGCTGAACAGCTTCCTAACATATGGAGAGGAGACTTGAAGCAACAGAGATTTGCTTCTATATTAGGATACTGAGAATAGCGTGGATGAGACATGTGAGCAACGATTAAGTTTTAAAGAAAAGGGAAACAAAAATGAGACTTATACTTACAATCATAAAGCGACAGTAGAAATTTCTGGGACACAAAACCATATATATATATATATATATATATATATATTTGGTTGGATTGATGTAAGTTTGTGATCCTGGGTTTCACGCTTTTGAGATCGTCAGACAAAAGTTTGAGTTTGTCTGACGATCGCAAAAGGATTTGAAAAATTTGGGGCTCACAAAATATACGGAAGGCAAAAGGGGCAAAAAGAATCATCGAATTACCTACCTACAGAGCTTATGCGACTAGATGGCAAAGCAGGGAAAGGAGTAAAAAGACAAAAATTGCTAAGAACTACAAAGGATAGAAAGTTATAGAAAAAACAGGATCACCTACGGCTTAAAAGGACAAGGCACACTCACACCTTTTCAAAATTTCTAGGTATTCTGCCATTATTTTTTTTTTAATGGATTTCCAAACATTACGGAATTAGATGTACTAAAATGTTATCTTAGATTCTCTAATTAAATCATCCCAGAAAGCCTTCTAAATCATTCATATAGTTTCTCGGGATGAATGCACAAATATTGTAATGCAATGATAAACAAGTCCATAAAGAATACGAGACTAAATTTTCCATGCGTAAAGTTATTGTTTCTTCACTTCTGAACTCCGTCAAATTAACGTTGACTGAATCGAGAATATGTAGTTTCGGGTCTTTCTTCTAACGTTCGCTCTCCTCGCAGGGATATGACGGATTCTCTCTTTTTTGCCCTTCTGGGGTGAAACTGAATGCAAAACAGTATTTTAATATGAACCCAGTTTACACTAGGATCACCATAGATCAACTCTTCTGAAATAAGATTCCTGGTGGGCATTACAATTCATTCTGACATTTCACATTTCTTGACGGAATCAAATACTACAGTCTCAATCAAATTTTAATGTTTTATTCACTGTGTATGCAAACCTCATCTAATAGCGTTTCATTGTCGACTGAGTAACTCTATGGGAGAGTGTCATTTTTATATAGGCTTAAAATACACAACCGGTTTTCAATGGACTCAAAATAGGTGGATATATTCCGGACTGATCTTGTACATAGGTACTTGTAAGAAAAAGCATTTATTTAGTCCCAAACTAAAAACTAAAAGTTATATGTACATTAGACTGTCACGTATATCTCTTTTCTGTATCGACTTAGGCTCACCTGTTCAAATTAGTCAGGAAAGCAATATGAGGAAGACAAAATTCCATGATTGTCATTCAAATATGTTTGCTCTTTTACAATGTCAACACTGGAGACGTGGAAAACTTTGACGAATGGAATTTCACCCTGACCCTAGTATCGAAATGCTTCCCGGTTAACCTGTGATTGTCACGGAGCTGACACTGCAGCAGTTTAAGTTTGTTTTGTTTCAAACAAGATTTTTTTAAATACACAAACGAACACACAACGTGTATATTATTCATGGCAGCCCATTAACTTCTGATGTCACTGACTACATTTCTGAAGGAAATGATATTCATAAAGACTTATATTTTGATGGGAACAAAGAGACGATATAACTGATAATAAATGAAGCATCAAATGGATACACAGTCAAAGTGTAACATTTTACTTGCCGCAATTGAAATTCACAAATGATAAATCATTAGGCATTAATCATGTGTGAAGTATCATTGCGTGTTTAGAACTATAGAACCAACTTATCTCACACATATACTTGAGTATATTGTTATACTTAAATATATACACCATATATGAGGTGAGTAGCCTAAAATAGCTGGAATTGTTCATCCTTTGAAAAACTTGTACCATCTAATCAAATTGTAGCACAGATTCAAGCAACTACTTTACTGTTGTTGTTCTTGTTGATTTATATTCTTTGAGAAAACGAGGATCACATTTTATGGAAACATGTTTCATTTTCAAATCTTCTGCTAACATTTGCAGGCATGAACTTCAAAACAAATCAGTTACCTCAGATTAATTTATTAATGGGTCGATGATGATCATCACTGCATCGAAAAAAAATTGTTTTCATACTTTCAGCTTATTGAAGGTCGGACAGAACCTAATAGGTCTTCAGGTAACATTTCGTCACGTATGAAATACAAATAGCACTCCACTCATACACCAGTGATAAAAAATTAAGCTTTTTCCCTTAAAATCTGAAAACATTACGACACTTTCAGCATGAGTTTTTTTTTCACAAAAAGAAGGCAAAAGTTCTTGCACGCTGACATTTTTTTTTTTTTTTTGGTATTTTTTAATTATATTTTGTTGTCAGGCATCTCAAAGATCACCAAGCGTTCTTGCACACACTCAATACAAGTTCGCAATAAGCAAATCATTCAATCTCGAGCCATTTCATGTAAAAGACTGACTCAGAATATTGTTTGATCGTGACACCTAGCAGCGATATGTAGAACTATGTCCTGTTCACGCGCCATATTCGAAGTTCATTTTGTTGTTCTTGTTTTTTGTTTTTTATTTGTTTTAGATGGATGCATCTCTTTCGTATATACTTGTTTACTAAAGCCAGTGTAACAAGACACCTAGTAAAATTCAAAACCATAAAACTAAAAGATTGGTCTGTGAAATGATCTCGCTTACCTTTTTATATGTCTACCAGTATATAAAAAAAGGAAATGTTTTACACACTAACGTAAAATGATTTATATATATATATATATATATAAAGAGACAGAGAGACAGACGGTTTGTAAATGATATCTTTGAGCAGCAAGCCTGATATTTACTGGGTGTGGTCTCGCTCTGTACTGAGAGGTAAATGCTGATTGAAAACCTGAAGAATATCTTACTCTAAAAATGCTTGGTCGTTTGCTTTCAAAATGTGTTAACCAAATTGTTCTCAAAATTGCAGGCATCATTTGCTTGGAATTCAAATATTACACAGTGAAACAGTGATGTCGTTGTTTCTAAATGTTTCTATTACGATTTCTAGGGTCTTTTATTAACAAAACTTTTCTTGACTTGGTGCTAGGCCACATTTATGTGGTTAATTCACAAGAATCAAACTCACTATTCTGTATCAATAATCTGCTTGACTAGTAACAAATTTAAATTTCTATTTTAATTTCTGTCTGACGGTGGACTAATGGATAGCGGATTAAGGAATCGGAGAGCCGAGTTCGAATTCCAGTCGAATCCATTACATTCACTTACGTGCTAATACCCTTAGGAAAGGTATGAATCCTGTTCTTCTCCCCCAACTATGTGTAAATTAAAACATATTGGATTCTATAGACTTGGATGGCAACTGGTCTACTGCAGAAAGAAATGGCAACCTACTGCGGGAAAAAATCTATGTCATGTATCGAAAGATACATGATCGCCTAAGCGTGTAACACGCATGGCACATAACTGACTGACTGACTGAATTTCTGGGATGAGGAGTTACCATTATCTACATTCGGACTAACACCTGTATCTTTGTTGTTATTATCACAACGTTTCGACCGCTATACTCTCCAACTTTCTCCGGGCAACCGTCAGAAAATTTTCAATTAAAGCCATTATTTAATTTACGGAGATAGATTGTTCTCGTTTCGCTATTCATAACCAGTGATACCATGTCTTGTTCTTATTTAGTACTGCGCAGTTATTGCTCTCCCTGTTCCCACTGAGTTTGAGTCTGTACTAGTAGGCACAGGGATTGAACTGACGATATCACCAAATTCATGAATCAACGCTGTAATCAATTAGGCTGTTATTTTAATTCCCGTTAAAATAAAAAAAGAGAAATATATTTTACATACATTTGTGAATACAACATTTTTAGAGTCATTCAAAGAACGATATATATATATATTAATTAGCATACACGAGTATATTTTTCTTGCAAAAATCGATTATGCAGATCTATTGGTGCGAATATCGGGTTTATGCGATCATGATCGTTTTTGAAATAGTTTAAACAGTATGATGTCTTGTAGCATACGAAATGGCGATTTGTCTCGTGTTGAAATCAGGTACCATCACAAAACATCACACCTTGTAAATGAGCTGTCTTTTTTCCGTGCACATATTATTCTTTTCACATTAGATTCGACATCCCCTTGTGATGAAAACCTGAAAATAAACAAAAAAAGGTCTCAGATGATTTCGTATTTGATGATAGGATGAGTGTTTTAATTTTCTACACACACACACACACACACACATATATATATATATATATATATATATATATATATATATATATATATATATATATATATATATATATATATAACCAACCGGTGCAACTTAAATTCTTTAACCATCACGCAAAACGTTCCCAAAACAAAATGCGGACAACTACCGGACATACATGAAAACGCTCAAACACACACAAACGAATGCACATTTCCATCCGGATCTCGCATAGACAAACTAGAATGATAATACACATATCGACATGAATTATATACACGGAGGCTGCTTGGCAGGACAAATACACGTGAAGTCTGCTTAACCAATGAAAAACAAATACCAGAATTTTCTTTTCTTCTCCATATTTCATTTTTAATGAAGCTTAAATAAAATGTTAGTGTGTGTGTGTGTGTGTGTGTGTGTGTGTGTGTGTGTGTGTGTGTGTGTGTGTGTGTGTGTTAAAAGTAGATCCCTTAGTTTTTAGAACTTACTTCATCGAGACAACCACAGAAATCTTCTGCTGGAAGGACAAGTGGGCACTTAAAACGCTTCACTGTACCTGTTAACAAATAAATACAACCAAAATAAATTGAAAAGAAAGTATTTTTGCAACCTATTTTATAATTAACATTCATAAATTGATTCGTCATAGAAAGATTTTTTTTTTTTATTTAAAACGGCATTGACGCGTTTATGTAAGTTTCTTTGTTTAATATTTTGTTTTCATCCTTTCTCGGTTCCTGTGTCTATAGCTTTGGTGGCTGGCAAGGCCTATACTTGTATAGAATATTCATCCGCATAGGTTACACCTAATCGTTTAAGTCAATCCTAGTTGGATCTATTTTTGTCATTTGTCCTCTATGTTTCACCGCAGTTCTTATTCAAAATAATTTTGAGGAGTCAAGTAGTTTTAAAAGATATTGTGAATAAAGTGAGTAGCTTTGGATTTTCTCTTAATACTGAATCCGCGATTATTAATACGGAAACGTACGAGAAAAATGTAACTGCTTTTACTCTCAATTGGCATGGACTAACGTCTCTTTCAAACATTGTTTCTTTTCTTGTTTTTAACTCATTTTCCCTACTACCTTTCATTCTTTCAGCTACAGACAAGCAAATATTAAAAAATACAAAATAAACAAGGTATAAATAAAAGCCAACCTCTAAAATATTTCGAATTTAAGCAAGATTTATCATTGACTACAAGGGAGAGAACTCCATCTTGGTACTGCATCTCCGCTTTATTCCACACCTTCGGATCCTACAATAAGCAATAATATGCGTGTAAGAAAAAAACAAACATAACAGCAAACAATAATGATAACATTTCCAAACCTGGTGTGGCTAGTTAACCTCAATGAATCATTCATCGAAAGTAAAAAAACTGATCATTTTTATCATTATTATTATTATTATTATTATTATTATTATTATTATTATATAGACTAATATTGTTTTAAAGATGAACATAAAACCATAATGAATGAAAACTTAATAATTAGCTTGATATAACAAAAATACTGTATTTCAATCACAGTCGCAAAAATAATACACGGAATA
Organism: Acanthosepion pharaonis; assembly: GCA_903632075.3. Classification (NCBI taxonomy): domain Eukaryota; kingdom Metazoa; phylum Mollusca; class Cephalopoda; order Sepiida; family Sepiidae; genus Acanthosepion; species Acanthosepion pharaonis. The sequence goes on along the minus strand of CAHIKZ030000668.1, from coordinate 3,566,016 downwards.
AATGCTTTTTAAAGGCTGCCAAACCAATATTTCTAATATTGCTTTGTTGAAATATTATCGATATCGTTATTACATTGACTTACTTCCTCTTTATCTACATTATTATTTGAAAAGTATTAGTAATAAGTATTTTTATGTTATTTAATTCTTTATAAAATAATTTATATGACGGACTCTCTCGTCGTCTTCGACATATGAGTGTCGAACATTTCAACTAAACCGCCAGGCTAACAATCACACGAATGATCTGTGTCTCTTCGGTTTTGGAATTGTGTACGCGCTCTTTTGCGGGATCGGAAAATGCTTCTTTTTTTTTTTTTTTTTTGCTGAGTTTAGGTAGATTTTTCAAGAGTTTTTTTTTGTTGTTTTTTTTTTGGGTTGCTTTAACCGGGTCTATTTTTGTTTTGTCTGGTCTTGTATCATCTTAAGGTCGAAGTAATATTAGAAATTATTTTTAACTGCTATGTTCAATACTATGTGTCACTATATCTATATATATGTGTGTCTGTGTGTGCGTTACTATCTACAATACGCCAAATGTATTTATCTGATATGTTTTACCTTTTATTGTCGTCAGTGCAAGAAAGAAACTAGAGTTATATCACTATGTTGACGTCAGGTGAAAGTGTTTTCCCTATGACAATAGAGGAGTGTTCAAATGAATAAGAAAGGACTATCTGTGTGAAATCTAGTAAAGAGAAAATACAAAGGAAATGAATCGAAAGTTCTACGCAGGTCTTAACCGGGTATTGAACTCACACTCTTTGGGTTCTGACACTGGATCTAACTAACGTGTACCATGTGTCCTCAAGGTTAAAGCAGGGGAGAACTTTCAGAGGGAAATTAACAGGAGATAACTGATAACTGACATCCATTAAAGATGGCACGTGGAATTAGAACAGTCTACCCCAGTGAGCGAAATAAATGGTTAAGTTCGACATTCCAACCACCTGAAGAAGGCAGGAGCGTACAATGGCCGAAACGTTGTAATAAATATGGCGACAAAGATGAGGACAATAGTCCGAATAATGTAAATAATGTTTCAAGATCTTGTTAGATGTCTTGAAATATGAAAAGTACGGTTGAGAGTTTAGTGGAGACTTCAAAATGGTGGCCTTCCTGATGGATATCCAAGGTGGCTTTAGAAGCAGTTAAAATGTTCGAATTTTTTTTTTTTATAATTTAGGTCATGATAAAATATAGTTTTGTAAAATATCTTACAAAATAACAACGAAAATTCACCAACGATCACGTAATTCGAATAATAGGAACTATCGTAATATTCAATACGAGGGGGTGTTGAAACATTTTCGGGCTGACATAATTCCCGAAATCAAACAAAAATCACATTTTCATGGGGAAGGACTTCTTAATGGGAGCAAAATTTTTCAGCATATAATTTTGGGATGGTGGTTATTAAAGGATTATAATTCATATCATTGATTTTTATAAAGCTATTATGAACACCGGATTTTTTTTAAACTAAAAGGAATACCGTTTTATTTGTTTGCTTTTTTTAACCTAAAAATAATCGTGAAATTTTATTTTAGTCTTTATAGTTACTGCCGGAGTTTACGGTGAGCTTTAATGTATAAATCTTAATAACAGAGTCTGTAAAAAATGTCACACTTACTATTTTGGTAGTGCAGGAATCCGTGACTGGGATGAAACTCTCTTCAGTGTCTATGTCAATCAAAAACATTCCACTACTTGCCTGGAAACTCATCGCAATTGTAGCTGCACTAACACCTTCACCTTCAATAAAACAACTGTTGTGGAAAATTGTTTGCAGCTGAGAGTCCGTCGACCTGTTCTCACAGACTCTGAAGTTGAACGAAATGTGGAATGTATCTGACAGGGTATTTTGGCTGAAGTACGGGGCTAATAATGGGGAGTCTTCGAAACAAGCTGCCTGTCTGCCAACGACATTAGGATCAGATACCAGGTAACTCCTACTAGTGTCATGCCTTTCTAAAAATGATTCGTGAGCTTCATCCTTAAACCCTTCATCAAATGTCAAATTTAGCATGAGAATACATTTGGTTGGTGCTGGAAAAAATAGTGAAATAACAAAATTAAACTTGTCTAATATTCTAATTTTAAAATAAATGTCTTTTTTACCTAGTTATATATTCACACTTTAATTTTTTTATGGGTTTTTATATTTTTAAAAAGAAAATCTTTAAGATACACACATTTTCATCATTTTATTAAAAAGAAAATCTGGAACAATAATTATTCGCAGTATAAAAATATATTAATTTCAATATAAAATCTAATACGTTGAAAATATTTTCATTTTTTTTTTCAATATAATTGTAACATAAACAAATAAAAGTTGTAACGTAAAAAGGTTGTCACCGAAAAATATAAAAATCGTAACTTGAAAAATTGCAATAATGCTGTAATGTTAAAAAACTTAATGTAAAAAATGTGTAATAAAATTAATTCTATGTTAACTCACAGGGAAATTTGCATCTTTAGGAAAAATTCGTTTGATTGGTGGATCAACCTTGCAGAAGAAGCTAAAGTGTTTGCTTAAACTGGTGACTATATAATTTTCCAAATTCTGGAAGTAATATATATCCCATTATTTCAAATCCAGAGTTCCTTGCATAATGCAAACGGGACTGAATCGGATACCGACACGGAGAGAATTCTAACCCGCTAATCAGAACACTTTCCCACTCACTTTAGCGATAATTGCATAGTTCAAGAGATTGTAATTAATCGTATCCCATAAGAAATAGAAAGCTCTAAATGGATTAAGTATCAATACTACAATAAATCTCAAAAGCAATCGATCAGCTAAAGAATGGCAAATCCGAAATTATTTATGCTAACCCTCCAGAGAAGTATCAAGGTTCTATTCTGTAAACACAGTTCCGTGACTATTTAAACTATTTACATTGTTCGGACTGTTGTCCTCATCTATATTGCTATATTCACGACGTTTAGGCCGTTGTATGCTCCGGCCTTCCTCAGGTGACATATGTAGAAATTCCGAACCGAATCTTTTATTTAGCCCACGGGGGTAAATTTTTCTAATTCCACGTGCCATGACTTTTTAAATATCTTAGTTTTAGTTAATCCCTCTTGATAACTGAACTCTCCAAGATACAAGGTCCAGTGGCTAAAAGTGTTTGTTGATTGATCAAAAAATGACTTAACCCAAAGAGTAGTAACTTCTAAATTTTTTATCTCGAAGACAACTTATTATAACACACTAACACACGCACACACATACATATGTATATATATATATATTATAGGGCGTCTAGCCAATCCCTATTGCAGACTCTTGCTCAGGCACATTTGTGTTTGGTCAACACCCACAGAGCCCACCTGTGGTTTATATTGCAACTATGCTGAGCAAAACTTAGTTACAGTTTCTGCGAGAGAGTGTGTTATCTAGCGTAATCAACTATTTGAACAAGGCCTTCGGCTACGATGACTTGTGGCTTTGTGCTAGCAGAGCTAGCGACGGCCCTCAAGAGTCCGTCTCTCTCTCTCTCTCTCTCTCTCTCTATATATATATATATATATATATATATATATATATATATAGAGAGAGAGAGAGAGAGAGATGTATGTGTGTTATAATAATAATATAAAAAGAGAGATCGAGACGGATACACTGTGGTGTAATGGTTAGAGAATTGATGATTTGGAGAGCCGAATTCGAATTCCAGTCGAGTTCATTATATTCACGATAAAGATAATCTATCTCTTCTCCCACTACCTATGGGTAAAATAGCAGGGCAGACTGTGTGCCTTTGGCGGAAACTGTGAATTCAAACCAGATCGCACTATCCTAGAAATATGAATACATGTGGCTGGGAGCCGCTTGTAAATCCAAATTCCCAATAAAACTCCTATTATCACGTCCTAGGATGCGGCATTAAAAGGTACCCAATGTTCCATAGGAAACGAGAAGAACTAACTAACTATATATATATATATATATGTGTGTGTGTGTGTGTGTGTATGGAAAGAGAGAGAAAGAGAGAGGCTCGAAGCGCTTGATGGTGTTACCACAAAAACCGCGCTTACACTCATATCACACACCTCATTCGATAATCCTTTACCACGATTGACTCTTGAGCCTAGTATTAGGCAAATTTAAGTATAATACACACACACACAAACACACACACACATATATATATATATATATATATATATATATATATATATATATATATATATGCGAATACTAAGAAATCCGACCAAGAAGCTATTCTAAAAAATTATTTGGTTTTATATATATGTATATATAAAGAGAGAGAGGAGGGAGGCAAAGAGGGAGATTGATTGAAGTCACATGAAATGTTGAAAAAACACGTATTTATTACGGTGTGCATATATACATCTATCAGTTTTCACTGTTGCATGAGCTATAAATTCTGCAAATTAGAAGTAGATTTGGAGGGGCTTAAAGAAACATTTAAATGTGTACCAGGAACAGAGAATGAAAAGGGCTAACACAGAAGTTAAACCTTTTTGCAGTATTAGTCTACTTCAAAGCACACTCCTCAAAATCTCATACACTTATCCTGGTGCCCCGTTACACTTTGCAAAACAATCTGCATTCTCGTCTTAGAGGTCGACATCAAGTGCATTTTTCCTTAATCCTAAATCTTTTTCATCTGAAATATGCTCATTTCGACATTGATTTTAGCTTCGAAAAAAAATCTAGAAATATCGCGGTGGGTGGGGCGGGCAAATCCCAAACTATTATAAGTAACTTTGATATACATGGATGATAGTGTTTGGCCAAAAACCCTATCAGAGATAATTGTAAAGGCGACAGTTACACAAGGTACATGCGCACTTCGTAGCATTTCCCTGCCAACAGAGTAACACTTGGTAAAGTTTCTTTTTAACTATAGGCAACATAGTCTTCTCTGACTGAGTGCTAAATTTCGCTAAGCCTAGCAACTGTTTCACAAGATATGATATTCAAAATGCCTGTGTGCATTGCAGACACACCTGGTTGTATATATATATATATATATATATATATATATATATATATATATATATATATATATGAAAAAGTCATATGGATCTAAAAAATCATAAATTTTTAACTACCCAGCAGATATTATTAATTATATTGTAGGTGCTTACCTTCTTTTACTGGGGAAACTGTCGATTGATGTCGATCAAGGTCCCAATCGCAGCGGCATTTTTCCTGGTTCCAGACAAGGAAGTTTTTATTCCTTAAATGATTGCAGTTGTGCAGTTCCCATACTAAACCGTTCCATCGTTTGTAAAGTCCGACCTTGTCTCCGGCCACAAAATCACTACATGCCACGCGATCTGTTCCCTTCTTGTAGACACAACGACATCGCATTTGGCTCCATATAAGATGGCCACAATCAACCTCGATCCAATACTTACCATCCAACATTTGAAATTTGGTTTCTGATTCCGGGTGAGCTCTGTGGGTCTTTTGACAAACTAAAATATATAAATAATTTCTGTTTGAATTTCTGGGATACGGAATTATCATTATTTACATTATATACATAATCCCCCCACATAGTAATTCTGAGTTCAATCCCTGTTTAAATGAATCACCTAATCCAGGCAAGATTTTATCATCATAAACAAAGAAAAGAAGATCTGTCAGGTTGTGAATGACTCTATTGTAGCAATTCAACATTGAAACTGAAAAATAAGAGGAAAATAAGTGAAAAATAGCTGGCATTCGTAAATCAGCAAGAATACTATGGAAAAATCCTGGAATATTGAGGATTCTTGCTGTCACTTGATCTCCGCGATATACCACTAGTGAAAACTGAACATTTACAATAATAATAACTAACAAACTACACCATCCAAGCAAGAAAACCAGATCAGTTAATCATAGACAAGGAAGAGTAAAACTGTCAGAAGAGATCATAGGCATGGTTGTGTTAGCGGACCACAGGACAGGATGAAGGCGAAATAAAGTGAAACACTATAAAACTACCAGGACATCACCTGAGATCTGATAAACTGCGGAATATTAAGGCCAGAGAGATATCTATAATAGTTTGCGCACTCTAACTCGAACCAAAAATCATAGAACTGAAAGTGTAGGAATTAAAGATTCGAGAAAGAATTAAGACCATTACGGTACGGGTATCTTTTATAATAATAATAATAATAATAATAAGCGCCCTGATGCAAAGCCAGGCATGGCTCTCATAGGTTCTGATCTTAATCAATTGAAGGTGTTAAAAATTTCATTAGAAACAAAAAAGAGTACTGAACTGTTATGTAATAACAAATCTTATATGGCATTGAATACTGGACAATCTCCTCATAGATGGATAAGAGGCAACAGAAATCTGGTTTTACAGAAGGATACTGAAAATACCATGGACTGTACATGTGAACAACGACGAAGTTTTAGTGAAAATGGAAACGAAAAGGACACTCATACTTAACACCAGGAAGAGACAGTTGAACTTTCTATGACACATAATGAGAAGAGAAGGCTTGGAAAATTTGATACTCACAGGACAGGTTGAAGGCAAGAGCAACAGGAGAAAACGACCCATAACCTACCTAGAGAGTTTAAGTAAATGGATGACGGAGCAAGGTTTGGGAGAGATATGAAAAAGACAAGATTTATACAAAACACAGGAAATTATGGCGAGCCATGATCACCAACTTCCTGGAGGGAAGCGGCACATAGCAGTAGATGATGTCTTGATGATTTATGATGGGCTACAATAAATATGCAGTTCAATACAAAAGATATGCTTCTCAGTTACTTGACCTCAACCAGACTAGACTAACCTGACACAATATACATCTGATATGTTCATAAGTGAAACTAGTTACCAGTTGTCGAGAGAGAGGTTTTGAAGGATGACATAGCTATTGCAATTTGGGAGTAACATCTAAATATTTGGGAACACCCTTAATCGGAGACCGTCTAAGCGAACTAGATTACCTAACCTGAAGGTATTTTTAATTGGGTCCCAATTTCAAGATTATGCGCTGCTTTTATCCAAACTTATCACCATATCGCGCATATTTGGTTGCGATGCATGTGCTAGGTATACCCTCATCAGACTAGGTATCATGATAGGTATATATTATGCTTCTTATATTTGTACCCCATTGTCATTTTCTGGCGTGCATCACTCTCACTACATAATAATATTAATAATAGAATTGACTTAAGAACCAACAATTCAAAAATAACAAGATAGATAAGACACGAAAACAGTAAATATCGACTTTGTGAAAACAAAGATGAAACAGTGAACAATATAATTAATGAATGTAGCAAATTGGTCTAGAAACAATGCAATAATATACTTGACTGGGTGGGAAAGGTTATACACTAATAAATAATGCAAGTGACTATATTTTTAATTTTATCTTGAATTAATTAACATTAGATGAAATATTACCAACCTTTATCTTTTGACCAATATTTCTTTAGTCTTGATTTCATTTACTTTTCATGACAGTTACTTGTCATTCTACAGCTGTTAGTAAACCAAGTGGAGCGGATAAAAAAATAAAAGAACCTTCAGCGAAATTCAATCTTGTAACCCCTTTTACCTCAGGAAACCTATTTTACCAGGATGGCTGCTGTTAACGCTTGAGCTACTGGAATCTAACAGTACATATACGGTAAGATCAATTCTAACCATATAGCAAATGATATAAAGATAAAAGAAATAATACTCAATAATGTTTAATATTTTTTAAGTTTAATCTTGAAATAAATAATGTCATGAGAGATACAAGCTTGGACGATCATGTTTCTTTAGATTCATAACTGACTATGCAGAAGACTTTCCCGCAGTAGGCTACCGTTTTTTTCTACGGTAGACTGGTTGCCAGCCAAGTCTATAGGAACCAGTCTGTCCTGCTATTCTACCCATAGCCGGGGGAGGGAAGAGATGGAATCATACCTTTCCTAAGAGTATTTGCGCGTAAGTGAAGGTAACATGCCCGAGTGGAATTTCAACTCAACTCTTCGATTTCTCATTCCGAGTCGTTATAACGTTACACCACACCGCAGATCCTAACTTTCGGGTGAGTAATCTTATAAAATTTAACAAGAGAAAACATTCTTGTGTAGTTAAAAGGATTTTAAAATGCCTGTTTGACGTTAAACTAGCAGCTGTTAGTACCGTCACCAATATTACAGAGGTAAGTATTTGTCCAAGAAAAATTCCTTCTCAAACCACTTACCTTCCAGAGATATTGTAGTGGTTGCCACTACATGAGACATTAAACTGAAGCCGATGAACGTTCTAATGAACAACATTTGGAAGAAAATGGAATAAGCGCTGTGAACAGAAATAAATGAAGATTAAATAATTATTGAATTCATAATTGTAGAATTATTAACAAAAAGAAAGAAATATATTCTGCATCGTTATATACACATATGCGCATATAGTTTAATCGCGTTAACATGATTCATTCATTCAGTATTGTTGTAATAAAATAAACCCGTGATTATTTAAGCATGCATCTTTGCAATGTATCTTTGCGCTCTGCCTAATATCAGACTTTTGCTCAAGGACCTTCAGACGGAGATGAATGTAATTTATCTCCTAAATTGTATTCTCTTCTTCGTGGCACAGCGTTCTTGACTTCTGGAAGAAAGCTGCACTATTCGAGCCTGTTCCAGAGGATTCCAACCATGACACAACCTCTCACTCAATGCACAAAAGAAGGGTTGGAGCATTTCTGACACATACGTAGCACTGGACGCAGAGACTGGATAAGTTTTATTCTTGCCTAGACGCTTTCATGGGGGTCTCTACGTAAAAACTGAAATTTGTCACAACCTGTTCTCGTGGGGAGATAAGTAAATATCCTATTAGTATAGTATCAATGCACTCTATAAAAAATGTTACTGATTAATATACTATCTTACGTACGCAGATACGCGTAGGCGGGCAAATGCACACGCTCATGCATGCTCACGAACAAAAAAGTCAGTTACGAAATTCAAGAGTCGAGATTCTGAAGGTAACACCAGTCAGATAAATGACAAATTTTAATTTTATATTTATATATTATATATATATATATATATATATATATATATATATATATATATATATATTCAGTGCTGTTCGAAAGTCTAAGGATATTTTAAACTATTATAAATTTCTAGTAATTGACATAAGTGGATGATTTTTATTGTGTTGTCTACAGATTAAATTATAGCCATATTGGAGTCATCTTTACACATAATTATCATATTTTAGCAAGGTTCCTGAAAAAGTGTGTAAGAAACGAGTCTAAGCCCAAAATGGCCGTGCAAAATTCTTCGATCATCTCATATAAACCTCATGTGTTTTAAAACACAAAAAATCCCGTAATGAAACTTTATTATATAATGTTGATTTCAAGAGGTTAAAGCACAATATCAATATTTTGTGTGACTTTCTGTAGCTTGAATAATTGTTTCAATGCACCTGGAATGAGATGCTACAATTCTTTCACCATCTTAACCACATTCCCTGTGGTTGGGCAGCCACAACCACAAGAATGCTTGGATTCTTCTGATGAATACTATTCGTTATTTCTGTCTACATTTGATCCATGATTTAAGTCAGGTCTCTAATGACAGGTTCATCAGTCGGTCCCTGCTGTTTTATATGTAATTTGCAATGTGCAGCTCCGTAATGATAAAAAAAAACTGAGTTTTACCCGCAAAACTTCACTGTTTTTCGTGGTGTAATGTGGGTCATTTTGCTTTTTGTCGTCCTTCTGGCAAATTCATTTATTAGAATACAGCTCCATCTTCGTTTCATCGCTGAATGTGATCTTATCCCAAGAGTTCATACCACTTTGACCAATTTAATGTTGTTTTGAAATGCTTTTTGTTTAAAGTTGGTTTCTTTGTTGAAATGAATATCTTCAGTTCATGTTCTCGAAGAATGCGCTTAGTGTTGTGTATTGACAACAAATTGAACAAGTCACACCCATCCATCACTTGTCTTTTCTTTATGTTTTTTAATCATTTCACTCCAAACAAACCAGTAATGCCACTAGTACGCAGGAGGTTACAGTGAATGAGAAGACTAAGAATAGGGACGATTGAGGAAAGGACAAAAGATGAACGGGATTCAAGAAGACAGAAGATAGCGATCGACGTTGCATTTAAATTTATGAACATTATAGTTATCAGGCAAGTAAATAAACGGAAGGAAGTTCCACGGGTGAGAAGCGCGAGAAAAGAAAATTTTTGGAGTAGAAGTGACGGTTGCATTTAGTTATTTCAACAGTGAAAGAGTGGAACCTAGATGCCAATCTAATAGCACGCTTAAGTTCATGTATTCGAGATACCAGGGAAAAAAGCTTGTTAGAGCAGTCGGTCTTCTTTCACTAAGAATTTACATTCACTGATCAATTTTTGTACGCTGCAGGTTTCGAAGAGACTATAGTTTGGTTGAGTCGAAACACTTCTACTGCTTTGAGAATTCGGAAAGATTTCTGAAATGCCACTTCTTGACATTCCATGTTCCTTAACGATTGCTTACTGGTTTATGTTTTTAGCCATCTTCAATTACTTCATCCTGTTTTCTTTGGAAATATTCGCCATGATTTGAGTAATAAAAGAATGCAGGAATTTGAAATCAGAATTTAAGAAAAAATCGGCCCTCTTTTGAAAAAAAATATTTACTTTTTAGCGACGGAACAGAAAAAAGAAAAGATAAAGGTCAGATGAACAAAGAATTTTGCACGGCTATTTGGATCTTTTTTCTTCTCACATTTTTACTTTTAATTCAAAACCCTTGTTAAAAATCTGATAATTAGGTGTGAAATAATAATATGACCAAAGTTTTATCTGTAGACAACACAATAAAAACATCCTTATAAGATGACAATTATTAGAAATTTATAATAGCTTAAAATGGCCTAAGAATTTCCAACGGTACTATGTAGTAAATAAATTGAAATAAATAGTTCAGTCTTAATACATTGCATTTTATATGTGTGGATTCATTTTCGCCGTCATCTTTACCCCCAGCGATATATTAATTTATTTTCTATTTCTATTTCATGTCTTCTCTGTGGCCACTAATTTATCAAAACTATTAAGATTAATGGTGCAACAGGATAATTTACAATGTTTACGTATAGTTTTGTACTTCTATTTTTGAATAGTCGTTGTTCGAAGCGCATAGAGAGATTGATAGATTTTATACTATTCTTCAACCGCTATAAGGTCTAAGAGCCACTCAACATAGAAGGTTTTTAAATAAGGGTGTTTTAAAATGGCTTACAAGTATAGGAGATACATATTATGAGGATATGTAGAATAGATAGCGGCTGATTCTAGACTTGAAGAAGTTAAGATTATAGTAATCTGTGCAGACTGGAAAGAAGATTGGGTAACTCCAGCCGGATATGGCAGGTATAATCTATTTTTGTTCTGATCTTGTATAGATATAGCATTCCAGAAGTAGGAGTCAGGTACTTTCTGAAGCGGTACAATGAACTAGCCATTTTTCCAGCATCTTTAGCGATGGTATACGAATTCCACTAATGAGTTTGTGTGACTGGATGATAGAGCAAGAACAAAGAGCGATGTCTAAGTGCCAAATGTTCCTTAGACCAACAAGGAATATGTAATTGTGTCGAACCATGATCATCCACACCCTGACGACATGGCACATAAAAAATTATATCATCATTATTTTATGCGTTATGACGACGGAAAGGTTCAAGAATAACAATATAAAAATAAACCTCCTATAAATATAATATATTCTTTAACTTACCTTTATTTTTTACAGATTTTTCAACGTGATATAGTGGAACGGTAAAAGAAACTCTCCCTAAAACTGGCACGTATGTTGAACGATCTATTTTCTACAGATTCAAGGATCTGAATCCACCTGATTTAAATATCAAAAAGACGAAGGTACAACAACAGAAATGTCACGACTATAAAAACAAAGATAAGGACAACAGTTCAGGTAAATCGGTGTACTATGATGATACTTCTTTGTTTCAGAAATGTAAACTTACATATTTGTTAAGCAAAACTATTTATAGAAGCATGATTGATTCAATTTCAGATCTAAAAGACATATATTTTCCATTAAATATTGTTTTCTTAGAGAGTCTATCATGAAAGTTACAATGCTAAATATTAGAGGATGTATTTTCTGCAAACTTACAAACTATGTGTCGGCTCAAGTCAACGGATGTAGATTTACAAAAAAATAGGGGAATATTTTACTACCTACCTCGACGTCAAATGTAAGTACGGAATATATTTTCCCTAACAGTGTTAAAAAAAAAGCAGGAAAATGTCCTCCTATCTTCCAACTGCCGTACAAGCTTGTGTTGACCTGATCCGTTGCAGCTGGCTTGACTAATTTAAAACTAAACGTGTTCTTTTCTGGTTTATTTGCAATACATTATGTAAGTTCGTGACCCGCTCGGTTGAGAAGACAAATTGGCATATTTTGTATATATGTGAAGAATTTTTCCTAAAAATATGCTTTGAGATGTTAGTCTATTTTTATTTTATTTTTTCTTTCTTTTGTATTAATTCGTGTTCTACGACTTACCTTTCGATTGTTAAGATAATTTTACTATAATAATAATAATAAACGAATATAAATTTATTATTATTATAATAATAATGACGAAGGAAGGATTGGAAAATCTGATACTCAAAGGACAGATTGAGGGCGAGATGGGCAGAAGAAAACAATGCATAACATACTTGATGAGCTTAAGTAAATAGATGGCAGAACACGATTTAGAAGAAATAACGAAAAGACAAAATTTATGAAGAGCTACAAAGGACATGAAATTGTGAATATCCATGATCGCTTGCGTCCTGAGTGGACACGACCTATAAAGAAGAAGATAAGAGAATATAAAAACTAGGAAAACTGAATTAGCGGCTGACATACTGTGCAAAATTCGGTTCACTCGATTAAATTCAGAACTCATAATAACACGTGTATAAATAAGGATAAAAACAATAACAATTATCTAAAGGGAATTTCATATATATGTTGTTTTATTTTGCTTATTTATTGCATCATGAAATAATAATAATGATAATAATAATAATTACAAAAAAGCTCACAACACAAGAACTGCCTGTACTCAGTCACTTGTTAAATTTTCTTCAATATTACGAATTTTTTGTTTTACTGGTTTAAAAAATAATACTAATTATCGATTGATTAATTTATTATAAAACATGTTAAAATTTTCCGTTAATTTCATTTTTAAATATATTGTTTTCCAATAAATATATTAATATGCATTAATTCTGGGTGGGGGATTTGTTTATTATTTAACAACAAACGAAAATCGAATCCCATTTTAAATCCAATAGAATCTTATATTAATACTAGTAGTTTATTCTACCATAAAAAATTACTGCATATTTCATTAAGTCCTTGCTGCTATTAGAAAGATTTTATATGAGAGTTTTGCACTATGTCAGGTTTAAAATTTTGGAACGACGTAAACAAAACAAGGTGTCGAAGTTAGCTCCTCCTTTAGTTCCTTAACCCTTCACCAGGGGTCTCTCTCCCATGGCTATTAAACCATCCGTTTAATCAAGATATATGTCGAAGTAAAACAAATATCATTTTAGGAGTGTCTTGTTCGTAATATAAGTACAATGTAAAATTGATTCCTGATTTCATAAAGCTATCTGTATTTTGTTCTTTTTTATTTACTAATCTCAAGTGATAAAATCAATATCTTTCGGTTTTGACAAATGTCATGGGTAGAATAAGGTTTAATAAATGTTAATATACAAAAATTAAAAAAAAAATTCTCCCCTGTTTTTACTCAATAAATAAAGTTGAATACGCCAAAGTTTATATAATCTGTGATTGGCCAATTTAACATGAAAACTTTACATGCGTATTGTAATCTGTGAAGATGTTTATTACAAACGTAGGTAAAATGGTTCAAAACATCTAAATGCAATATTTTTTTTCAGATGAGTATTCAGATTTATATCACTCCTACTGTATCAATGTGAATACTGGCCCCACTATCTTAAACTTGGCCTTGTGCCACATTCCGTTCGAGTGGCTGTTCAGTTAAATCTCATATCGATGTGAATTCGACAACTTCCTCTACCGTTTAGAATGACCACAGATGCTACTTTTAGAAGTACATATTGTCGAATATTTACAGTTTCTTAAAGAAATTGATTTTTTTTTTTTTGCTTTCGTTTTTTTTAAATGTCACTTCTTTCGTTCATCACTGTTCATTGTAAGAAACAAGATAGTTTTTTCGTAACAGTTATTTTTATGAACACAATCTATTTCTATGATGTTAGTTCCATGTTTTTAAAGCATCTAGTAAAACAAAAGAGGTATTGGTCTCTCATGTCTTGTTAGAGAACTGGAACTCCATAAAATAGTTCCTGTACCAGACTTTACTAATTCAGAGTAAATTCAAAGTTAGAACTTTTAATAATCTATAGAATAGGATCAAAAGCAATAACTGTTATCTCATGTGAATTTCAAATATTGTACATGCAGTTTAATTTTGTTTCTTTATTACATTATGAAATCTCAAGAGGTGATAATAATAATAATAATAATAATAATAATAATAATAAGAAGAAGAAGAAGAAGAAGAAGAAGAAGAAGAACAACAACAACAACAACAACAACAACAACCTAAAACAAAAGAAAGAAAATATAAATGCAATGTTCCAAATGCAAAATGATAGCAAGATAAGCCTCTTTTGGTCAATACTCTGCCCGTACCAAACATGGTGATGGAGCCAAACACCGTAACCATCAATGGTTAGGTAGTGCAGGGTTAAAAGCTGGAATCAAAGGTCTTATTTTTGCTGCACAGGGCCAACGCTTGCTAACTAGAAATTACCCAAGAACACATAGTGAACAATTGTATTAACCCGAAATGCAGATTCTGTGATAAATATCCAGAAACAATTGATCATCTTGTATCAGGTTGCACGGTGTAAGGAGCCACTGAATTTTAATCTCGGCATGATAGAGTGGGCCAATATCTGAACTGGAAAATATGCAACTTTTACGGGAAGAAACTGCAAGAAACTGGTATGAACATCACCAAGACCCGGTTACAGAGATAGAACCTGTAACAAATTTATGGGACTTTACAATACACACAGACATAGACAACCAAAGCCCAAACATCGTAATCAAAGACCACAAAAACAGAATGTGCTTTCTTATTGACATGGCAGTTCCTGCAGATTGTAATGAATCTTTGAAGATCTTCATAAAACTATTAAAATACAAGGATCTTAAAATTGAAATCTCAAAATAAATAAATATAGCAGACATAGCTCTCGTGACTTCATATTGACTGGTGTGTTAATATGTACAAATTTTGTCTTGGTGGATTAAGATGGGCCTCAGTACAGAAGATTTGCTTAACAGTTGCCTGATTTTAACTAACTGAACATATTTCCTAGGAGGTGAAACATTGTACATTTTTCTTCATATGTTTCTGCTATCTTTTCTAAACTGGATTCTCACAAAGCATATAGACTTGATGATATCCCTGCAATAGTCCTTAAGAAATGTGCTCCTGAACTGTTTCCTGTTTTCTCTAAACTCTCCAATAAATACCTCACTGCTTCTTGCATCCCGGCTTGTTGAAAATCCTCTTCCGTAATTGCAGTCTTTAAGAAATCAAGCGAACCATTTGAACCATTTAATTATCAGCCTATTAGCCTTCTATCTCTTTTTGCCAAAGTACTAAGGGTTCTAATTAATTCTGAACTGGTTAAGCATCTCACATCGCAGAGACTTCTTTCAGATAAGCAATATGACTTGCGTTTTTTCTAGACCAACTACTGATAAGTTAACGGTTATTGCTAAAAGAGTCAATCAAGCTTTAGATAAGAGTGGCTTTGATTTTAACGCTTCAAAAACGAAACTACTCTCTTTTAATCATCTGAGAGAGCCCTTTTTACCTTCCATCATTATGGCTGACGCTAACCTCCAGGAGAATGACTCATTGCGTCTTCTCGGACTAACATTTTCAGCTGACATGAAGTGAAAAGAGTATATTGAATCAATTGCTAAGTTTGCAGCTAAGAAAGTTGGTTCACTATGTCGTGCTAGATATTTTTTCTCTCCAGAATCTATCTTACATATTTATAAGTCTACCATTCGTCCTTGCTTTAAATATTGCTGCCCCACCTAGTGTGGCGTTCCTGCTATATATTTAGAGATTTTTTATAAAATCCAAAGAAAAATCTGCAATGTTATTGGTTCTGATCTGACATCTCGACTTCAGTCCCTTCCCACCGCCGTAACGTAGCTTCCCTGTGCTTTTCCTATAAATACTTTCATGGTAATTTTCCTGATTAGCTTTCCGCTATATTACCTAGACTTTATGAATTTAATCGCAGTACTAGATTGGCGGCAAGGTCTCATTATTTTACAGTTGAAATGGTTAAATGTAACCTTAATTCTATGCTAACAGTTTCTTTTATCACACTTCTCGCTTTTCGAATTCTCTCCCGGTTTCTTGCTTCCCAGTCAAGTTTGGTCTTCAAAAATTTAAATGCAATGTCAGTCGTTATCTTCTGTCTTCTTAATTCCAGTTCTTTTATTGTCCTATCTCCTTGATCGTATATTTTTCTCATATTGTCTAAACTCGTAAGTTCTATACTAACAGTTCTATCGCACTTCAGGCTTGCGCAACTCTCTCCCGGCTTCTTGCTTCCCAGTCAACTTTGGTTTTCAAAAATTTAAATGCAATGTCAATCGTTATTTTCTGCCTTCTTAATTCTTGTTCTTTTATTGTTCACTCTCCTTGATAGTTGTTTTTTTTTATATATTCTCTAGCACTCAGTGGCTTTATTGTCTTGCTTGGGTTGAAATGCTTTTTAAAAAATTGGAAGTAGTTGGGGAGCGTCATGGTTGAAGGTCTGAGTTACCCGACTTGGTAGTATTTCTAATTAGTCCCCACCTGCAAGATTATACGCTGCTTTTATCAAGGCCTATCACCATATCACAAACATTTGGCTGTGATGCATGTACCTAGTATACTCTTATCAGATTGGATGTTATGATGGGTACATTTAGCTACGTATATTTATAATCATGCGTCATTTTGGCATGTTGCCCTCTCAATCAGTAATAATAATAATAACACTTCCTTTCCGATGATACCTTCTACTAAAAGTGACTAACCAATCCCCGTCGTACACATCTGTCCGTGAATATTAGCATTTCTTCAACAGAGCCTACTGCAACTATGCTGAGGGGACTGTAATTACTTTTCTGGAAGACAGCGCATAATTAGACACTTCCCAACAGTGTCGCACGCTGTGATTTATCACCCTACGTACTTCTTGATAATAAGTCACCTCCTTACCAAATCGACCACAGTGAGAATTTAACCCGGCTTTTATGAAACTCGAATGTTCTAACTACTGAGTCACGCACTCATAGATATATTTGAAAATAAAATAGATATAAATCTTTTTTTCTCATTATTACATTAGTATTCCTTGTCGAATAATATAACAGCGTCACGCCATTGCACTATTCTACCTTAAATGTCAGCATGAACCACAATTGTGAGATGTGGGAAATGGTGACCACAGCGACGGAAAATGCGCTATCTGAATAAATGAATGAATATAACAGTTGAGGGTCAAGCCCTTTAAAGAATTCGTAAATAAAAGAAAGTACATGAGAAATTTGACCTGAAAATTATTTAATTAATAATTAAGATTTTTTTATATTCATGTTTGCGTTCATTTTTTTTTTCAAAAGAAGAGGATGATTATTTAATAAGATTACGAATCGATGCATTCGTGACCTTCAGAATTTGTAATATGGGATATGTTATCCAATGATGTTGCCTCCTTCTGTCCTTCTAGCAGCGCAGTCTTCTTTAAATGAAATTTCAACTGGGTAATGGTCACTCACTTTAAGAGCCTGAAAAAAAATGGTTGAAAATAATAGATGATTTCATTCACAAAAATCAACAGGATAAGAGAACAATATCTGTCTATATTGCTGAGATGAGGTATTGTAATTATTTTGTACCAGAGCTCATACCACAATTTGTTGTTATTGTTGTTTTTCTCTAACACACTGTATTACAACATGGGAGCCAGTAATAGAGAGTGGCAGGGGAAAACAACAATGGTTACCGAGACATTACGTTTATAAGTCCCCAAAATTGTGAGTTCAATACCTGAACAAAAACGTGGCGAGTTGAGTTACTAAAGCGAAATAACTGCAACTGAGATATCCAAAAAAGACACGGCACGTAGAACTAGAACAATCTAATCCAGTGAACGAAATAAAGTATTCAGTATATAAATGTATATCACGTGAAGACCGGAGCGTAGAACGGCTGAAAGATGAGGACAACAGTTCGAACAATGTAAATAAGAGAACAAATTGCAAAGATTTTCTTTAAGTCTGAAATATTAAGTATTAGTCACGACACTGTCGTTTTTTGCTTGTTACTGTTCTCTGATTGTAATACCGTGTCGTTGTTATGATTCATGATGATGATGATATTTCATCGTTCTAAAAATAAAGATCTAAAATTTCATCATTCTAAAAAACAACCTTTTCACCACAAACGGAGTAGCAGTAATAAAAAGAACAACACAGACTAGACAAGATGTATCTTCTTCGCTCCTTGAAAATCCGGAATTAATGGTTTCAAAAGCTTCCCCCAACCAAGGAATTGTCGGAACAATTATAAACAAGTAAGCCCAAAATGAGAGAATAACCACGCAAACATTTAACACACACAAAACCAATATTGTAAATAGCACCACAAAAAGAAAAATACACATTTTTGTCATTCATTTCAACGTGTCTCAAAGTCTTATTTTTGTATGTTATTGCTGTATGTTTTATTCATTTGATTTTCAGTATAAAAAAGATAAATGGAATCCTCTATCAATTACTAATACATGAACACGGTGTAACTTACATTAACAACTCAACATCAACCCCGTTACACCGTAAAGCTATGGTTAACAAAGTTATGCAGATTATTACTACTGAGCAGATTACGGATGAGGCAACATTTGGAGATGGTATAACAAATTCGAAATCCACAAGGTACGATACAGGCTAGACACCAGCATCAGTTTATGATTAATGTATGGGTTGGAATTGTAGATGACTGTCTGGTAGGTTCATATGTTCACCCAGTGTTTCATTTTTACGGCTTAGTTCAGAATATGTCAATAAGCTCGTAGGCTGTATCTCATCTTACTATTTGAAAGCTTACGGCCCTTCCATGAAGCGACTCTAGATTATGGAAATTAGGCTCCCATAGCTCATTCAGTATTCAAAGTGACCACCAAATTCTTGTTTTCATTTTAATGAAAACAAGAATTTACAATTTTCCAAATGTCACCATTTTCCCCTCTTTTGGTCACACAAATAATTTTCCCTGGATGTGGTAGCAGATGTGTTCATTAATAGAATAATAATTATTATTATTATTATTCTCCTCCTCCTCCTCCTCTCATGTGCTGGGTCCCTTCAATTCGTTGACGATCGTCGCTCTTCCTTGCTATTCCTCCCAATCCCTGTTCTGCTATCCATTTACACAATCTCGTTAGGTGGGTTTACTGACTGTTTCCTCACTCTACTCTTCCGGCCTTCAATATAATAGGAGTATTAAGATTTCTTTCTTTTTTAGAATTATTTTATTTTTAAAAAAGTGAAGCTATTATTATTGCTTCAATTGAAAATGTCATTCATAATATCGGATAAACAGAAAGACAAAATAAAGAAATCATTTAAAAAATATTAATTACCTCCTCTTGACTCAAGCTAAACGCATCATCGAAACGATAAGCCTTTGCATAACCAGGAATGTAGGCTTTTCTCAATGTTCTGCCTCCAACAATGAACCTGCCAAATAAAATATATCAATTGTATTAGGAGAACCATCGCTGTTGTACTATCATGGGTTATTTCCTAAAATTAGTTAAATCTAGCACAAGATCAGGGCACTACCTAAGGATGGAATTCACTTCATTTGTTAAATATTACATCAGTGTTCGATTGTTATATCATATCGTTGCGTTCCAGCCTTGTTATACTTCTTGAGAGGTAAATTAAATCTTTGCAGACAGATTAAGTTTGCATTTATCTGATTTTCCGAATATAATATGTGTGTGTTTTATACTAGACTTGTTTTGGTACAGGTTAGTTTTGTAACAGATATTTTCAAACTAGAATTTATTGTCAGTAATTGTTCTGTGCTGTAAAACTTCGATATATTAAATTATTGAGTTCATCAGTCATTTTTCAATACTGACTTACGAACAATTTTACTATTAAATTATTGAGTTCATCAGTCATTTTTCAATACTGACTTACGAACAATTTTACTATTATTATTGAGTTCATCAGTCATTTTTCAATACTGACTTACGAACAATTTTACTATTAAATTATTGAGTTCATCAGTCATTTTTCAATACTGACTTACGAACAATTTTACTATTAAATTATTGAGTTCATCAGTCATTTTTCAATACTGACTTACGAACAATTTTACTATTAAATTATTGAGTTCATCAGTCATTTTTCAATACTGACTTACGAACAATTTTACTGTTTTCAGTGACATACCTCAGCTGTATTTGGTCTTCATTTGTATCCGGTCAACTTATAGTAGCCTCGAGTTATTTTGTAGTTGACCTCGTATATTGTTAATAATCTCGGTACCGAACCTCGTACATTTTTTGATACTCAAAGAGTTTTACTTTTTCCATACACTTTGATGCGGCCATCATTTTGTTATTTAAAATGATATTAATAAAAAACGCATTTATTGCAAATCTATAGAAATACTAACAAGTATGAAACATTCTTAGAGTGTCAGTAAAAGACACAAATGCTGTCACTGTACATACAGGAATAGCTACTGAATGATTAAATCATGTGTTCGAGTCTGTCTTGTCGCTTATACAATTGCTTTGAAATTTCTGTATTTTGCGTTCTCATGTGTTGAAAATAGGAATAAGCGAACATTATCATTGATTGTGAAATTATTCACGTGATCAGTCTTAAATTGTTTTATAGTCATATCACAGCTTCTTTTATAAATAAATTTGTATGATTATGATTAGTTATTTAACTCAAGACCAATATCACGAGGCACCCAGTGAGGAACGAATACACTTACATTGGTTTGTGAGGTTAATCTGCTAACAACCACACAATACAAGGCGTCCTAAAAAATTTCAATTAAATAATTCTGATTAATTAGTAAAAAAAATTAATTAGTAAGAAAATTGTCCTCATCTTTGTTGTTGTTATCACGTTTCGGTTGTTGTGCCTTCCGGTCTTCATCATGTGTATGTCAATCCGAGTAACCTACAGTGAATTCATAACATTCATGACATATATATATATATATATATATATATATATATATATATATATATATATATATATATATATATATTTTACAAATATTGAAGGTATCTAGCTAAAAACCTGAATAATAAATACGACTGCTTTTACCTATCGTAAGCACAATGGGTTGATTTAACTGTTGTATCTGTGTCATCGCAAATAGGCCACAGATAATTCGAACTCATGCGCATTGGAACTTCCTGCCACTTGGATTCTCGAAAGAAATTGCAATCAGCGTTCATATCTCCCATTAAAATGATGTTGCTTGTGCGTAGCTTTCTTGATACACTATCTCGCACTTTCTGCAAATGTTTCATCTCTTCGAAAGCGTCTTCAGGAGCAATATGAACCCCAACTAGTGCCACATTCTTGAATTCTGAAATGTCAACAATAACAGAGATTATTTTAATTCATGATAACCACCGTCACCACCACAACAACAATACCATTAGCAACTCTCATTATCTCATTGTCGTTATGATTATTATTATTACTAATAATAATATGTTCTCTTCTTCCCCACAGTTTTTTGTTTTCAACCGGAGTTTTTGCATTATGAGTACTCGTCAGCAAATCGTACGACCTTCAAACAGATAGTACGTTTCACAAAATATTTGAAGTTCCAAGCAATATAGACTTCCGAAGCGATGAGATACTA
Source organism: Acanthosepion pharaonis (assembly GCA_903632075.3). NCBI lineage: Eukaryota > Metazoa > Mollusca > Cephalopoda > Sepiida > Sepiidae > Acanthosepion > Acanthosepion pharaonis. Next base: position 3,543,963 of record CAHIKZ030000668.1, on the reverse strand, counting down.
GACGTTATTCCAATCTTCATAATGTAAGACTTTAAGTTCGGTGGTATACACCCAACGCTTCGTTTATAACTGAGACAATAGTGGGCCTAAATGTCCCACATTCTTGCAACCCCAATTCGAAGATCGTTGTACTTCTTAAGCTTGTCGGTTTTTTTCCTTGATATTATGATCACCAGGAACAGCCACATCGGTGTATAGGTATTTTTTTATGACTGTGATGTCTGGGTTTTGTGGCAATATAGGATATAAACTCCTATATTTTACGGCCCATAAGTGAAGCACAAAACAAGTAAGAGACGCCTTCAAATAAATCTCACTAAATTCAGTAAATAACAAAACTTTAAAATTCTCTACAAAACACGGCTCCAAAATTAAATAATTAGTTTCTGGAATCTGATTGGATATGACAAGTCACGTGATGAGCTACGACGTCTGTGCGGTTGAACTTCAGATGACCTGGAAATAGGTTAGGGATTGGGTTACCTAATACATTCCAGTGCAGAATGCAGATAGATTTCATGAGCCGGTCACCGACTCGCCATAAGCCATAAAACGGCTCGTCTGCGACAGTCAATGAGCTATACCTGAAACAGAACAGTCAGCGAACAGATTTGAAACGCAACAATCAGCGACAAGATCTGAAACAGTACAGTCAGCGGACAGATCTGCGAAACGGTCAGTGAAAACGATCACCCTCGACACACGTTACCATGACAACGCGATGAGATTCAGTTGCAATAAGTCACACTGAAATATTGAGCTCTTCATGGCACCAACAAAGAACATTCAATTTCAACATGCAAATATATGTATCTACTGATTTTAGTAGGATTTATTTGTAAGCGTCTCTTGTTTTGTGCTTCACTTATTGATCGTAAAATATAGGAGAGTTTATATCCTATAACCTCAAGGATCCGGTCTGTTTAGATGTTGACCTGGTAGTTGATTATTTTCTAGTAGTATTTACACGATATGTTTCTGGTGGCTATTGTCGAGTATTAAGTGATTATAAGAGCATTCTAATTCTCAATTCTTTCATCAGAATTCTCATCGACTTCAAGAGTTCTGTGATCTAAATTATTCAGGTCTTCTTTGGGTGTGAAATTCGTACATTGATCGCGAGTTTCTTCTATGACCTACACTATATTCCACAATATTTACAAATACTGAACAAGGCCTTGATATATTTCCTTGTTCGGTTTACCTCTGCCATCTGCCGGAATAGCCACAAGCATTGTGTAGCTGACATTTCTTTCTTTGTTTGCAAATCTTGTTTCGAAATAGATAATCCATTTGAATGTCAAACCACAAAAAATATATTTCTTATTATTTTCAAAGACAGATAATGGTTTGTCTTCCTACTCTTATTCATTTCTGCGACCGAAGCCAGAATTTATATTATTACTTACTGAATCAAATACTTATCTTTTATATATGTCCGATATAATGTCACAGAAAGATGTGTGTTTAATGTAACGGACATCGACGCGGAAAGTGGAACCGGCGATCCGAGCTCAAATTCTGGGCTTGTCTGATGCGTTTATTTTCGTACTAATGCATTTGAGAAAAGTCATGAATCCGTCTCTTCTCCTCCTAGGTAAGAATTAAATAGCAGATTAGTTTGGTCTTTGTTAGCAACCAGTCTAAGAGAAGAACTACTTTGAATTTCAAACCGCGGAGAACTAAAAGGGAAACCACTCCGTTATCCTTCCCAAGAATGTATAGTAATTCAGAGATAATAAAGAAAGGGAAATTGTGTAGTCATGATCGCCTCCGCCATGAGAAGGCATGGTATTAACAATAATGTCATGAAATACCTTAAATAATAATATATTTGTAAATAAACATCTGACATTACTGTTTGTAAAATGTCTTGATATTTAGACCTGAGACAAGGTATATGCACCACCCAGAAACTGTCTTATAGAATAAAAACATCAAAAAGATTTTTAAACTCAAGGACCAGATTAAGTCAGAGGAAGGAAAGAAAAATAATCTATCAAGTGGGAGATGCTGTTGTTCCAGCAGACCAAAAAGCAAAATTGAAAGAAAATGAAAAGCTGGAAAAATCGTCTGGACTTAGTTAAAGAACTGATAAAAAAAATGGTAAAGTATTAAAGTTGTGCTCATTAATGTTGATTTGCCTGGAAGAGGCATGAAGAGTCTTTCAACGAGATTGGAGAAATTAGAAATCAGAGAGATTTGAAAGCATTCAGACGACAGTATAAAGAAAATCATATAAAAATAATTTTGATAAACGTTGTGAGAAGTAAAGGCGAATGAGCATTATACTGGATTACATGCTGTGTAATAAGTGGTGACGTAAAATATCTTTACTCTCTGTAGTTTTTGATAAATCATGATAACAGTTATGTTGATGTAAAATCCGCCGATATATCTCATTTGGATGATAATGTATCCAGAAATCTCTCTATTCAATCATAAAGCACCAAATATTTAAACAATAACTGTTACTACCCTCTCTATCTGTATTTGTCTCTGTCACCCGCTATCTATCACGCATACACGTAATCGTTCTTTCATGCATATATACTCTCTCTCAAATACACACACACATTTCGCTTTCACATATGCAAACTCTCTCTCTCTCTCTCTTTATGTGTGTGCGTCTATGTGCCTGTGTGTGTATGGGTGTGTGTACATTTAGTTTCAAGACTCAATATATTGATGTTAATATTTGTTATCAAAATTTCAATATCTAGGGAAATTATTCTTTAGTATTATAAATTGCACTATATATATATATATATATATATATATATATATATATATATATATATATATATATAATTATTTATTTAAAATATGATTCCAACTCGCGACATAAGAGGTCGCATGTTTTTTTTCCTAAGAGCCGAAAACTTCAATATAATTATTTGAATTAAATTGAGTTAAAAGCTCTGTTCCATCTTCAAGCAAAAATTTTTTTTGAATAACTTATTTCAGAAATTTCTGAAATAAGTTATTCCAAAAAAAATTTCTGAAATAAATTATTCAAATATTTCGCTTGAAGATGGAACAGAGCTTTTTAACTCAATTTAATTCAAATAATTATATTGAAGTTTTCGGCTCTTGTTTTGAAACATGAGACCTCTTATGTCAGAGTTGAATCATATTTTTAAATAAACAATTATATTTATACTCTACATTTGTATCGAGCACTATTTTTTAAAATAATAACTAAAATACTAAGGAACTTTGGATCTACCGAACCAGTTCTTTCTTATTTTCTATATATTTTCACAAATATATATATATATATATATATATATATATATATATATATATATATATGCGTGTGTGTGTGCGTGTGTATAAGTTTCATTGTTAATTAAATAATTTGTAATGCAGTGAACGCAAATTGTTTCAAACCTGCTGAATCAAAATCGATCTAATAATTGTTTGCGCGTGTCATAGCATACTTATTTCCCTTTAAAGTGCATATGTACAAATTGCTTCCCTTACATGACAAAAAAAAACATAAAAACCAAATTTAAAGAATATACAAATGAAAGAACTTTTTTTTAAATAATGAGTACTATTTTTTTTTTATTTGTTCATATTTTTCTTATATTATTATATTTCAGTGTTTTCATTTACAAAAGACGAGTTTATTTTGCCGTTGTTTTCAACTCGTTATAAAAAGTACCTTTTGATTTGTACACATTAATTTAATAACTAGAAAGACCTGTAAGACTTTCACGGTTTTCCTTTTTTAATTTTTTGATGAATCTTGATTCTTCAATCAATGATTGAATAAGCTCATGGCAAGTTCTATGACAATAAAATATCCGTAGAAATTCCCATCGTTAAATAATTGAGCTTAACAACTTTAACAAAATATTGCAATAACAATCTTCAGTATGAATGCTGAACGCTATTATAAAAAGTGGGTGCAAATGAAAAAAAAAAGCCATTAAAAACTTCTATCTTCCCTTCTTCTTTCTTTCTTTCTTTCTTTCTTCCTTCCTTTCAGTTATTTTCTCACTGAAATCAAGTAATGTATGCTTTTTGTTTTTCTACGAGATCAAAACGGGATAGTCCATTATATGAGCTATTGGCAAGAGACGTTAAACCCTTCTTTCTTTCTTTCTTTCTTTCTTTCTTTCTTTCTTTCTTTCTTTCTTTCTTTCTATCCCAAACCGCGTCTTGCAAACATTTCTCTTAATAATAATTTTAAAATAATTCAACAGACGATATTATTTTATTTATAGTAACTGGATTTTGGGCGATTGCCTTACTCGGTTTCCGTCGTTTGATGCTGTGCATCTGTAAAATGCCGCTTTTATCGCAGTTGCCATCGCCATCGTTAAACAACCTTTTGGCTTGGATCAAAGTGTAGTATCTGCCCTCGGGCGAATAAACTAAGTTTTATCTCTCAGTTGTGCCTCTGCCCTCGAACAGAGTGCAACTCAGTTGTGTCTCTGCATGTGAACAGAGCGCTACTGAAAATATTATTGAGCGGTGCCCAATCCCAGGAAACATCCCAGGAAAGCAGCAGTACCTCCCTCATTGTACTTAAGAGGGAGGATAGGTAGTAATATCGATACAAGCGTAACCTACGTTTCGTGGGTGGGGGATGTCTATTTTGCGACCTGGCCGAGGTGCACGGACATTCTCCCTCCTCCACATTAAACTGGCCTTGCGTCGCATCCTGCCAGCGTTAGGTGACAAGAAAAAAGACAATCGCTTCTCGGCCTTTTGACTAAGATTCGATTACGGCTACGCCTAGCTTGGACCGGCTCGGGTTTGGACCAGCTAGGACAAGCCAAGACCAGCTATGACTAGCTTAGACCAGCTCTGACCAGCTTGGACAAGCTATGACCAGCTAAGACCAGCTTGGACCAGCGGCCCGAGTGAAAACACTCGGGTCCCCACGTTAAAAACCGATCTTGTGTCACAACCTGACTCAGTGGGGGAGTCAAGTAAATAAACGGCCTTTTGGCTAAGATCAAACTGTAGTATCTGTTCTTATCAATTTAATCTGATTCTCTCTTCTTACTTCTTTCTTTCTTTCCCTTTTTTTTTTTTTTTTTTTTCACTAAAACCAATCAGTGTCTTTCCATCGTTTCCATGCAACCAAAACGCAGTAGTCTATTATTTAAGACGTTGTAACGACCATGCAAACTAACGAAAGGAGGAACAAGAACAATTATTATGAGATGTTTTGTTTCATAAAATGAACACCTACCTGTGCATGGAATGTTGAACAGTACTACAAATGGTTCTCTAGAGAAGAGGTCATTTTGAATTTCTTCTTTTCCATCGTCGTAGGTGTAGTTCGTTACGACACTGATCTTTTCTTTAGTTCTGAAATATGTCATTAAATAAGTTATGCATTCAATTTTTGACACTGAAATATTTTCAAATATAAATAATTTTATATCAACTAAAATGTAAGAACAATCGATGGTTTGCGTAAATCTATTTGACCATTTCATTTGTTGCCCAATGTTCATAACATAGTCTTCTTTATTCCGTTTTATTTTCTGTTGTGAACTGAATAATAATAGCTTTGGTTTGATTCTTTTAATCGGAATCACCCCAAGCAACGCATTAATGTCACTAAAAAAAAGGTGGGGGGTTACAGGGTGTGGAAGAATTAGGAACGGAAACATTAATGATGAGCAGAAAGAGAAAAGAGTAATCAGGTGGACAGTAGATAGCGATTGACATTGCATTTTTTTTCAGTTATTTGGCTGGAAAGCATGGAGCTAGAAGGGAGTTCTACAAGCGAGAAGTGCGAGAAAAGAAACTGTTAGCATAGAATTTACGGGAGAAGAAATTGTTAGCATAGAATTTACAGCTCAACTATAAATTGATGAGATCTCGACGCCAGTCTAGTATTGCGCTTAAATTCAAAATGTCTAGGTACCATAGCGAAGAGCGATATTTATTTGTAAATATATACAAAATGTGGCACAAGGCCAAAATGGGGAAAGGGGAAAAGGACGGTCTTCATCTGTCTTAACTTTAAACTTAGCTCACCACAAACACTGACCCAAACATACCACAATATTCCTGCCATCAAAACAACACATTCTTACTTATCTTTCTTACTATATACACCATAATACCTCATGTCTCTATGAAAATCCTAACTAGTCCCCATATGTACATTTCATTGTCTGGTGGTGGGGGGGAATAAAAACAACAATTTAAAAACTAGCCCCAATGAACAAAAATATTTACAAGAAACAAAATAATGTTAATAATAAACCCCCCAATCCTTAGATGTGGCAGAAACATCAGTTAACTGGACGAAATCAATGTGGGACTTTAATAATATAAAGCATTCATTCATCCCATGCACTCACTCAAACACAACAACAAATACGAAAATCACACCCCAAACGAAAGACGGCCGCATCCACCAGAGAACTGACATCACTGACCACCTAACGAAGCAGGGGATGGGGAATTAAACTAAAGAAAAATAAGGACAGGAATAAAAGGGGCCAATGAGCATACATCTCCTAGCTAAGTTAACTGGCTACCATAGCGAAGATCTCATTCGAACAATTACCATGAGAGTATTTATAGAAGACATAGAGAGACAACCTTACGGCAGTGGGAAAGTGACTGGAGCTGAGCCGCCAGATCAGGATCAATAATATTGCAGATTCTTCTTTGGATCTTATCAAGGTAAATAGCAGACAGACGGAACCATATGTGGCAGCAATATTCTAAGCATGGACGAACGGTAGACTTATAGATATGTAAGATAGATTCTGAAGAGAAAAATTGTCTCGCTCGACATAGTGTACCGATTTTTAGCATCTGACTTAGCAATGGATTCAATATAGTCTCTCCACTTCTTATCAGAAGAGAATGTGAGCCCGAGATTGGATTATCTTTGAGGTTTTATTGTTCATTAATGCTATAATTAATTGCTAATGATTAATGAAAGAATTCATTGTAAATATGCAATAATTTCTTGTTAAATTAGCGTAGCCTCTATTATATCTTATATCCAAAATATCCATGTTCAGTTATTCAAACATGAATCAATAAGTTTTAAATGGATACATTATATGAGACATGTTTATTAAATACTAGCAGGGTTCGCCAGCTCGCTATCGCTTCGCAATAGAAGATATATTAACTACTTAAAATCTTTGAAACAAAAATTTTAAATGAACATTTCATTCATAAATTAGCTCGTTGTAGTTAAGGAAAATTTTACAAATAGATGCCAACTTGTTGAAAGACAAGTAAAATGCAAATTTTCAAACATTTTTCTGCACTATATAAGACGATATTCCTAACCAAAAATATTTTTTATATGAAAATCAAAACAATCCTTGAATAAAAGAACAGTAACGAAGGACAATTAATTAATGAAATAAACTTTTTTTAAAATCAATATGCAAATTAGTTAAACCTGAAGAAGGATATTGACTAGAAGTAGATAATATATAATACAGATATTGATCTTTTTATGCGTAAATTAATATAAAATAGAGCTGGGTTTTTTTAATCTCAGAATTCGTAGGAGAATTGAGTTCCAATTTCGCATTTATTCATATAATTTCCATAATATCGGTTTTACTTGATTAGCTATTATGTTTCTCTAAATCAGTGGTTTTCAACCAGGGTTCCACGGAACCCTAGCGTTCTACAAGTAAAGCCCAGGGGTTCCGCAAGAAGTTATACAAGTACTATGATTTTCTATGATTTTTTATTGCAGGGGCTCCTCGAGCCACTGGAATATTTCCTTGTGGTTCCGCTCCAGCAAAAAGGTTGAAAACCACTGCTCTAAATCTTCAAATGTTAAATGTATAACTAATTCTATTTTCCCATCTTTACACTATATTAATTTTATCATATAAATTGTCCCCTGTTCTGTCATCCATGAAATAAAAATAATTGTTTTAACGGAAAATAAGGATCTATGTACATCAAATCGTCTTTAAGCGGAGGAATTGCCGTTGAACTTTTAAAAGTTATATTTAAATGCAGCGATCAATTTTGAGTTCTTCTGTAGTTTATTGATGCCTATCGCATCTACTCTTCCCCAGCTATTGTGATGATGGCCTAGCCAGGAGTCCACAGGAGCTAGCTTAAATGTCGTCCACTGTGGCGGCTTTTAAGCTAGTTTATAATAAAACGTGCACTGCAATTTTGGATACAAAAGGAAAATAATAGTTACTCTACTTGAACCATGAAAGCTACAATAATGGATAGTATAATATATTAATATATATTAATATACCTCGCATAATCTGGAAATCCTGAATCTGAGCTGAACGAAAATCGATCCATGCGCCTAACTTTTCTAGGGCTTTTGAATAAGCTATGAATCATTGAAATCGGACCAGTGGGGGCGGAAGAGTTGCTGGGACACACACACACACGCACAAACACATACACTGAACTTTATATATATAAGATTTCGCGCCAAGAAAAATCACACAATGATAAAGAACTGCTTTGTTATGGTAAAAAAATCTGGGCAGTTTATAACAATTGCTCTCATTTCAGAAACACTAAAAATCTTGACAGTGTGATTTGTTTCCTACGCTGCTCTGTTTTCGTCCATTGTGTAATAATAGGGGAGACACGCGCGCATGTGTGCGCGTGGTTGTAAGCAGGCGCTCGTATTTTTATAGGAAAAAGAATTACCTGTAGACAAAGGCGTACTGTTCCTTGTAAGTGCTCCGTCCCACAATTTCACTTATAACATAATCATATTTAAGTGTGCTATGACTGAAAAGCAATCAGAAGATAGATCATTTTACCAATATAGTTGTTGAAACGATTACATAATTCAGTTAGTATCAAAGCATTTTGGTAACAAAAATCGGGTTTAATAAACAACAATAATTGAGTTACTACATAAGTAAGCATATATGCTAGTTGATTAAGTCTAGGTGAATTTGTCGTGGGTTGTTTGGTGATGTGTTGTCTTTGTCTAAATGTATTTCTTTTTTTAATATATGTTAATTTTGTTTGGGGGTTAAAAAGATATCATCAGCCTACAAAGGAATTATAAAAATTAGAAACAAATCGTACACAAGAAGCATAGACCGAAACGATAAAATGCTTTAGTATACATTTCAGAGAAATGATTGTATATTTTAAAGAGCATATACGGATACAGAGATAAAATGTTTGTGCTTATCTCTTGGCAGCAACATGTTCTATCATAGAACTACCGACGTCTGCTTCCTTTAGCTGTCGAAAACAAAGCGAGAGAAAATATTGATTTTTGTTTCAATTGGTGATAAAGGCTTGTTCTGATGCATTATGGGAGTATATTTACCTGATTTTTTAAAATTTAATTTTTTCTTTCTTTATTATTAATTACTATACTCATCTGTATTTTGAAGTATTTTTATTGCATAACTTTTAATTTTTCTTTTATTATTAATCAATTTTGTCCCAAACTACTACTTAGCAATAAGGGTTGGAAGCTATTTAGTAAGTTATTGGCTGCTATGTCCACTTTTTCGCTAAAAAATGACATACCCTGATGAAAAAGGCCCCAAACTTAATAAAACAAAATTTTATCGCGAAAAAGTTTATGTTATTAATAAGAGAAGAGACCAAAGTATTTTTTTAATTTTTTATTCCTTTTTAACACGTTTGAAATTTTGGTTGAAAATCTTGTTTTTTTTTTTCAGTCACCTAATATTTAGCATTATTTTTTTTTCAGTTGAAAACACATTAATGTGGAAATTCTTGCAAAAATCAAATAATTGTCGGAATGTAATGAAACTTTCAGAACTTATTCAAATATGAATTAATTTATTTTAGAAATGTTTGATTTTTAGAAAGTCATGGTAAAATATTTTTTTACGTCTGATACCCCCCCTTACTTAAAATCATGAAAACTTTAAAACTAGTAACTCTGTAATTTTTAATTAAATGAAGATTTTGAAAAATATAAATCATCAATTTCGTGTAAAATTCTACACTCAAGCACCCAAACTTTAGGTCTGAATTTAAAATACAAAACTCAAGAAAACTATGATATTATTTAATGAAAACAGCTTTTAATGGCTTTTATCAATAATATATGTTAAGGACTTTTTTGTCTGAAGCCAAATTTTTTTTTTAGGTTAAAAAAAGAATTTTTACAAGAATTGTTTTCTTTTTTTAAGTTATAAATAAAAAAAGTGATAAAATTGACAATTATTTTAAAATTAAATTTAAAACTGTAAGACTCTGGAAATGCTCTTATTAAAAATGTCTATTTTTACAGATTATAAATTAGAAAGCTTATTAAAATCTGTTGTTCATTTTATTTTTAAAATAATTTTTTAATATGTCAAAAAAGTGTATTAAAATCGTCCCCGACAAAACTATGGAGGCACATTTCTGAAAAAATTATCACGTTGCTAGAATTTTTATTTTTTTTTCATTTTTCATTTTTTTTTTTTTCTTTTGAAAATCAGAAACCTAAATCATAATCAAATTATTTCAGGCATAAAATTGAAAGGAAAACAACATCCATAGGGTGTCAAAATGCGACAATCAAAGTTCATTGGTAATTTTCAATTATATGACCGCAACGGGTTAAAAAAAAAATTGACACTCGGCCACGGAAACCCAATTCCTGACCACCGGAAACCAGGAGTTCTTTTTTTTTTTTTTTTTCTTTTTTTTTTAAAAAAAATAGCAGCGATAAGGAAAATTAAGCCAAATTGACTTTGACATGTCTGGGTCAAAGCCCAGCCAGACAGAAATAAACATCTGTCAACAACTTGTAATAAATCCCTCAACTTACAAGATGAGATAATTAAAAACAAAAATTGTGTACGTAACAATATTGTTACTCTTTTTTTGTCTTATAAAATTTGAATTATAAATGTGTTTTTCGTAGTTTAAATGTTATTTTTATTCCAGAATTTTTTGTTAAAATTAAATATATGTTAAAAGTTTAAATGTTATTTTTATTCCAGAATTATTTTTATTCCCTAATTCCCCCTCAAACTTAAGGTAATAAAAAAAAAATTGAAAGTGTATTTTTTTATATAGATCTACTAACCAGGCTCACTGGTTAGTAGATCTGGTTAGCACAAATTATGTCACTTCTGTTCTACCATCTGATAAATTCCCCTGACGTAAGTTGTCGAGAGATTGACGTACATCAGTTAACACCTCTCAATCAGGTCCCAAAAAACAAGTACCATGGTTGGAAATGTCTCTCTTAAAAATTTTCTTATAAAAAAGTAAGTAATGTTTCTTTCAAATTACATTAATTTAAATTTTCTAATTTTCCTAAAATAAGTTTTGAAAAAGTATAATTGAGTTTTACGAGATTTGTAAACGGGAAATTTGATCTTTGTTTATAAAACTGTCAATAATGGAAGACTATGATTGATTTTACGTCAATTTTGATGACTCAAAAACTCAAGATTTTTAGCTAAAATTTCGGACGTGCTAGAAAGGATTAAAAAATTTTAAAAAATACTCAAAAAATATTTTGGTCTTTCCGTTTAATAATGACATAAACATTTAGACAATACAAAATTTTTTTAATCAAGTTTGGGGCTTTTTTCATCAGGATATGCTCTTTCTTTGCAAAGTTTTGGACATGCCAAAGTTTTTTCTCACTTTATTAAATCCAGATAATTGCTTTATTGCAGTCTCATAATAGTCCTTTCATTTGATTTTCCTCTTTTTATTTTTTAAAGAAATTTCAAATTGGAGCTTTGAACATATAGACTTGTAAAAATTACTATTGAAAATTATAAATTATGTGTGCGTGTGTGAGAAAAAGAAACGACAAGAGAGTTAACGCACGCAAGTGAAACAACACTTAGTAGTCGACATGTATAGCCTTTATTTTTAATACAACCTCTAGCAAGGGGCCTGGATAGGAAACTGCTAACCTGCAAATGATGTACGGGCAAAATATTCTTCTCAAGTACTTCAAATATTTCGCTGCAATAACACTCACTCTAAAATCAAAAGCAGTACCAAAAAAAATCATAAAAATGAGGAAAACCGAGGAGATACTTACGAATTCAGCTTCTGTATCAAATTAGGAAGCAAAGTTTGAGTGTTGTCCCTGATTTCTTGGAGAAGGGCAATGTCGTAACGCTTGATTATCTGCAAGTATAAGAATCGGCAAACTGAAGTTTACATAAAATATGCAATCATAGTAACTTTTTTCTTTTTTTTTTTTTTCTTATCAGATTCTGTTAAGTGTCAGTGTATTTCCTTTACGTTCACAAATAAACATTGTTAAATCATCAATAATTTCTTTTAGGTAGGGGAGAAAGAAATGTGAAGGCAGTCTAGTCGGATTTTAGATGGAAAATAAAGTCCGAGTAATATGTCCACAAATTACAATATAAAACTATAAACAACGCGAAGAAATGATCTTCGCAGAAAAGGAAGAAGACTAAGCTGAATTTGACAGTAACATTTATACAGTAGATACATATATTTACATGTTGAAAATGAATGTTGTTTACTGTGGCCATGAAGAGACCAATAGTTCGATGTGATTTGTTGCAAGTGAGTCTGCAAAGTTCGAAGTTATTTTGTTGCAAGTGAGTCTGCAAAGTTCGAAGTAATATGTGTGCGTGAAGCACGCGCTAATGAAACATGTGTGTGACTGCTGACTGATTTCGTGCAATAACATTAATTTTAAAACACAGTGAACAAGCAGTTGAGACAAGACTTAATTCGCCACGGCTTTGTATGTAGGAAAATAATCGCTGACTGACGCGTTGTTATGGTAATGTGCGTCAAGGCTGGGCTGGTTAACTCACTGTTCCGTTTCGCAAATCTGTCCGCTTAGTGTTTTGTTGCAGATCTGCTCGCTGACTGCCTGTTTCTGACAAGCCGTTTTCATCTTTTTAGGGCTACCTCCGAATCGGTGTCTGAGTTTTGCACGGAAATATACTTAGTAACTCGTACCCTGACCTATTTCCAGGTCATTTGAAGTTCAACCGTCCGGACGTCGTGGGAAGCACATGACATGACTTGTCATATCCATTCAGGTTCCAGAAACTACTTATTTAATTTTGGAACCTTGTTTGTGCGGAATTGTAAATTTTTTCGGATCTACTGAGTTTAGTGAAATTTAATTGAAGATGTCTCTTACTTGTTTGTATTTCACTTATTGGGTATAAAATATAGGAGTTTATATCCTATGGCAAATTCTGTTTATTTGTGCACGCGCGCTCGTGCGAGCGTGTGTCTGTGTTAAAAGAGCCTTAAAACCAGGCAAAATTTAATTTGAAGAAGGCTATAAAACGAACTGAACAAGACATTGTCAAAAAAGTAATGAAGTAATGATAATTCCTACCACAAAGATAATTTATTTTAAATCATTGATATTTTTTGTCGATTTTAAAACAATTTAATATGATGAAAAATTAATTATATTAAAAACGTATTTGTTTTACCATTAAAATCGGTAATCGTAAGTTTCATATCACTTAATATTTTTCTGTCATTATGCGAAGGCCAACTCCAACATATTTTCGAACTGTACTTTGTCAACTATGAATGATTTGGCTGCTTCTTTTCGGGTTCATTCTTCTTCTTCCCCACAGGACATAGACAATCATGGCTCTCCACAATATCCCGTCCCTTGAAGATCTAAATTAATTCTTTTCTTTATTTCTAAACCTCGTTCTGCCATCCATTTTCTCAAGCTCGTCAAGTATGTTATGCGTTGTTTTCCTCTGTCCCTCTTGCCCTCAATCTATCCTGTGAGTAACAGATTTTTCACGCCTTTCTTCCTCATTATATACCCCAGAAATTTCAACTGTCTCTTCCTGATGTTAAGAAAAAGTTTTCTTTGTGTTCTTATTTTCTCTAAAACCTCGTCGTTGCTCACATGTTCGGTCCATGGTATTCTCAGCATCTTTCTGCCGAACTACATTTCTTTTGCGTCAAGCCTCTTCTTCATCTTTGAGGAAATTGTCCAGCATTCACTGCTATACAGTAGGACAGACATCACGTAACAGTTCAATATTCTTTTCTTTGTTTCTAGCGAAGTTTTTCTATCTCTTAATATACTCTGCTTAGCTTTTTGAATGCATATCCCAATGTGTCTTCGGATTTCAGTGTCGTATTTTCCGTCCTCTATTAGAACATTTCCCAAATATTTAAATTTTTTGTGCTTAAATTATTCACTCATAAACTGTTCATCCTAGTTGTAAATTATGGTTTACAGTAGAAATTATGCGACATCAAGTCTCTTCACAATTCCAGCACTCTTCTTAGCATTCCGTTTTCAGAATTACCACCTTTATAGCATTCTGCTACCACTTGTTTTCGACTACAAAAATCTGTGCAAAAAGTGGATCACAGATAGTTTTCTCACTTCTGATTGGTTAGTTAATATTAATATCATGTTCTCAACTACGTCCGAATTGTATCGACCTAGTTTCTGACCTGAACGAAAATTCAATTCCGCCAAAAATTTGTCTATGTATTTCGACCCTATCACGTGACTTGATAGTAAATAAATACGAGCGACATTTTCAACTCTTTCTCTTTTTGCCTTCTCTCTCTCTCTCTCTCTCTCTCTCTCTCTCTCTCTCTCTCTCTCTCTCTCTTTCTCTCTCTCTCTCTCTCTCACTCACACACACACACAAAATGTAACGTTAGAGAGATTTTCGTTTGACGCCTTTGGGGCAGACGCTATGACACGTGCACACACACGCACACACGTACGTACGAACATTGCACATCTCTGAATGCATCTCATCCTTCAACTACATGCAACAGAAACATATTCAACTCTCTTAAACAATTTAAACGGCAAGTAATTTAACTTTTCGATATTCAAGTGAAGATTACATTTTCCCAAGTTTCTTTTAACTCTTCTTACACCAGAATTTCAGCCTACAACACCATTTATCGAAGAACATTCTTTCCATTGAAACTTACTCTTATTTCATCTTTTCTGTGAGTCCAGATAAAAAGTATATTTTTCTTAGTCTTAGCTAGTTCAAATAACAGTTAAAGGGAAATAACTCCTGCTGTATTATTACAACGATTACCATATAAAATTGTTTATTGTTATAGAAAGTTTTTGTGTTGTTTCTCTTGTTTGCTTTTCGTTTGCTTACACGTTTGTAAAGTAAAAATTGTACGGATTGAATTGAGGCCGTCAATACCGCTACACCTTCATATTTCACATTATTATTTTTACTTTTTTTTTCTTATGTGCCATATCCTTTCAGGTCGTAGGCGATCGTGGCTCTCCGCCTCACTTTAGTTTATCCCTTGCAACTCTCAACAAGTTCCTTCCCTCTGCTTCCTCCTCTAGACCACGTTTTGTCATCCACCTGCCCATGTCCACCAGGTATTTCACGCGTTGTTTACCCTTGTCTCTCTTTCCCTCTACTCGATCTGTGAATATCAGATGCTCCAGGCCCTCCTTTCTCATTATATGTCCCAAAAATTTCAGTTGCCTCTTCCTGATGTTAAGTATAAACCTCTTCCTTGTTTGTAACCTCTCTAAGATCTCATTGTTGCTCACACACTCGGTCAATATCCTTAGCATCCTTCTGTAGAACCACATCTTTATTGCCACGAATCTCTTTTCATCTATTTATTTTACTTCTCTTGTTTTTCAAACTTTTCTTCTCTAAGTGAAGCGAATTTAATGTCCTCCCTCCCCCTTTGTTAACATTTTAATAACGGACAACAGAACTTTAACTAAACTTTTTTTTAATTTTTATTTTATTTATTTATTTATTTATTTATTTTTTGTTATTTCCCTCACCTTTCGGTAAGTATTCCAGTCGAAATGTCGGCGACTTAACCGACTATCCCACTCCGAGTTCCGAATGAGGTGGCTCATTAGCAAGCCAGTAGGACGAAAAACAAGACCTAACAAAGGGCGGAGAAACTCACTGAGTCAACGGCCAGCTAACTAGAGGTGGTGTTTCCATAAACTACCGTGGAGAAGGCAACGGGAAACCACTCTACTATCAATCCCAAGACAAATCATGGTTAACAAGTCAGATAATGCGAAACCTAAAGGCGTAAATGGGGTTATGTATATGGGAATTATTCTTACTAGTGTTATATAGGATACAAATCCTATATCGCTCAAACAGATGACTAAAAAACACAAAGTAGATTTGAACACCCGCAAAATCGGATCAAAACGATTAAAAACAGATTTCGCAATAAGGTGCGAAATTAATTTTCTGACCAATGAAAGGGGGCGATTTGCTAAACCAAAAAAAAAAAGATAACGAGCCAGTGTGAAAAAAAAAAACACTTGTGGGGTTCAGCGTACCCGGATTAAAGGAGAATTTAATACGGGATACCCTGCCCACAAAATACAACGCAAATTTCAAGAAGAAACAACACGATAAGGAACGTTTGTAGAAAATAGAACATTGTATATTTATTATCTTGTGAAGAGGGTAAAAAAATGATTAATGCTTTAGTTCGTTTAAGCAAAAATGTGATTTTGATAAAAATGTCTGTGTTCGCTGTTTTTTAACAGAGTAGCAGAGTAATGTCTGTTTCTTTTGAAAGGAAAAAGGGGCGATCAATTTAAGTTGAAGAAGAGAGTGTGAATGAGGAATAAAGATAAAAGGAAAATGTACTTATGAATTGTTTTGGAGTCAGTTGTAAATTTGTTGTTGTTGTCCTTTCCTAATCCACTTTCGGCTCTTAGTGTCAGGTTGAGTCAGTGATGAAATTTACTGTCAATCTTCTGTGATCTTTGCGCCTTTCCCTCTGACTGACTGGCGACTGACTTGAAAACTCTGTATTTATTGTTGACTTTTTTTCACACTGGCTCGTTATCTTTTTTTTTTTTTTTTGGTTTAGCAAATCGCCTCCTTTCATTGGTCAGAAAATTAATTTCACACCTTATTGCGAAATCTGTTTTTAATCGTTTTGATCCGATTTTGCGGGTGTACAAATCTACTTTGTGTTTTTTAGTCATTTGTTTGAGCGATATAGGATTTGTATCCTATAGTTACTTAAAAACTCCCACTTAGAGAAGTAGATGAACATGGCACTCCACAACTTCCCTTTCTATAATATCTGTAAATTGTGAACCGCTATTTCTGTTCTTGGAAAATGTTGAAATAATTTCCCGTTTTGAATTGAGAGTTGTCTTTATTGATTGGTTACCCCACAAAGGCTGGAGATCCCACTCCGGCTTACGAACTGGTGGGAAAGGCGATGGATTCATATATATCCTAAGAGTATTATTAGCGCGAAGTCAGCGTATAGGATCAAGAAGATCCTATATTGTTCATAAAACCCGTTAAAACAGGCTCCAAACGAAATTATGCAAAGACGCTTCCTGATTGACTGGAAAATATGTAACATCTATATTCTTGACCTGACTAAAAAATAATTCCGCTTAAAATATGTCAATGCCTTTTGAGTTTTGAGCCTAGCCCGTGACCAAAGTTAGCAATAAATATGAAACGTCATTCATCCTCGACAGTGATCCGAACAGAATCCTTTGAATTCGTCACACAGTTCCAGGCTTTACGTTAAAGTTCCTTGACATAATTTCAGCCTGAAAAGAACACTCACTCACACCAATATTTTATCACAAAAACAACTCAAGTTTTCCACATTCAACTTGATACACGAATATTTGTCATACGCTTTCAATCTCAACATTAATTACTGCGATTAACATAAACACTGCTTGTTAAGAATCACTTACTCCAACTACAGAATCTTCTCAAACGACAAGTGAAAATACAGTCAAAGAGTGCAAGTGCAACAGTCTCGCCCGAGATTTAAACTCTGCTAGCTGATTCCATTTTCTGCGCCAGTCATTATTCCAACCGCACATCCACACTACTACAACTATTGCTACTGCTATGATTATTATTCACTTTTTATATCATTTTTCAATATTAATCTTTTCTTTAAAAATGAATTTATTGGACTGTTCGAATTTAGTCAATTATTTTAAGTAAAAACAAGCAGGTATGTCAATACTTTAATTATTATGCTGTAATGGGATTTTAAAAGATAATCTAAAAAGGCAATATTCTTTAGTTTTTGAAGGAACACTTTAGGAAATATTTTTATTCAGATTTAAAATAAAAGACTTTCACATAAAAAAATCTATTGCGGATCGAAAATATTAGTAACATCATAGTTGATTGGTTAATTATTGACCAATAAAAATCGATTTGTAAATTTAAAGTTAGCGCCATTTAGGTCCTTTTAGATGGTCTGCTTTTTACAATTTATCTTCAGTAGCAAAATACATTCAAATCTTAATGATCTTCCTTCTTTCTTTTTTGGTACTTCGTTTTTGTTTTTAAAACTTTGTTAATGATTTGGATATTTGACATATACTTGTACGATTCTTTTCTTCTTTTTTTTTTATTGTTAATAAATATTTTTTAGCAAGAAGTCCGAAGATTAAATAATAAATAAAAAAATCTTGCAAAAGATCAAGGCCCGTCACTTGAGGTAAGTACAATTTTTGAATTTGATCTTGCAAATGAATGTTCGCTAGCGTAAAGGACAGTCGTAAGATAATATCAAAATATTCTTCTTCCAAAAAATAAAGATAATTAGAAAAAATAAAGGTAAAAGTCTAGAATCGGGGCTAAAATCGAGTCCATAATTCACAAGTTAAAATTTATCGTTTATTGTTTTTTTTTTGTTTTTTTGTTTGTTTGTTGTTGTTTTTTTTTCAAATACTTTTTAAGTTTTTTTTAATTTTTTTCAAATATATATTCATCCACACGAATGGTTGTTGAATCTTTTTTCTTTGAGAAAATGCTTCAGATTGTATGAGTATATGAACTAAAGATTCATGTAAATCAACAAAATTATTTTCCTGAATTATAAATAAATTTGAAAATTTGTGATTGTAACATAAATCATTTTAGCCCATTATAAGCGGACCAACCATCATTAATGATCGTAAAACCTTGTTCACTAAATCTTTAAATGACTGCTTCTCGTCTATCAGAAGCAAAATCGGTAAATTTGCTTTTTAAGCCCCGCAAAGAAAATATATTATAACTTTCCCATATCGTCATATTTCCGTGTAAATGTATATGTTGATCTCGAAAATAACGCCCAAATTTTGATGCTTAAAAAGCAAATTTACCACAAAGTCTACAAAATAAATTCTTCAGAATTTCTTTCAATTCCTCTAAAGAGCCATTAACAAAATTACTTTAATTTTTGCGCGTCCGAATTATGGCCTCTGATGGCCTCCATTTGTAGACTTTTGGCAAAATATATTACTAAAAAATCCTAAGCTGCAAAATTTAGAATGACTTTTACACATCGACGAATATATAAGCTAAAAAATAATATGCTACAAATCCCTCCTCAATACTTTACACAATGATCGTAAGAATCTTCTTAATTCATTTCTCATTTTTGATTTTTTTTATGCATTATTTTATGTCGTTCAGTTATCACCAAATGAAAAGTATGACAAAGATTTTAGATTCTCATTCATGATATTTTATTTGTTGAATGTCATTCAAACATTCAATATTTATATTTCAATAAGATAAAATTAAAGAGCAAACGTGGTGAGGGAGATGCTTGAGCTTGATAATTATGGTTCTATCTTGTTATTAAAATCCTATCTATTTTATAATGATCAATAAATAAATAATTACTCACTAGCTAGACTAATGGATATTTTACTATTGTTAACAATTAAGAAACAATTATCGTATCTGGAACATTCGCCGTTTAGGATTTTTGCCGTAAGACAATTTCGTCGCATTTTTTTTTTTTTTTTTTTTTTTCGATACCCTTCTTATCTTGAACGTCCCTTTTGGAGTAACGTTGAATTTAATATGCGAAATACCTTGTTAATGTTATCAAGTATACATGGGTATCTTTTTTTACAGAATCAAACACCAGAAAAGAAATTAAAAAGTAAACATTTATTTTTAAAAAAAATAAAAGACTAAAAATATATCAAATTAACAAAGAAATAATTTGTGTGCAAATTCCAAGCAATGCTTCGTAAATAATGAGTTTTTTGCGTTGGACTGTAATGAAGCATTTTCCGCTGAATTCTTGCATTGATTGATATCATCAATATAAATAAAATATTTTCTTCATTTGTACTGCATCTCCTCGATCTAAATCACACTTTCTTTTTTGCTAATCTCTTCCTTTTTCAAAAACGTACGGTAATTAGTTTCCACAAATTTGGGTGCATCCTATAACTTCGCTTATTAAAATGTTTAAATCGATGTAACAATAGTGTGAGCCAGATATACTTGATAACAAAGTACTTCACATAAAAATTATTGTCTAGCTCTCAAAATAGACATTCTTCTTTTTGACAAATGATAAGTGAAAAAAAAAAAAACAGCTTACTTTCACTAAAATCGGAAGAACAAACTTGTCTTTCAGTTTCTTATGTCCAAAGCCTTGGACATTGAAAGAACCAATCCGCAGAGCAAAATTTACTTGAAATAAATACAAAAAAGAAACAAGCAACAACAAAACAGTTGGCTTCATGGTGACAATGAACTGACAATGCGTCCCGGTAAATGAAATTTTCACGTTAAAATAAAAATAAAATTTTATTATGAAAAAAAAAACATCTGGAAATAATCTGCCATTTTCACAGACAAGAAATCTTAATTGATAAGATAGCAATGTAAATGTAGCACTGACAGAAAATATTACAAACTGATTAATGAAGAAAAAATGACGGCTGCGAGGCTAAACGTAAAGTCTAAGGGAGATAACTTCCTCGTTTGCTATGGAAGAAGGCGGCCAGTCTCGGGGGTTCCAACAACCCTGTGGCAGCAACTTCCCCATCGAGAAAGGGCGGTGGAAGTTGTCTGATATTGACGCCAGCTTGACAATGGTCGCAGGGAATGAGCAGTTTTTGTCCTTGGTACATGCATGCGTATGGGCGCTCCGCATAAAAACGACTTTTTGATACACAACCTGCCATAAAGTTAGAGAAATCAGGTAACCGAACGAACCTTCAGTCTTTCTTAAAGAGAGAAAATCTCCTTTTTTTTGAAAATTAAAAATATCTGTTTTCTTTTTATTTAGCAATTCCTCCCGAACGAGAGTGTTGCCATAAAAGTAACATTCAAGTTTAACTCGTTTCATGTTTACCCTGTCACATTCTCTTATTTTTGCTTCTACCTTTAAAAATGATGAAACATTTTCAGGTCTTGCATTTCTTTCACCTTGATTTCAGTTGTTATTTGTCGTAAGTCTCCGACTGTCATTTAAAAAGTAGGTACTGTCACGATCTTTCTAAAAAAATAAAATAAAAAAAGCAAACCGAAAAACACGTTTTTAATATTTTAAATGCTTTCTTTGAACTTAAATTTCGGTTCTATGAAAGATAAAAGCTAATCCTAATTAAAAGGAAAATTCATATAAATAAACAGAAACTCTTGAGACATTGTATAAGAAAAATTTAAATAACAAATTTAAAATTCTCTTTAAAATCCAATATTTGTCCTATATATATATATATATATATATATATATATATATATTATATTCAAAATTTTTAATACGCTGTTAGCATGTATCTGCTTTCAAAAGACTATGTACCAAAAACAATATGAATTTTTGTTCTTATCTGTTTGGTTTATCATGAGCCTGAAACTTCCAGAAACAAAAATGAGAGATTGACTTCTCCACCTAACGATGTCTTGTGTGGATCTCATCAGGTCATGTGACTGGTTTTTATTCTCATGAATATTTATAATTAATTTTTATTGCTATTTTTGTTTGGGTCAAAGGGAGATAACATTTTGTCTCTAGCTACAGCGTTAAACTTTACATTTTTATCTTGAAGCATGTCTTTATTCAATAAAATAAACTCTTGTGACAAACTGCAATGGGATTAATTTCAAAAGTGCACGATCCCACTAAAATATTTCCTCAATGTTTTTAATAAAATAAACTACTCAGTAAAGTATTCATTCATTAATGAATAAGTCCTGAAAATTTTGTTTTTCCCCAGAAAGACCTGTTTTTAAACTAAATATGGCTTTCCTTTTTTGCATACATAACCTCAAAATATGTCCATATAAAATTATACAAAAAGAAAATTTACTTTTGTATGTTTTTTAATCATGTTTTTAAATGTTTTTGAGCCTTTGTACAGGATGCAATGGATTAATTGTAGTCTAAATTACACAAAAATGAAAATAACACTCACATCTCATTTTGTGAGGATAACTCCACTTATTTTCCTGAAACTCCTACTAGGGGACACTCTTCGGCACTATAAATACCCTGCGATAATTTTTCATAGCATCTTCTTACTTTTACTGTTTACACAACAACATGTAAGTCTCGCAGAAAAACAAGTTTTCCATTGGGAAATGCATGAACAAACCACACACACACATGTACATACGCACATTCACTCACTTCACATACTTTGAACTAAAAAAGTTTTCATATTCTTTTGTTACGCACATCATTGTCTTTGTCACTTGAATACATTTCTTATTAATACATGCATACCTCAAACAAGCAGGTTTTACATTTTTGATAACAGTTTTGCCATGTAAAATTAACTTCGATTAGCCATGATTGTTGTCTACTGACATAAAAATTCAAACTCTGTAATTAAAAATCTTCCAGAAATAATGTAGCTATGTTGCAGGTGGTATATTGACCTGCAAACAGATATTGAATGATGAAAGACAAGAAACAAAATGAAGACTTGAGCAAAAAATTGCCAAGTTTATTTTCATTAAAGAAAATACATTGACAAAAATAAGGTTACAGTGAACTAGGAAAAAAATAACTGTATGTTCATGCAGAGGGTAAGAGCATTTTCCTGAGGAGAGTTTTATAGCTGTTCAGAATTGTTGTCCTGAAAAGGACAGTTTATTGCATATCAATGGCTAGCTGGAGCGGCAACTGATGGTGAGCTGAAGCTGCTGCTTATGATGACTGGGTGGAATTGATGATGATGGCTAGAACCATGTGCCAGCTTTCTGCTGCTGGAACACTTTCATCCTAGTCATCTTGTCCAAGGATTGATGAGCCGTTTTATATGCTGAATCAGTTTTACAATAGTTGCAGGTCCTGAAAGGTGAAGTTTCTTCTTCCAGTTGTTTTTTAAAAAATATCGGAGTGCCAACAAGATACGACAGCTATTATAGTAGGTACCTCGAAATATTTGCTAAAAAAGAACATACATGATGAAAAAAATCCCCCAAATTTAATAAAAACAACATTTTTATCATCAGAATCTTTGTTATAATTAAGAGGAAAGACCAAAGAATATTTTTTTTATTATTACTTTATATTTTTGATCCTTTTTAGAATGTTCAAAATTTTGGCTAAAAATTTTGTTTTCTGTACATCGGTAGGTGACCATAAATTAGTATGGGAAATTTTAATGTCTTTTTGTGATGCAAAACACACTTGCAAAAATCAGATAATTGTCAGATTTTAATGGAACTTTCAGGACTTATTCAAAAATGAATGAAAATATTTTTTAAATGTTTCTTTCTTACAATTTTTTATTTTTTTACATATGTTAAGCCCCACATTTATTTTCTGAAATTTCTAGAAATTCTTTTTTGTAGCACTTAATGTTTATAAAGATAAGGAATCTGAGAATTTAAATCGTGAATTTCTTTTGGTCAGATAGGACCCTCTGCTATAGAAAATCTGCTCTCAATCATAAAATAAAAAAATGCAATAAAAATAAGGCACTATTTAATTAGAAAAGCTTTTAATTGTTTTTATGTATAAAATATATTTTTCAATGAATAATACATTTTTACAAGAATTGTTTTCATTTTTTTAAATTTTAATTAGAATTTATAAACTTTTAAATCTTTTAAAATTCTGTACTAATTTCTTGTGGTTAAGTGATATTGTTATTAAACTAAGACTGTATTTACTAATATAAATGAAAAAGCTCACTACAATTCAACAATCCCAATATTTTCAAAAGCATTTATGTGTGTATAAATGTGTCAATTTTTATAAATACTGATGTCCATACGTGACATTATTAAAAAAATAAGTATACTAAATTTAAAAGAAACAAGCAACAGCAAAACAGTTGGCTTCATGGTTGATTAAAGACAATGCATCCTGATAAATTAAATTTTTACATTAAGATAAAAAAGAATAAAATTTTATGAAAAAAAACATCTGGAAATAATCCGCTATTTTCACAGACAAGAAATCTTAATTGATAAGATAGCAACCCTGCAGCAGAAAATTCCTCATTGAGAAAGGGAGGTGGGAGTTGTGTGATATTCACACCAGCTTGACAGTGGTATAAGTATACTAAATTTAAAATTTATTGGTAATTTTCTGATGTTTCCTCAACCAGCATCTTTGTACATCAGACTATAAAGCCAAGCTCCCTAAAATCCAATATTAGATTGCTCAGAATATTATTGGTTAGTTAAAAAAAATATATAAAAAAAAGTGTTCACTTTATATTCAAGTATGTGTTACAGTTATTTTCTCACTTAGACTACCTCATAAAAACACTCACCTCCGTGTTAAATGTTTTCTGCGATATCTTAAACTAAAAGTAATATTTGTTTCACATCAGATTAATTAAACTTTAAATCAGCTAATCTTCATCAAATAAAGTTTCAGATAAGTATAGTATACTTTTTAATAAAGAGAATTATAATATACTAACAGATTTGTCAATATGAACAATTTTAGTGTTTTTACTGATAATAAAAAAAATATTTCCAAACAATTTAAATTCAGTTTAAAACACAGCAAAGTATTTTGCTTATTGGAAATATGAAATTTAATTTATTAGCTTGAAATTAAAAGTAAAGTAAAAGATTCAAGAAAGATTATTATAAATACATTTTAAATATTAGGTATCACTATTCTTTGTAGAAACTGACAATATATGATTTTAAAAAATTAGTTAATTTTAATGATTACTTAACTGGATTTTTAAAAAATATTTTTTTACTTAAAATATACTGTAAAATATATTTATCGACTGATGTGTGAAATGTCTGGCGAGACACAGTAAATATTGGTTAGCACAATGGACAAATTAGATTGATCAATCGTTTCAAATTACCTGTACATGTTACAAGTGACTTACCAGTTGTTGTCTACTGAAGTTTTGACATGCTTCCCTTATGTCGTGCTTTTTCTTTTTCAAAAAGAAATGAAAAGGTGTAAAAAGTACTCAATTCTAAAAACCACATTGAACAGACAGGAAGAGGGCTGCAGCACTCTTTTCTTTCTTTCTAATGAAATTTTCCTATTTCATAATACTTTGATTAGCTTTTGGAAGACATCTTTCACTATTCCATTGCATCTTCAGAATTCTGTCAAATTTTCCACTCTCTGCTAAAATTGATTTTGGCATTTCCAATTCTTAATTCGCATCTTGGTCTGTTCCTCATGCAGACAATCATACATTTTGCTTTCTTACAATTGATGTTTAATCTTTTCTTGCTTTCCTTTACCTTCTCTGGGAATTCCTGCCATTTCCTTTGTTTGTCTGTTATCAACATTGTAACATCTGTATATTTTATGCCATTAAGATTGTGTTCACCAATAAAAAATATCCTGGTAGGACTTGTAATTCTCTCAGGATTATTACCTCATTGTAGAGTTTGCATAAGTCTGATGTGAAGATACATTCATTTCTACTTGTGTATTTACTAAATTAATTTTCTATCCATATGCTAGCAGTTTGATCACAGTATAAGTTCTGGATTATTTTATATATTTTCCAAATAAATCAAGCTTACCTTGCAGTTCAAACAGTTCTTTGAGTCACACCTTATCAAACGTGTTTCCATAATTTATGAAACATAGGTATACATCCTTCTATAAATGTATTGCTTTTTCTGATATCATTTTGAGCATAAATATTGTGTTGCTTATTCCAGTGTCTTTAATGGAATTACAATGTTCTTTTTCTGCTACACATGCGAATCCTTATAATTCAGATAAGTTTTATGCTGCTCATTAGACTGATTGTCCAATGGAGCTTGCATTCATTTGCCCCTGGTTTCTTAAGCACCATTATGAAAATGGATCTACCAAGGTCTTCCAGTATGTTACCACTGTTGTATATTTCATTTATTTTTTTTCTGTAATCACCAAATTTTGTCTAAGGCTGCTAGCATCTCTATTACAACCACATCTGGTCCTGCTGCTTTGTTCCTGTTGGCCAGTTCCAATCCCACTTCAAACTAACATTTCAAATCTTTCCATATTTTTATTTAGTGCATGTTACAATTTTTCACTGTGGAAGAGCTCTCCAATAAATTCATTCCATCTTTGAAGTACTTTTTCATTCATCAGCATTTCCTCTTGATTTTATGCATCCAGTCAATGAATACATCTTTTGTTGTATGTCATTCTTTTATGCATAACTGCCTTATCTATGATGCTCATTCTCATTAAAATGTAATTATTACTGTAGAGTTACTCCATACAGAATTTTAACTCTGAGCAGTCTTGTGTAATCTTTAATTGAATTATGAACCGAAATTTTCACAGTATAGAATTCAATTTCTATGAGCAATAGAGAAGCACTGGGTTAAGTGCATTGACAAAGAATGAGATTATGTTGATAAAATACAAACAAAGAAAATTATCATTAGGTGAGAGACATACATAATAAAAAAAATAATTATTTAATCCACTTTTTGTATAAGTTTTAGATACAATGAATGTAATTTTTAAAAAAAAAAATTTTAAAACTTATTCACCCCAGCACAGACAAAACTTAAATCAATCAAAAACACAAACTTGGAATGCTTCCATATGTTTATTCAGAACAAGAAATACATTTCTACAAATATCTGAAGTTTAATAGCATTTTATTAATATTGCCTGTTGGGTATATCAAAATGATTTTTCCTTTGTTTTTCATGATAGTTATTATTCTTTATTTTTATGGAACAGTGAAACAATAAGGAAACCAAATTTCAAAAGATGTTAATATGTAATACGATAAGGAAAAGACAGGTCAAAAATTTAATCTTATTCTTGCTGTATGCTGAAAAGTATAACCTTCCCCAGATATTTCCTAGACTTAAAAATAAAATACAAATTTACAAAAAGAAAAATATATATGTAATGCAAGTACTTTTGTTTGTATTTTATTTATATAAATCATGTTTTTTTGCACTTATTTGTTAAATTTAAAAAATATACCTTTCAACTTACACTTTTACCACCCCCACTTCAGATCATTCTCTCACCCACTCAGGTAATGATTCTTTGATTTAATAATAATAAAAAAAAAAAAAAAAAATTTAAAAAATGTAAATACACAAAAAGAAAAATGCTTTTCCTCCTCTGCTTATTGTAATAATGTTGAGAGAGATAAATAATGTGAAAGTTTTGAAAATTAAATAATTCAATGGTTTGATTGTAACAGATGATCTAGTAAACCAAAGATAAGTTAGGACAGAAAAGAAAAAAATGTGTGTATTAATGCTATTATAGAAGTATTTCAATGTCAAAACAGATTAAACATTAATATCTATAATAACACACCACACTGAACTTTTATTCAGGCATGCAAAAAAAAAAAAAAAAAAAAAAAAAAATAGGATGAGAAAAATAAAACAAATCCTTGCCATGATAAATCAGATCAATGCACTGTCATTTGTATAGAAAAAAAAAATTAAATGAGAGAGAAAAAAATTGTCTATAATCTCTTAAAAGAGATGAACAATCAAAACATTTTCATTGGAATAATAAAACTAATTAAATAAACCTAATTAAAAATATTTAATTTGTTACAATCCAGATATTTATTCCTCTTCTTAGACACGATAAATCAGATTATAAAATTAAAAGCTAGTTACAAAATCATCTAATATATTTAAACTAGTTTCAACAAAGATGTTTAGTTTGCCATTATGTTAAACATTTTACTGACATATTGGTTGTTAATGGTGTTTTGAAAACTTAAATTAATCAGTTTCATTCAAATTTTTATAAAATTTGCTAATATTAAAAATAAACAAATGAAGATATTGAAAATTACTTATAAATAAAAAGTATATTTGGTCACTTTCAAAATGGTTCTTAAATTACAATAAAAATACAAGAGGCTGAGCTACATAAGTACATTTTACATACAGAAACATGTAAACTAATGTATTTTTCTGCTTAAAGAATGTAAATATTTAAAATTATAATCAGCTAAAGGCCAACAATATAATTCTAAACTAGGATACATAACCTGAAGTTGCACCAGTACTTAAAAAGCCAATCTCGAATGTAGTTCTTCAGATAAAAATATTTCAACTGAAAATATTAGAATTTTAAAAAGTAAAATTTTAAAATTAAAGATTAGCCAAAAAGATTGTCATTGGCAAAAAAAGAATGTATTCTACTAAGACTGTTCTGATTGAACATGCTAAAAACAGATTTTATTTAAAAATACCTATTCTTAAGATAAATTATATCAGAAAAATAAATAAATGGATGGATTAATGATAACATTTGCATTAGAAAAATAATGATTATAATAACAAACCATAAAAAGAAAAAATTTAAATGTAAATCCCAAAATGACAAAAAAATGTGGCTATAAAAAATACAGCATATTTACAGAAACTTATTTAAAAATGAGAATGAGGATAAATTGTAAAAAAAAAAAAAAAAAAAAAAAAAAAAGGCAAGAAAAAAGAATTTAAAACAAAAGCAGAACATTTTGTGGATTTTTTTTTTTTTTGATTTTTTTTTTTTTACTGTCAAATGATAGAGATATGATAAATAATTTTCTGCAATACAACTGCAGCATTTAAATATTTTACAAGAGAAGACAAAACAATCAAGCTGTTTCATCTGAAGAGTTAAAACTGGAAGATTCTATTAAATGTTAAAATACAATGCAATGGTTTGGAAAAAATACTGAACAAATCAAATTCCTTCAACAAGTAGATTTACCGGTTTTGCCCAATTTTAATGAAATCTAAATACCCTAAAATGTTTAAATTGTGTAGTTTAGGATATATATATTATATAAAAAAAAATGTTGGATAAAAATCCATTAAAAATTATATATATATATATATATATATATATATATATATATATATATAAAATAAAACAAATGTATAACATCAATTAGGTTTAAAAGGTATTTGTACAATTTGAAAAATGCTAATGAAAACAGAATGTAATATATATTATCTGATGACAAAAGGTTTCAGTGGATGCTCTTGAGCTAATGAAAAAGGACTTGAAAAGTACAGTACTTAAAATAAAGAAATATAAACATTCACTAAGGTCTAATTTTGATATAAAAAAAAATCAATAGATTATCTTCCAAATGTTTACTAGAAAGCATCATGACCTTTCTACTTTTTTTAATGCCTTATAAATATTTGAAATAAAATAATCTAGAGAAATGCACAAAATTTAATAACTGTTTTAAAACATCAACTAAAAGCCTGTTTCAATCTGTTAGTCCAAATTATTTAAGTAAGAAATGGATTTATTTTAGCAATAGAAAAAAATCAACTCAAATGGAATACAAATTGAGTTAATTTATCATAATAGTATGATTTATTTATTTGTTCTTTTACAGCTTAGCAACCTTTTTCGGCTTATTTAAAGCCAGAAATATTGTTAGAGTACTTTTTGGAGATAATAATGTTTTACTGATACAAGTCCTACTAATTAACCCATAGTTGCAGGCAAAGAGGTGGATTCATACCTTTTCTATTAGAAATTGTGTACAAGTGATTATAACAAACCCAATTGGAATTAAAATTCATTTCTTAAATTTCCAATTCCAAGCTGTTATCCATTACACTACCTGCACATCCAAGCTTACAGCACCTGGTATTCCCAAGCAGTCACCAAT
Organism: Acanthosepion pharaonis; assembly: GCA_903632075.3. Lineage (NCBI taxonomy): Eukaryota > Metazoa > Mollusca > Cephalopoda > Sepiida > Sepiidae > Acanthosepion > Acanthosepion pharaonis. Next base: position 3,514,196 of record CAHIKZ030000668.1, on the reverse strand, counting down.
CTATATACTGACCAGGCTTGATGCTGCTTAACTTCGATGATCTTACTAGAACTGGTGTTTCAACATGATATGGTTGCAAGCCATAACAGTGAACAAAATGAGTAAAAACACAAACTAAGGCATAAAACTTTCAAAACCCAGAATAATGCTGAGGTGAAGAAAACCTAAATAAATTTGATAAAAATATATAACCCACACATATAAATTGCATTGTGCATATAATATATATTTGCATGCAACAATTTTCTGCTTCACCAGAAGAGTCCACTAGACCGAGATGGATTAATTGATTATGTAGTGATGATGAAGTGTAAAAATAAATAAAATGCCTTACATTATTTATAGCATCCAGGTAAATGGATAGTAATTTTGTAATTGCATTGTACTTATAAAATATCAGAAACTTAATAAACTAGTTTTTATAATAATAAACGTCAATGATATTCTCAAAATAAAAACTAGTAATTTTTTATATTTTCCAACTAATCAAGTGTATTTGCCAGCTTAGAAAATACAGGGTGCAGCAGCAATACCTCCCACATTTTAAACTTTCTCTTGTATGGAGTGAGTGAATTTTGGCAAGTGGCAATAATGCCTTCATCATTTCATTTTTTTTTTTTTTTTCCAGATATCATTGCTTGGACTGGTTCCAACTGTGCATTTGTTGTTGAAACGTTTTTTTTTTTTTTTTAAGCCTGGTGAATCTGTAATTGCAACACACAGAACTTTGTGTTCATTTTATGTTAAAAAAAAAATCAATAATGCTTATGAAGGAAGCCATCAAAATCCTCAAAGCACTCCAGAAACACTTTGGGTGATGGAAACTTTACAAATCATCTACAAGTGTATGGCAAATAGAGGCCACCATTTAGATGATGTCAATTTTAAAACCAAATAAATAAAAACCATAGCCCTTTGTTTAAACAACAGTGATTTTTTTTTTTTTTTTAATAGAAGTTATCTTGATTGTTTTGTCAACCTTTAAAATGTGGGAGGTATTTCTGCTGCACACTCTAATATACAGAAATTAAGTACACATCCCAAATCAAGAAGAAATATTACAATTTATAGGCCATGTTCTTGTTACCTATTGCTACACTATAAACTCTACAAAAGTCATTTTCACCTCCAAAGTTGTTTCAAGTTTGACAACAGAATTCACATTTATAGCAACTTAAAATTATTTACTGCTAATGATAGTAAGTTGTTTTTATTTTTAGAGAATTCTTTTAATATATAAATAAATCCACCATTTAGTTCATGAGAGTTTGTTCAGTAGAGTTCAACCATTTGAAATAAATCTGTCTGAACTACATTAACATCTCAAGGATTTGTAGGCTACATTTATTCATTGAATGTCACAGCCGTAATAACAGAAATAATTTAAAAACGGAATATAACAGCCAAAAATCTACTAACAAGTAAATAATATACAAATCCTGAAGATATTTCTTTTATATATATGAACTTTTACAAAGTGAGAGTGACCATAAAAATCTGTACAAATAAATGACAGGGTTGAGGATTCAAAATAGCAACATGAGTGATAGAGGCTGATAGTTTTACATGAAAGGCACTGTATCACCAGAGTAAAAAGAGAAGGATCGGAAAGGATAAAAGGATGTCATTAAGATTTCTACTGAACATCAACTGTTGAGCCTGAGTTTTCACTGCCAAATTTACAAACTGAATTTCCTCAGTAGCATCACACAAGAGTGCCAGCCTTATGTGAGAAATGAAGTTTCTTCATGAAATGGTTGTATTTACAAATCTAATGTTATTTTCAGCATATATGTAGTGATTCAGAGAATAAAGTATTGAAGTGAAATGTGCTGATCTGTTGAAAGGCAAGACACAAAGTCCGAATTTGACACTTTTACTATCCACACATAAAAGTTTATCCAGGTGAAGAGTATTCTTTGATTTCAGTTCTGGAGTAGACTGAAAATAAAAGAAAAAAATATTAAAAATGTTACTAATACAATAAAGTAAACAAATTAGTTACAAAAACGGAGCTGAAAAAAATTTATTGAATAAACTAAAGTCAATGTAATCTGTTTAGATTTTCTTAAAACTACTGAATTATTTAAACAAATGAAAAGATAGTAAGTTTGCTGAATTAATTACTGTATATACTCATGTATAAGCCAACTTCATGTATAGTGCAACCCGAGAATTTTTTTGCATGAATTCTAACCCCTCCAGAAAATATACTCTGTATAGTGCAACTGGTCCCCAAAAATGTAGGTTTTTAACTTCTCAAAAAAAATAAAATAATTACCTGCAACCCCCCCTATATTTTGCATAAAGAACTGAAATCTCACACTATACTAAAGTATATATGGTAATAATAAAAATAAAACAGAAAATTATTCAGTTGTTTTTCATGATCAGGTCTATGCAGCTATGTCCAAAGTAGGAAATTCAAATGGACATAATATAAGAAAAAGAACTTTAGAAAACAGGTTTTGCTGAAAATGTTTTTCTACAGCAATTTTAGAGTTAAAAGGGAACTTCTATTACAACTTTTCTCTATTTGTAAGACAGATATTTGACTAATCTATTAAATATACCACTAAAAATATATCACTAACTACTAACTTTTACTGTCTAAAAACTGTTAGACAGTAAAAGTTAGTAGTTAGTGATATAAACAATGTTACCCTCAAAATAAAATATTTGCACAGGCATAGAAAGGAAAGGACTACAGTCATTCTAGGTTTGCTGGAAAAAAATGAAGGAGATGAAGAATGTTGGACATCAAGACACTGTACAGATACCTCATTAAAATAAAACCTCTCCTGGAAGAAAATCTAAGCAACATTCCATGCAGTTTACAAAAGCTGGACCAGCCAGCTCTTAAAAATAGTTCTAATTTATGAACAAAGAAACTTTAAAATCCAGTATAGTTGATCATGTGTTGAGGCAGAAGAAACCACTTCAAGCTATGGAGAAAATAGACAGAAACAAGAAGCCGTACATAGGTACTGTGCTCAAAATTATTCAGTCAGCAAACTAAGATACCACAAGCATCAGAACAAAACAAACAAATTTGCAGACATGAGGAGAAAGAAAAAAAAATTGCTAGAAAAATTAATTTAGATCAGTGGCAAGTTTGGGGTTCAATATGTGAGTTAGAGGACAGGTTACAGGTATAGGCATCATATGTGATATGCATGAGAAGAAAAGCACATGCCCACTTCAGAACAAGGTTTGAGATTTCAAAATACAACAAACACCCAAAGAAGGCCAGGAGGTTTAGTAAACAATATGTGATCATTTTTTTTTTTTTCAAAAAAAAAAAAAAAAAAAAAAAAAAATAGTACAAAGAAATTAGTCCAAATGATACAAAACACAATAATCTTACTATAAATTTAAAATTTATTCTTTTCAACCTGATCTGTTTTCAGATAAAAATTGAAGTTTCTAAAGAAAATCTTATTTGAAAAGCAAACAGCTTGAACTAGGTTATTTTTATGCAACCACTATAAGGTTTTCTTGGAACCTTGTCTCACATTCATCAGATGCAACAGTGTATCTACAAATACCTGTGCAAATGGCTTGGAGTTCCCTTCTGCTTCTCCAGTGGGACTATACCAATGCTGGAAATCTGCAACTTGCCATCTCCTCACTGGTGGAGGAATTCAAGGTCAGGAAGGTATGCTTCACATGATGATGATGAGAGACTTGGTCGACAAGTTCATCCACATATCAAAAGTGGCGCCAAATCATTGGCCGTAGAAGTCACTCACGAAGCAAAATCCAACCTGGAAATCAAAGAGATTATGGGGGAGACCCAAACATATTGACATGGACTGGGTAGCACAAGCAACCAGTTTTTCTCCAAACAGGGTTGAAATGGAGGTTGAGACATGGTGATTGAAGAAATCAGATATTTTGAAGAGGAACAGTGAATGCTATGCTGTTTCTCAGTCCAAACAATGTGCTTGGACTACATGGAGTGATATTGATTCAATGAAGCTATCATGGAATACCCTGATTGCAATGGAACCATTAGCAATATCATCCCTCCTGTGACCTACCTATGATCTCCTACCAAATATCACTAACCTCAAGTTGTAGTGGTACACTGACACCGATGTATGAGCATTATGTCAAAGTGATCAAGGCACAGCTCGACAGGCATCAAGTTGGATCTGGTCAAGATCCAAGATAAACAAAGTTAATTAAAACTATGCTCACAACACAATGCTACTTCCAACATAAACACTTCTGTTTACCTTCCATTCTACATCAAAAAGCAAATGCTTTTAACACAACATTGAAAAAAGAAAAAAAATATTCGCAAGAGATTGACACATCTACAAAAAATAACCTGTCTAGTGACAAAAGCTGCTGGTGGTGCCAGGAATGGTAGTACCACCTTAGCCAACAAAACTTTGTTACCTCCCCTGGTTGTTGGCTGAGGAGGGCAGGGTATCACACATGTAGAAAAAAAAAAAATTTGTTTTTATTAGAAATATTTTCAATAATTTATTTAGCAATGCATCTCAAAGAGTTAATAAATATAATAGTTATTGCTATTTATTTTTTCATTTTGGACCTATAAAAATTGCCATGGGTTGTAAAAAAGATGTAGCCTCAAAAGAGAAGAAAAATATTGTAGTCATTGAGTGATGGAAACACAATAATGAAAATTGTGGAACGGTTGTACAGAGATCAAAGAAGCAGAAAATATTGGAAAGAACAAATAAAATGGTTTTAAGAATGTCACAAAGAGATTTAAGAAAAATTAAAAGGGTAATAAGAGAAAGTGGATTGGCCAACAATAAATTATTTAAGGAAGCCAGTGTTATGAACATAAAAAGATAAAAGATGCAGAATATCAAGAACATTGGTTAAAGGCATGAAAACAACCAAACTATCACCTTTGAGTAAACATCAAAAAGAAATGTGTAAATTAGATGAAGAAATACATGAAAACTTACTTTTCAAAAAACATTTAGTGATAAATGTATAACTACACTAGATGGACCTGATTGCTGGGAAAGAGATTGGATTCTTCATAGAAACAGTCATGCAACACAATGTTCTGAGCTAGTATTGTAGGCAATATTAGGTCCCATTGAAGTTAATTTTGGTGTCATGATATATGCAGAGAATTATTTTAAGTTCTTTAACAAAACTTGAATAGCAAAGCACAATCAAGACAGTTCAAATTAAAAAGTATATTCATGCAAAATAATATTCTTTTACATTGTGTAAAACTGACCATTGCCCACCAGATTAATGGAATGTAATTCCCAGCCTCTCCAACTATTAATTCACTAGAATACTTGTGATCCATTAAGAGATGTATATGAAGAAGGAAAAAATTCAAGCAAAGATATCTGGAAAGCAATAAAAACAAGTGCATAACAGAAGTTAAAATCAATGGATGACTGATAAAGGTTATAGAATATCAAATTGCTCATAGTAGCATGTAAAATGATAGAATAATAATTTATTCAAGTATATGGAATATTGTGTTAATCAAAAAGATTTTTCTTTCATCATCGATACTATTTGGATTTATTTATAAATTAAAATTTGAGCCATAATAAAACCTGACTGTTCCAAAACAAGTTAAAAAGAAAAATAAGCTGAAACTTAAATATATTGTACCTCTAAATATAAGTAGAACCTGAAAATTTTACCAACTTCAGTTCATATTAATTATACTGTGAAAACAGTGGTATGCATAATAAAATCTGACAGTGTACAATATACAGTATTTTGAATGATATGAATTTGTAGGAAGACTAACAAAGATGAAGTTTTAGTCCATCTAATAAAAGCCAATAATAATTCCATCTATCATTTCAAAAAAAAAAAGTTATAAGGTTACAGAAATCATTTATTATTATAATCACAGATGATCATGATTGACAATGTTACATAAAACAAACTTTTTATTATAAATTAGCATTCCTCCATATTTGTTTTTATTGTTTTTTTTAAACAATTTACTTTAATCATCATCAGATACAAATCATTATTCTGTAATTTCCACAAATTTGAAAATCTTGCTTTACAGGAGTTTTGTTTTCTAATTCATTTGGTTCATTTTTGTCACTTTTGATTTAAGTGATATTGAACTTTGTTATACTTCTCAATAAACATGAAAATCTTTCCGAGCTACCAGGTTTTCTTTCCAAGGATTTTCTATTCTCTGTGTCATAGACAACAGATAAGATGGGACATTTATTTTCTAGCTTAGATGTCAACAAATGGGGGAGGCGAAGTATCAATGTTTTTATGTGCAAATATTTTCTCTTTACTACATTTTAGCAATTTCTGTCTATATCTAACAAAAATACTGCATTTTGTATAAAACTTTTACAGTTTTACATGCAGAAATAGTTTTCCAGCAATTTGCTAAGTGAAAAGCAATTTTAAAACAAATTTTACTGTGAAACTGAAGATTTTAGGCCTGTTATTTCACTTAAGTCTGCATGTTCTATATTAAAGAGAAAAATGATTGCAGTTCTAGATTGGTGACAAGGCATCATTATTTTACAGTGAAAATGGTTAGTTCATTACCAACTATTCTTAGCGGTAATCACTTAATGTATATTCCTCTGTATTTTTGCATGATTCCATTCATCTCAAATAATTCTCACTCAAATTAGTTCTTTGAACATAAAATAATTCATACAAACTTTCTGACAGTAATAGGTGCAGACATTTAGATTTTGCATACAAATGTTTTGTGTATTTCATTCCTTTTTCTTCAAATTAATCAATTAAAAGTTCACTTGTTGAATTTCACATATTCACTCCTTGTTGGTCCTGAATCTTAAATCAATTTACTTTTAGTAAAAACCATAACAAAAATTACAAATCACAGTAAAAAGGGGATAATTTTACCTCTTCATTAAATATTTTTCAAGATAGTGTCTTGCATGAAATAATATATTCAAGTCTTTATTCTCAACTCTGCAGAAACCAACACTGATGATTATATCATCAACAACAATTTTATTTTTCTTCATTAAATATATAGATTATATTCTATATATAGATATTATACATTTCAATGATAAATTTTTTGAAGCTGTAAATTCATCAACTTACACCATCTCTTATTGACAATGAACATAATTATTGAATAATTATTTCTGGCAATGTTCTTTGTGCTATTTTCTAATTTCGTGCACATTCCCATCAGGTTGTCTATTACTTTTGTTTTGGAATGCAAACTTGGAAATACATGGTCTGTGGAGTCAAATTAAGTGTGCTGACCATAGTTCCGTAATACTTTTTAAAAGCACATTTGCATATCCAGTTTCATTAACATGAATTTAAAGTTAGGTAAAATGATTGTAGCAACCATCCAGTTATATTTGCAGTGATCCAGGTATGTAGAAAAGAACAAAAGAAATGAATTGGTAAATATTAATAGAAGACATTGCTGAATTAGGAGGAGGTATTTAATAAAATGTGCAAACAAAAAAAGTGAGATTATTCTTGCTGGATGATTTAGCTCATGCATTTTTTTAATTGTATAAAAAATAAAAATAAAACATTACAACCAAAAATGATGGAATATATACCTTTCATATGTTGAATCACATAGAGAGATGTTATTAGCTTCAAACTAATAGCATTCTGCTACAATATATATATCCTTGTGTTGTGCTTCTTTGTAAGGTTAGCATCCATCAATGTCAAAAATATCTTGATACCCAAATTGGAAATTGATTTTTTTATTTTTTCCTCAAATAAATGCTTTTTTTGTTCATAGTTTCTTTTCTGTGTTGGGGTTAACTACCATCCTGTGATAAGGAAGAGGTAGAAACAACTAGTAGCTCTTCAACATAAAGTGTTGGTCATAACGTTTATCATGCTTAGAAGTCCCATGAAAGCATATGTCCATTGCTACAAAATATAAACATCTTATGGCTATTAAACAGATAGAAATAGTTCATTCAGTATGTGACAGTTGCCTCTAACAATAAGCATAAAGAGGTTTCAGCTTAGTAGTAGTAAAAGAGATAATCAATGGTAGCATTTGTTGAGAAGCAGCAGCAAATAGAGAAAACCTTTAGTTATGAGCATTAGATCAATTTTTGAATCATAACCATCTACTAAGCTTTAAGCAAATGACCAAATGAACAGTGAGATTTCAACTGGTAATGTAGTATTGTGGGGCAATGTTATTTACACAGTATTCACTCAGTTATAAAAAGAGTAATTAAAATTTTCAGTTATATTTTTAAATATATGTAAATAAAAGGTATCCTGCAATAAAGAAGCTTTGACCAGAACAGAAAATTCAAGCATGAAAAATGAACGTAATTTATCAAAGATTACATTTAAAAAAAAAAAATACATTGTGACACTCCTTTTGCACCAATCAATCTTAAGTGAAATTTGTTCCAGTAACTAACAACAATGCATTGTGCATGATAATTCTAAAATGCTATATTTGAACTTCATTAAAAGACAAATATTTTGTTAAATACATGGGAAAATTTACATGTTTATACAAAAATCTTAATTACAATCAGATGACATCTTAGTAAAATTATTAAACATTTAAAATGATGCTTACATCTGTTTTATGTTGAGTTCCCAACTATTAATAAATGAAAACATATGTGTGCTAGAGTAAAAAGCACAAAATTGAACCTACAAAATTATTTATTCTTGATCATTAAGAAGTTTACCATAAATCAGCAACTACCTTTATAAGTAGAAAATTAAAAACAAAATAGACAAACAAATCAAATTTGCTTGCAGAAGCTGGTGAAAATAAGTGAAACAATTTGACATATCTGAAAATTTCCAACTTTCAAAATTTGATCACTTCAAATGTTTTTATGAATAATTATACCAGTTATATGCATAGTGTATTCCCTGCCTATCCAAATCTAATCTCTACAACAGTCCAAGTTTTCAGTTTGTATTAATTTTAGAAAAGTATACTCAAAATCTGAAAATAGTTGAAATTTAATATTGATAACTATTGAAAAACTAGATTTCATTAGAGGAATATTATAGGAGGAAATATGTGAACTCAACTGGGAAAAGAGGCCACATGTAGCATATGCATTGATTGCAAGCGAAGCACTTTTTTTTTCTTTTTTTTACTTAGACATATGTCACAACATATGCATATTCTCCAAACATACCAATGTTTGACATCATAAAGAAATAAAAATCTAGTGCTGTTGCACTGAAGAATGTGTTGTTCACTTTGTGGCAACGATGATTTATTTCTGGCAAGACAAAGGAATTGCAGCAAGAACAATTAAAACTGATTAGAAATTTGAGCACTGACAAGGACTTATACTATCAATGGGGAGTGGGGGAGTACAAATAACTACAAATAGCTAGTTCTGAAACTTTGTCACTGTATTGTGAGTCTTTAAAAAAAAAAAAAAAAAAAAAGACCAGAGAGTGTCAATGTTAATTCAGAACAGGGAATCTACCATGGAAACATTACTCACGTTTAGAGTGCTTTGAGTACTGCAGCCCTTCTCGAGAATGAATCTGTTTTGGTATTGTAGCTGTAACAAGAAAAAAAGGAGTTGATTCCAGTTGATCATTATTTATTAATCCTGGATTTGCTCAAGTAAATAACAATAGTTAATCAATTTCAGACAAAACTTGTAAAATAAGCAAAGCTTCTTTAACTTAAACAAAAACATGATTAATTTGATTGTAGAGATTAATTTAAAAAAAGAAAACAAAAAAAAGCAAAGCTTTCTTTCTATTCCTTATTTGTTAGTGTATCAAGTCATTAATTAAAGATATACAATATTTTATAAAGTTTCATTCTTATATTAAAAGTGTTTATTTGACATTAATACAAACTCTCTGAAAAACACTATTTCGAAATATATTTATGAGTAATACAATTTCAAATATTCATGTTCTTAATATTTTCTACCAGATTACCCTAATTGCAAGATTGAACATCAATCAAAATTCAACTATAAGGAAAGAAAATTTAATAACCAAGGAATACTTTATTTAACCTTTCTTGATATAAACATAAAAATATGAAGAAATATTCTCTTATTTAAGAAATTAAATTTAAAACAAAAAATAATCACCTGAACTTCTCATGGTTAAACGGTGATAGACTTGACGCATTCGTTCCATGTTGATCCGACTGACTTCTGAATGATTGACCATGGGTACAGGATAATCTTTACCAATAATACACTTGGCAGTCTTCTGCACATTTTCAGGGGCATTCCAGGGTTCATAGATGTATTTGGCTGGAAAGCGCTTCAGAATTGGAAGATAATGTCTAAAAAAAAAAAAAAAAAATTGATAAATAAATGGATATGTGCATGCTTAAATAAAGCAGGGGTGCAAATTGAGTAATTGCTAATAATATAACAGAATTTATTAAAAAGGAAAAAAAAAATGTTTTTTTAAAATATAAAAAGAAACAAATATTTCAACAGTAAAATTATTACTGAAGCTTTAAAATTATATATATATATATATATATATATATATATATGCATACACACAATTTTAATTTATTGCTAAAATGTTATTTTTATTGGATACCAATATTTGAATAGATGCTCAGTTTTTATTTATTTACTAAACACTATATTTATTTATTTATTTCAAAAGCAGTATTCAGGCTTTGCTTGACCAGGAAGTTCTTCATAGCCGATAGATCAAAGCACATCAAATCTAACAATTGTTTCCCCTGGGGAAGGCAGGTGCAAATCCTGTCAGTGTGTGTATATTTTTATAGGATTTCTAGAATATTCAGTCTGGTAGATGAAAATAATAATACTGTTTAATAAACAAATAAAAACAGAGCATATACTCAAATATGGATATCCATTAAAAATAGCATTCAAACAATAAATCAAAAAATATGTCAGATATATAAATGAAAAATCTATTCCTTATGCACACTCAATTAACCCTGATCTAAGTTTTCCTTAGTTTAAGTACATCCATATCTTGCTAAATATTAATAAATACTTCTAAAATATAAATGTTCAAGACTCTAGGTATATAAACTTTATAAATGTTTCTCTGAATATAATTAATAATTATTTAATTAAAATTTTTTTAGGTATTTTAATTTAAATTTCTTGGTTAATTATATAAAAAGCTTATGAAAATTTTTTTGCTAATTTTGAAATCTTTAAAAATGTTCTCTTAATATTATTTACAAATAATTTGTTGAATGAAATATATCAGCATCGAAATTTGGCTGTTGACAGAAACAGACAGGATTGTTTCAGATTCACACTGAACTACATTTTAAACCCTTCTACCACCCTCAAATAACATACTGAAGTCAGCATGTCAAATAGGTCAACACACTCTCTAAATAAAATAGCAATATCTCTTTATTCTAACCCAGAATATTTTTTCCATTTCATTTATGATTTGTTTGTAGTTCTTGAAGATTGAGAGTTACTTCTTTTTTTTTTTAGAGCTCTCGTGAAATAAATTATTACCTATGGGATTTTATATATATATATATATATATATATATATATATTTTTTAAAATGTGCTTAACACTAGTTGCATTATTATCAGACAAAATTAGAGGTTTGGGAATGCTTCAGCAATAAAACATTTTTATAAATAGCATTGCAAAAATTCAAAACTAACATGTTAAGAATGATGAGTTTTCAATTATGAGGTTAAGAGAAAACAACCCTAATCCTACTTATTTTTATTAGCAAATAGCCATCTAGACTTGCAAAAAAATGAAAAAGTTTGAAAAAAATGAATATTCAAAACACCGCAAATATGATTTCTTTCATATACAAGCATATGTTCACATGTAACAGATTCATCTGTTTTGATTTTAGGCAAGAAACTGATTTTAAAAAAATGTGCCTGGAATCAAGTTTCATGTTAGCAATTAAGAAAGAACAGCCTACCTGATGAAGTCGCCATTAGGATCAATTCTTTTGCCAAAGCCAACAGGACAGTAGCAATGGAAGAACTGCTGGAAGAATGAACTGCAAGAGAGCCACATCCACATGCCTGCATTCACACTCCAGTCAGCATCTAACAGCAACTCTTCAAACACCTGAAATATAGATGGCACAAATGGACAGTCAATAACCTCAAGTCTCATAGTTTATTTAAAAAACAAGAAAATCAGAAATATGACATTTTTATAAACAAAGATATATATATATATATATATATACCTTCATTCCATCCTCCCAAGATATCCAAAGATCACCTCTGGTTAAGAAACAAGCAACTGAATGCCGAGCAAGGTGATGGATCCAGCCTTCTTTCCGTAACTGTTTCATGATAGCATCTATCCAGGGGAAACCAGTCATACCCTACAATAACAAATTCATCAGAAAATGTAACTTTTCACAAAAGAACTATACATGAAAAAACAAATTATCTTTAATATCTTAAATACAGCAATAACTGGTATTCAGTTTGTAGACTAAAATCTTTTGGTTTCAACAGTTATAATTGGAAAAGAAACCAACTCAAAAAAAAAAGAATTATTCACTGTATCATATCCAAGTATTTTAGAAAAAATTAGAGCCGATTACACAATATTTCAAGCTCAATTTAGGTTTATAGTTCATAACCATGCAAGGAGATGAGGTAACCTAAACCAAAGTATTTAAGTTTTTTTGTCAAAAGCATTTAAAAAAAATTTCCTTTTTAGCATTTCTAAATTTCAGTTTTTTGGAAAATGCAGCATTATTGTTACAATAACAAAGGAGAAAAAATGAAAAATATCTAACAAATCGAATATAGAATCAAAATTTATATTTTTATTTATGTAACTAAATACATAATTGTCAAAGGAGAAAAAATGTTCCTATAAAACTTTATATTTTATTTATGTAATAAATATTATTTTAAAACTTGCTATTTCTTGTAGTCCTTATATTTACAATTCCTTACTGCTAACCATGAAAAGAAATGTGGATCAAACTGCCTAAAATCTTTAAGTGCATATTGACACAAAATGATCAAATATTGAATACACTCCCTCTGCTGAAAACATCATAGCAGTGATTAATTTTAACTAGTATTTTTTCATCTTAATTTTATGAAAACAAAACAAAAAAAAAAATCTGGCAAGAAATATCCAGGGGAAGCCAGTCATTGATAAGATGTAGTGTTAAAAAGATGTTTTTTTCCATTGACACTGCTTTTTTTTTTTTTTAAACTACCTTCACACTTCATAATGTTTATCATTTTAAAAAGTGATTAGAATTCTAATAAAACCTAAACATATGAAAATGACTTTATACAATTTCTTTGTTTTTGAGAACTGACAACAAAAATAATAAATATTTTTTCTTTTTTTTTTTAAAAAATACACAATTTTTTTATTGGAATGGTGGGCAAGACATTGGCTTATTGATTCAAATTTTCTAAAATAAGGATTCGTTTATAGTTGGTTCACATATTTTAATAATTTATTAAATGTTTTAGAAATTTATGAAAATGTTTTCATTTTTTCTTTATAAATTGGTAAATGATAAATATTTCATTGTATTAGTTCTTAAAATGTTATAAATATAAAATCATTCTTGTAAATAAGCAATCTAAGAAATAAATAGTATTTAATATTTTTGTTGTAAATTCTCAAAAATAAAAAAAAAATGTATAAATTCACTTTCATCATATGTTTAAGTTTTATTCCAGTTCTAATCATGTTAATCATGCTACTGAAGAGTGAAGGTAGTTAAAAAAGCAGAGTCATGGGAAAAAAAAAAAAACTTTCTTTTGATACTACATCTTATTGTGGGCACGTTTTGTCCATGTTTGCCAAATATCCTTTCCTTAAAATAATTAAACAATATTCAGCAGATCATTCAAATATTTCTAAATATTCATTTAAAATAAAGTTTAACATACTAAATTTATTTTAGCATTTAGTAAACAATGATCTGTAAGCTACTCTCACAGCACTAACAATTTTGATGTAGGCTCTCACTATCACTTATTGCTGTTAAACACATCAATTAATTTATAGCTTTTTGTTGAAAAAATAAATAAAAAGCACTGACAGTCATTCTCCCAGTTGTAAGCCGTTTTTCTTTCATTGCTGTCAGACAGCTTCTGTCTTTCCCAGTTCAGCATTCTCCTTCTATACTGAAGGATGCTGTAATTATCCAATGTATGCTTTACATAAAAGTAGGACTTCCTTCTCAGGAAAGATTTTATAATAGAGTTTGTCAAACCATGCACAATCTACAAAGTGTCTCTTTCGAAGTTGACTGGTAAGTCTCTGGTTTCTTATCATCCTGATCACCCACGCACCCAGTTTCCACCATACATTCAGTCTCTTAAAAGTTTGCTTTTTTAAAAATGTCTAAAAATTTCAACATGAAACCTAATCGTTTTTATTCTAAACAATAAAGTTTCTACTGCCTCAAAAGCTAAATATGATTTTTGATATTTCAAATTAATAGTTACAAAAATTACCTCAGCCCACTTGGCCAATGCTTCTTGGTTTATGTCCCATGGAATTTGAACACAAACAGGGTTTCCAACCATTTGGTCAAATCTAGGATTGTTGGATGCAGCAGTGTAGAAGAATTCTCTCCAAAGCAATTGTCCATGTAAGGAAAGTGGGGGATTGCTCTTTTTTTTAATCTGAAAACAAAAGTGTACACAAGTGAATAAAACCAACAGCCAAACATCATTTTGTGCACAAGATATCATCCATTTATTTTTGACACTATCAAACCTTAAGAAATTTCAATTGTTAAATGCCTGAAGTCCTTGACCGAATTGTTAAAAAATCCAAATATGCGATGTTAATGCAATTAAATTGATATATCTAAAAACACATTGAAAAATCAAGGATTACAAGTTTATTTTATATGAAAGTAAACTGATTTCTCTTTCAAATGATATCAGTTTAGCCTAGGTACCTCCATGAGATCACTAAAAAAAGAGCACAGCATGATGAAAAAGATGCCAAATTTGACGAAAACAAAATTTTATCATCTAATTGTTTATATTATTAAGAGGAAAGATCAAAGTTTATTTTAATTATTTTTTAAAATTTTTCCTTTTTAGAACATTCTAAATTTTGATTAAAAAAACAAAACCTTGTTTCTCTTTGTATCACAGGAACCAGTAAAATAACATACAATTTTTAGCACATTTTTTTTTGTATGAGACATTAATTTGGAAAATCTTGCAAAAATAAAAATAATTGTCGGATGTTAATGAAACTTTCAGAAACTATTCACAGATGATGGAAATTATTATCAATGTCTTTTTTTATTAAAGTCATAGCAGAAATACTCTTTTTGCAACACCCCCACACCCCCAACTAATTTTATGAAAATTCAAATCATGTTTTTTTTTTTTTTTTTTTAAATTGGGCCCCCTCTACCTGAAAACCAGCCCTGAATTGAAACATACAAAACTCAATAAAACAAAAATATTATTTAATTTCAAATGCTTTTATTTGCTTTTAGTTGTTTTTACGAACATGGACAATATTTTCTGAAAGCAATTAATTATTTTAGATTTTTACATTTAAGCTGTTAAAATATAAAATTAGTTGAAAGCTGCATTCACTTTCGTTAATGTCCTTATGAGATAGATCATTTTTTAGTGTTTGTAAATTGTATCACTTCGTCCAATCAGAAGACCCGCAGTAATTAAGAAATGTAATTTCGTGTTCATAAAAAATTGTTAAAATAGCTGTAATTAAAAAATACGGAAGGTCACAAGCAATAAAACGTCATGTGGCTTGAATGTAAGCGTTCTCCACTGACCGTTCATCTCATTATTGCAAATTCTTCGTGCGAAACGTTGAGCATTTTGAATTAGCATTTTTACTAATTAAAAAGATTTGAACACCATCCTAAGCCATTTTCTGCAGCAACATTACTACATTTTTAGAAGTACCATTTATTTCATTTACATATTTCATTGCAATTTCAATTTTGTGAAGTTGTTTTCAGTGAGTCATCTTATTTCATTTTTATGAAATTTAATTTCACTCTCAACAGTCTTATTTTAATTTCTTTATAATATATTTTCCATAAAGCATCAAACGTAAGGCTTAAAAGCTAAAAAAAAAAAAAAAAAAAAAAAAAAAAAAAAAATAGAACACTGAAGGTTTTCCTTAAAAATAACGAGGTAAATAATTTGTTCACTTAAATCTAAATTTCACTTCTCTCCTTCTGTAGAATAAATTATCCTCATGTAAACATTTAGACGATAAAGTTTTGTTTTCAGCAAGTTTGTCGTCTTTTTCGTCATGCTATGCTCTTTTTTAGTGATCTCATGGAGGTACCTATGTTAACACCAATCACATGATCAACTAGAAATAGTGGAAATCTACAACTTTTACAAAATTGTACATTTCCAAAACCATATCATATAACCAGTAATATCATAGAGGCTACTGTATATTGAAATACAGTGCTACCTGAGTACAAGGGCATTGAAGTGCTCCTGGACTCTAAGCATGTAAAAATTGTGGGCACATTTAGGTACTCCCATCCTTAAAGGGTTAGGACAGAAAACAGCAAGATTCACACCTTATCAGGGAAACAATATTTAGATTTTAAATAATAAAAATGTATATTTTTTTTTTTTTTTTTAATATAGATTATATATTTACAAAATTACTGGATTTTGAGCTCCTGGATATTCTTTTCTGAATATCCAGGAGCATTATGCTTCATTTGTATAATGATTCTACATGAAACTTTGTAGTCACTAACTTCTCAAATAACTGAAGATTTTTGAGTGGGGGGGGGGGAACCTATTGTGAAAAATACACTAATTTTAACCGGTTTACTGTCACACACAAGATAAGTCACCACTTTAGTATCACAGATGCAATAACATCTTATGACAGTGTTGTTCTTTTGAAAGATGGTAGCCTCTTTCTAAGTAAACAAAGTAAATTTGCATACTTACTTTAGTGATATGACAACTATTGAATGTTTACACAAATTTGTGGCTTATGTATAGATCCAAGCTTAAAAATATTTCAGAATTGTTCAAATTAGTAAACTAGTAGTATCTGAAAACTTTCAGTTTTCCTATTTGAATTTTCTGATGAATCTGAAGTTAATGATTGAATAAGCTCCTTGTGACTTCTAGGACTATAAAATACTCATGAAAATTCCTCTATTGCATCATTAAATATTTGAGTCCAATAACTAACAAAATATTGCAATAACAATCATAAGTGTGATCCAAATGCAACACAAATCTACTTACCTTTGTGTAAAGTTCTGTTAATTTCCAGTAGAACAAACGTGGTGAAAGACAGCTAAACCTCAAATAAGGGCTAAGTGCTGTATGACTGGGAAACAATGATTGGGGAGTCATTTTGGGTTTCTCAAAGCTGGCTACCCAAGCCTGAAAAATACAAAATATATATATATATATATTTGGCTGATTGGTCCCATAATCTGGAAAAGGTACAATGCTAAATCCTTCATGGAACCTATCTCCACATGAAACATTAGTATACGGTTAAACAGTACAAACAGCAAGGAAGAATTCTCTATCTGATTGTAATATGATAAAATACATTATATGATCTATTTAATACATGTAAATCAGTTAGACTTGTACCTCTTATCTAACAACCTAAGGGCCTGGTCATTGCTGGGCCATAGAAAATACAAAATAACTTTATGCATTATATTTTAGCAGTTTATCAATTTGTAATGATTTTTCTAATAATGTGGAAAATAGAATGAGATGCTTTAATATAATTTATATAATTGTTTTATGATAAATAAAAATGATGTATTTGTACTTCTTAATAGGTTGTATTTTAATAAGGTGTATTAAAAAATATTTTATAAAAAAAACAACAAAGAAACAAACAGTGATTAAGTGCATGTTTAATTTTCTACTAAAATAAACATTAGAAGATGCTGAATTTAGATTACTTCAACTTGGTTTCAAACCCCAGTTAGATTTTGTTCATCTTTGGTTATCACATTTGTTCATTAATCACAAAATTACTGTTCAAACTTGGGTTTGAAATTGAACTGCAGAACTACAGTGGCAAATCCACAAACTAATGCTGACAGATTCAAAATATGCCTGACCATGAGATTCACAGGACTAGAGAATATCGAATTAGAGAAGTAACTTGTATATCAAAATGTATGCTACTGTTAGCTCCCAAGGACTTCACATGATATCTGAAAATTATATTACTTCCAGACAATCATAATTCAATGAGCTGATGTATGATCACAGTGATATGAAGCAACATCTAATTTCATATCATGAACTCTGTTCATCTAGTGTTGAACTGCTTTTTTATTATATTAAAGATTCATTAATTTTTTTTTTTTACTTACCTAAGCTAAGAACATGACCATATTGCTTAGTATTTTAGTTACCTACACAGTGAAAAAAAAATCCTTTTTACAAAGGCTATGATTCAAAAAAGTTTGGTAAAAAGTTTACTGCTATATATAATATAAAAACTAGAATCCCAAATGACATTAAATAACATTAATATTTTATTTAACTGACAATAAAAGTTTATAATCAGATATAGATTCTACTTAGGAAGAATCATATATCCATCTAAAGATATTGCATTTTAATTATATTGAGACTAAATACTTACTTTCCTCTCCAAGTGTCTATCCAACCTGGCTAATGCTTCAGTTTCCCCACCATGAAAATTAGTTTGACCTAATCCTTCAGTATCAAACCCTAAAAAGAAAGAAAAAGATATTTAATGAGATTGAATAATTACTACAAATACAGTATAAAATAAAACATGCAATCTTTTATATGAATAATGAATCTTTAAAAATCCAAATTTTTATATTTGTAATAAAACAGTAAATAAAATATATTTAATGATCTAAAATATAAGAGTTCAGCAAAAAGTCATAACTGTGGAAAAAAAACACATCAATCTTTCATAAGATTGATTACATTTGCACACTTCTTTCAGTCAGTTATGTGCCATGCATGATACACACTGATACATGACTGACGAGGCAGATTTTATACTGCAGTACATTGTCATTTCTTTCTATGGTAGACCAGTTGCCATCAAAGGCTATAGAACCCGGTCTGTCCTGCTATTTACCCATAGCTGGAAGGAGAAGAAGAGGATTCATACCTTTCCCAAGGGTATTAACATGTAAATGAATGTAATGAATTCAAGTGGAATTCAAACTCAACTCTCAGATTCCTCAATCCAAGCCACTATCCACTTCCCAAATAACTAACAGAAAATAATATTTGTAATTAAACACTGAGAATTTTTTTGTAAACAGAATAATGCAAGATCATTCACAACTCAAATAGTAAAAATATGAATCTTTAGCAAAACGTAACTATCTCAAAACTAGTTAAAAAAGGCATCAAGTTTAAAAGTATCTGTATCAAACTGTTTAACATTAAAAACACATTGATGAGAAAAATTAAGTAAATACAACAACCACATGGATTAAAGCATTGTTTCTGAATTTGGTAATATAGTAATTATGAGTTCAATCCCTAGGCTGGATAGTGAAAACAGGGTAAACAATAACTGAGCAGTACTAAATAAGAACAATGACAAGATATATTTAGACGGTTGAATGAGAATAATCTATCCCTATTGATTAAATAAAGTGTTCAGTTTGAAATTCCCTAAAGGTTATCCAGATCAACAAGTACATGATGGAAGACACAATGGCAAAAACATTGTGATAATAGCAACAAAGATGAGGACAACAGTCCTAGTGTAAATAAGCAGAATTAAACAATTCCCAATAATCCATGATTTTTATTAAATATCTACAATAGAAAGCAAAATTCTTTCTAAGGTTAAAAATAGCTGTTATACTGAACTCTGATCAAACTGATCATTCCTTAATAGATCTCTAATAATTGAACAGGTTTAGGAAGGAAAGATCATAGATTTTGATTTCAAGGAAACCACTTTAGATCTGTTTATAAATAAATTTGTCATAAGCAGAAATTACAAACTAAAAAAATCCCTAGAAGACTGTGAAAAGAATTTACCAAGTTCTTCCAGCGTTGGTACTCCATATTTTTCATCATGGTCAACAGACAAAGGGGTCCTACAGTTTCCAAAATCACTGGCAGTCACTGTTTCCAGCGGTCGTGGAGGTAAATCCATTTCTGCCAGAATTTTCTGGAATTTGTTGTAAGTCAAGGGGGGTCTTCCTCCATTTTTATCAAGAATTCTGAAATACAATGATGAAATTATAGAAGTAACAAACCTAGTAATTTATAGAGTTACTAAAAAAAAATATTAAAAATCTAACTGAACATAATCTTTAGAATATACTTATGTTAGTTAATTTTAGCTTTAATTTTTAAACTTGTTATATAATAAAACTAACAGAATAAGAATACCTAAATATTTGGGCAGCTAAATGATCAAAATACAAAATAACAATTACTATTAAAATGACAATTACAACAAAAACAAAAACAGCTTACGCTTTTGAATCATATAAAGTGTGACAAGTTTTGATGATAACTTCAATTCCAGCATCTCTGACCAAAGTACAAATGGCAGCATCTCTATCCTTGCCAAAAGGTTCAGGATCTTCTTCAAATGACAATGTGGTGATATTCCATTCCTATAATCCATGAAAGTAAAACATTAAATTTATACAAGCGAAAATTGGAGCATATTAAGAAATATATACATATTCCAACATCTCTTTATATTTCTGAGATGAGGTATTAAAACTATTTACATTGTTTGGACTGTTGTCATCATCTTTATTGGCATATTCATGACATTTTGGCTGTTGTATGCTCTGTCCTCCTTCAGGCGATATACATTGACCCAAAGAGTTGCAAGTTCAATACTTAGCTATAGCAGAGAAAGCAAAAACTTGGAGAGATCAGTTACTAAAGGGAATTAACTAAAACCAAGATTAAAGGGGGGCACAGCGTGTGGAATTAAAATAATCTACCCCCATGGACTAAATAAAGGGTTTGGTTCAAAATTCCAACATATATCACCCGAAGAAAGCTGGAGCATACAATGGTTGAAACGTCGTGAAATAGGAATAGAAGAAAAGCCTGAACAATGTAAATAGATACACATTTCAATCTTTAAATTTTAAAACAGAGCGAAAGTAATAATGAAAAACATACTTTTTCAATATTTGATTCTGAAGATTTAAATAAACATTGAAATATTAAAACTCACTGCTGCTTCATAACATTCAGATAAGTTTAACAAGACAAATTATCTGAAATGGAAAAAAAAAAAAAAAAAAAGAGACCACTACCTAATGAGACACAGCTTTTTCCATTGCTTTATATGACACCAGTTATATAATAAGGCATGGAGTCTACAAGATGCTGAAATCATTGTATAAGATTAACTATTCAGGCATTTGACAGGGCTGTTCATAGCAGAGTGATATTTGTTAGGTGCAGCTGCAGAGAATTTAATGACTTAATGATTTATATGCATGTTGAATCGGGTTTAAATCTGGTGAGCATGGAGACTAATTGAGTTACTGGAACTAGTTTCATGTCATCTGCATACAATGGTAGAGTGCATTACCACAGCAAACATAAAGGGGTGCAAATGGTTTGCAACAAGATTGGTGTATGTTACACTTGACAAGATAGACTTCAGTTTCACAAATGGTTCTAGTGAATGACAACAGAACAAAGCCTACACTAGTTTGCATAACTCTGCTGACAGGATGAATTCACATCATACGGTTTCCTCTTTACATAGTGTCCAAAAAAGTTAGAAATGTGACTCATTTGACTAGGCGACAAGATACCAGTCTTCCACAGTCCAATGATATTCTCTGGTACAAGTGAGGTGCAGTAACTAATGATAGTGTTAATAATGATACACTTGTGGAGGGATGACTATGAAACCCATAGAATACTTTAAGTGCTGTATAGTGCCTTGACTGATGAAATGAGTGTCATCAAGTTGGAATGTTCCCTTTCATTGAGTGATTACCATCTGGGTCAGGTGTTCCTGCATCTCCTGTGGGTACTTGCAGTTTTCACATGCTACCGATATTTGCCCAGTATTCACATTTTGGTGTGCCCTTCTTGCTGTTGTCCAAGAAAAACAGAGCCGTTACCACTTCAGAAATAGAGTGCCCCCATCTTTCCAGCCCAAACAATCATTCCATGAGCAAATAGTATTTATTAAATTCAATCTATGTCCAACTGCCACAACTAGACTCCTCATTACCTATTATATCAACTGGTTGTGTCCAAGTGGAGGAAGACAAAACTATTAGTTTACTGCTGACTATTTTTATGGTACTTCAGTACATAAAAAAAAATAGAAATATTTCACTGTTTGAAAATGACCCTATCAGTAAAAATAATATCTATAGTGTACAATAAATTTAGGATTTTTATAAATGAATGATAATATAAAGAAAACAAGGATCAAATTTTGTATGAATAAGTAAAAAAAAAAAAATACTTAATTTCTTTGTATTGCTCATGAATACCAAAAGCAAAGTAATAAATTAAATATATTAGCATGTCAAAAAGATAAAAAGAAAATGAATAATGTAAAATCTACGATATCTTAATAATATTTGAAAAATTTAATTGTGTAAATGTATTGCAAGATACAAATTTAACTGAAAAATGAGAATGTTTATGTAAGACAAATAATCAAGTAGATTTTACTTATGCAAAAGTTTTACTACAAATTAAAATGTGCATTTTAAAATTGCATGTTTACTAAATAATATATAATGAATAAGATATAAAATTATGTGCTTCCAGAAATGAATTTTCCTTAACAAAACTAACAACAATGAAAGTAATCTCTTTCCTTGTTGAATGAAACAGCCATATCATGTATTCTGTGCCAAAAAATAATTAAGGAAAAAATAAAGACAACCAAGCCATGTTTTTAGCTCTTTCATATAAAACATGGTAGGACATGCAAATTTTGATCTGATCAATCCTGGGTGCCTCAGACATAAATTCCAATATTTGAGTGCCAAGCAGCATTTTTCCATTTCTTATGCGTGTTCATTCATGTTCATGTTTTACAAACTGTACAAATTCTTTCACTTACAAAACCATAGACAAAACAAAAAAATTCTATGGTACTTTCTTAATTTCTTGTATAAAAATGGTATTTGTAAGAAAAAAAATTAAATGAAGGCAACGTACACCCAATAAAGACCCAGTGGGGATTATGGAATGAGCAAATTAATTTGTAGAAACATTAAAGAATTCCTTAAAAGAATTTCAAGGAAGAAAATATGTAGTCATGAAAAAGTGAACAATTTCTTCATCTTCAAACCAGCTGAACTTACATTTTAGGATAAATTTCTTTATCAGACACAAAAAAAAAAAAAAAAAAAAAAAAAAAATGGCCCCTGGTCTCCAATGGTTAAATATTAGTTCTACAGCTTACCTACATGATAATTTATTATGAAAACATCATTCATCTTTGATGAACCTGATGGGCTTTGTGAATGTTAATTAGACAGATACAATAATTGAAATGGTCATACTGTGGTTTGAGTGAGGTTTGCATCTTTCAAGTTTTCAAAATTATGAATAATAATTTTAATCTCAGTGAAAAATCTATTTTCTCATTCTTGTTAATAAACAGTCCAGATCAAGAAATTGCTGAGTTTTGGTCCATAGATAATAAAGTTGTGCTATCACCAAATCTATCATGTTATTAATGCATATATATATTTTTTTATATTTTCTTAATTCACAGTTCATTCTAACTGACGTCTAAATTGTTAAGGCAAAACTGATCGTAGGTCACAAATAAAATTGATAAAATAACCACAAAGCAGGTAAAATGGGACAAAATCAAAAATGTTATTTCAGTTTTACCATAGTTTTTAATAAATATGGTTTTATACCAACATAATTCATAATACTGCATGTAAAATAAATAGAGAAAAGTTAAGATACAGTAAATGTCAACACTACAGTAACAAAATTATATTTGTTACTATTTTGAATCTTTGTAACTAGCTTTCAAAAGCATCATGAAGGATAAGTTTTAGATCAATACACACACATATACTATATATATATATATATATATATATATATATATATATAAAAAATCAAGAAACAAAAAGTTGTTAATATAATTTTCATGTTCAAAGCAAACACTAAGGAAAAGATCAATCATATTCATAATAGACAAATTTTTGGTCCTTTCACTTCAATTAATCCTATATAAATATCAGAAACATATACTTAACTAATTTTATTTTTTGAATAGCTTCACTTCACATGGCTAAAATGACATTTCAGTCTCTCCAATCTTCTATTTATCAGTTTCTTTACCAAACTTAAAAAAAGGTTCTTTTTTAATAAACTTTTGGTTAGAAGTGCCATCTTGTTTACAATATAATCAATTATTTCCCATAAATTTTATATATAAAATCAGAGAACAAGCATTCAATTCAATATAAGTTAAGACAAAGTGTGCTGTATGCAAGATTCAATATAAGTGTACTTACATTAAATAATTATGATTTAAGACCAATCAAAATCAGATTGCCAAATCATCCATACTGTTAAAACAAGTTTTCTATAATGAAATTCCTATATAAATTGACAATTATGATAATGATTATTTTCTGTCATATAAGAAAAAAAGTATTAAAAGTATTAGTTGTTTATATTACTAATTACTTAGATAAAACAAAAATCTAATCAATTCCCAATAATGTATATTAAATAATGTATATTAAAAAAAAAATAATATTTGAAAGCAATAACAAAACTCCCAAAGCCAAAGCATCCACTTGAAAATGAAATGTAGTGGTTGTTTTCTTCAATACTCATTTTTATGAAATTACTCACTAATATTCTAAGAAAGTAATTTTATAAAATTATATTTAAAATGTTACCTAAAATGATTATTTATACATTTACTTAAGAAAAACAAACATCTAAAATTGCATTCAATAGACAAATATTTTATTAACTATGATTTTAATACTACAATATCTGATAATATTTACTGGGAAGAAAATCAGTAAAAATCCACTATTTGTTTCTGGAATTGTTTGCCTTCAACCTATAAGAATTTTTTTTTAGAGTTAAGAAGTTCAGGACTGTTTCTAGAGAATTCTATTTAACAATCCTTTTAAAAATATATTCATTTTTCTCAAATAAGGCATTTTTAAATGCTATGATGTTTTAGTAAAGGTTTCTTCTTTTTTTTTAAACAGACATTTTCACAAATTTAGAAATATTGCAAATTTAAGATAATTTTAATTCCATAGAAATTACTATAAATGCAGCATAAATTTTTCATTGTGACTTCTCTACAAAATATGATTATCAATTGTATATGCTTAAAAAAAAAAAAAAAAAAACTATCATTGGAATAATAATTGGCTGTCTGATGAGTAAAATTAGGAATAAAAAGATTTCAGTGTTGAGTTTAACTTCATTATTATATGGGACAACAGCCAAAATTGCACCAGAGAAGAAGAAAAAAAAGCTTGGTCAGGCCAAGAACTTTTTTTAGCACTCCTGTATTTATTAATATTTTATCAATATTTTACTGAATACTAGTAAAAGTTGCAAACCTTGCCCAGATTTCTAAATATCTAAAATTAATACAATTTCATGGGTTCACTATATTTTTATTTTTAAAAAAAAAAAAATGTTGGAAATTTTCCCTAACAGAGAGGTCAACCCAACAAGAGACCCAGAGTGGGTTGTGTGTGGTGCAGTAAGCACCAGAATTTACATCCTCTTCCACAACTGGCTCTCGAGAAAAAACATTCTTAGAGTAGGTAGCACTGACAAAATTTGTATACAAACAATACTGGGCAAGCATTAGCAAATAGTCAACATAGGTCTGGTACTGAAAGAGCTTTTTCTCAGTTGGAGAAGAACATTCTCAACATGCAGACCATCAGAGTTTTGTGACAGAGTTTACTTAGAAAACCAGACAAGATGAATACATCTTAATTGTCCTAAAAATGCTGATTCTATCAATTATTGCTTTTCTGATCAACTAACAGTTCAATTTTACCTTTATGAAAAAATGTGTAAAAACAAAACAAATGAATATAAAAACTAAAATTAAATTCTATTCTTAAAATGTTTAACTTTTGTGGAGAAAATATTTCTTTTTATCCACCAAAAATACTGTATTAATTTACATAAAAATCAGTGTATGTGAATTCTTTTCAATCAAGAGCTTTTGTCAATGTCACAAGCATCATTTATTCCTTTTCAAACTTTTCACAGTTATACAAGTACAAAATGAATGTCAGAGTATAAAGTTGGCTTTTGGTAATTTCATTTTATATGCTATTTGATCAGCACCTTTGATGCTATTTTGTAGAAATAAATGCTTACATAAAGGCCTACAATTAGAGTAACTCAAGTTTATGCAGTACTGCAGAAAAAGATGCCTCTTTTAACAATTTGCCTGAAAATATCCATTTTAATTCTAAACTGACCTGTGACAACCACAAGTGACATCAAAAGTCAGCTTGCTTTATCCTTATCAATCAATTGTTACCTTTCAGATGTATAAAAGCAAGCAAGCAATCACCGTCTTAAACAAAATAGATGCATTAAAATCTAACTGCATTAAAAATTTAACAGAACAACAATGTCATCCAGTGCTTTATAAAAGTAACTATATCAAGTTTTAAATCTTAATACTTTTAATAGATAATAAATACATTCTTGAAAATATTCAGCAGTAAGATACTGATTTTATTAATTTTATATAAAAATTACTAATTACTGCACTAATAACTGAAAAAAGAAAGAAAAAAAATTCTATGTATTAAAAACTAAAGTTGCATATGTAAAAATAGAATTACTTCCCTTAGACTATCTTCCAAGAATCAAGGTATTTCTTCAACTTTTTGAATGGATACATTGTCATTTTCTTAAGTTTTCTCGTGCGCGCAGGCCGACAGACCTATTACATACTAGTTAAAATAAAAACTGACCTATTTCAAACAGGAGTATCCACACAAAAAAAAAAAAGTTGGAAGCAAAAATATATATAAGGAAAGATAAAAAAAATTTTTTTTTTTTTAATCTTTACTAGAACATTTGAAATTTTGGTTAAAAAATCATGTTTTTCTGTATCAATGTGTGGCCATAAATTAGTACAGGAACTTTGAGTATTTGCAGTGAAAAACACATTTGGAAACCCCTTTGAAAAACAGCTAATTTTCAGATTTTAATGAAACTATTATGACTTATTCAGAAAGTTTTTTTTTTTTTTAGAAAATATTAAAATTCTTTTTTATGTTACCCTTCCCCCTCTAATTTTATGAAATTTCGAGAAATTCTTTTTTGTAGCAAGCACTAAATGTTTATATTAGTTATAACAAATCCTTGGAGAATTTAAATCAAATTGGGGTGGTGGGGAGTTCAAACATTACACCCAGATATAGAAAATCTGCTCCACATTGTAAAATAAGAAATGCAATAAGACTAAGACATTTAATTAGAAATGCTTTTAACTGTTTTTATGAATCAAATATATTACTGACACTACTGTCTTACAAAAACATTTTCTTGTGATGAATAATGAATTTTTACAAGTATTTTCATTTTTTATAATTTTTAATTAAAATAATTTATAAACTTAAAACATTTAAAAGTCTGTATTAATTAGTAATGGTCAAGTGATAATGTTATTGAATAAAAACTACAATTAAGCCATCTGTAGTATTTAAAATAGAATTCTTATTTGTGCATGCATAAATGTGCTGATTTTTGTAAATACAGACGGCCATACACAATATTATCAGAAATTAAGAGTGGTAATTATAGTAAATTTTAAATCTATTGGTAATTTTCTAACATTACCTCAACAAGTGTTGTAGGACTATAAAAGTACCTAATACTTAAAAAAAAAAAAAAAAAAATGCGTTTACACTGTATCCATCATCATAGAATTATCTCCCCTTACATAAATTAGACAACCAATGTCTTACACCTCAAAAAACACCAACCTCCATGTTAAAAAATGCTTTTCAGCAATATTCTAAACTAAAAGTAATATTGGTTTCAACTTGAATTAATTAAATCAGCTAATTTTTCTTAAATAACAACATTTCAGAAAAGTATATTTTTCATGTATAGTAATTACTCTTATCTAAAGTTTGAGAAATTGTACAAACACAAAGTAAATATACTGAAGAGATGACCTTTACCTGCAGTTAAAAAAATAAATAAATTACCAAAAGCAAAGAAACACAGTAATGTAAACAAATTAAACTGATCAACAAGTGATGAATCCATTTTTAGCCACAAAACATTCACAATTAAATAAGAAAATTAAAAAGTTGAAAAGCAGACCATAGAGAACAATTATTATAATGAAGATGAATGGAATAATATTTTTTTAAAATATTCAGAAAATATTAGCTACTGACCTTGAATAACTGTGGAAATACATCAGCTGGTTGACCACGCACAACAAAAAGTCTTGAGTTTAATTTACGTAAACTTGCATCCAAATCTTCGAGACAATTTAGGAGAAATCTAGAGAAAAAAAAATATTGTTCAAATAAAATTTTAACCAAAATATTAAAACCTTTTTACTTAATAGCCTTTAAGTTTAATTTCAAATATGATCAATTAAGTAACTGATAATAAATTGTTACCAAAAACTAAATACTTTTCTTCATAATTCTTTAGAATTTGTTCTTGTAATGCATGATTTATGAAGAAAATAGAAAAATAAATAAAAAATTTTAAAAAGTAAATATATATTCATTAACAGAAACAAGTATACAGATTATAAGGAACAATTATTTCAGAAATGGTTTGACTTTTCTATACATTAAATATACTAAAAATATATTAAACTAGACATAAATTTTATTTTTATGGAATAGTTATGTAAACAACAGTGAAGCTATGATACCAATTTCTGAATGATTAAATCTTTATTACAACCATAAAAGACAACTCAACAAAATTACAGCTCAGGAATTATATTAAATGAATATTCTTTTTTAATTTAAGATTCACTACTATTTTATTTTTTAACATGACACTCTTTAAAATCTGAAATTAACTCTTAATAATGAAGTTTAACTCATTTAAAAATTAAAGTTGTAGTAGATTGTATTTCAAACTTTAGTCGATTTAAAATGAACTCATTATGCATAAATGCAATGACAACCATCAGGCTGTTAATATGTCAATACCTCAAAAAACACTAACCGCCATGTTAAATGCTTTTCATCAATATTCTAAACTAAAAGTAATATTTGTTTCAACTTGGAATAATTAAATCAGCTAATTGGCAATAAGATCTAGTAGAAATATATAGGAAATTTTTAAATTCTTATATATCCTGCTATATATATATATATATAGTGCACTTTTTTTAAAAGTGCCTCAAAAGTCGTCCTGATTCTTAAAGGTTGGGTTACCAATACTAAACTCTTCAACACCAATTTAACAAATTAGTTCATTGATGACCAGAGAATGCTATATATATATATATATATATATATAAGGATTAAATTATGGTTACAACTTAACCTAAAAGAAACAATATAGAAGCATGAATGAATCAAGGTGCCAGGAATAGTTATCAATCTACCAAATTCAAATTCCAGCAGAGTTGTTTGTATTCAATGTTTTAGTAATGGTACAACTCAATCTCTTTTCCACCATATACAGGGAGAATAGCAGATCAAAGGTTTTCTAGCTTTGGTCAGCATCCAGTCTAAATGAAGGACAATTCTGAATTTGAAACAGTTATGCTTATGGCTAACAACTCTACCCCATAAAACTTACTTGTGACTAAAACTGCAATAACATTACCTTCCATAGTGTTATCGTGGTTCCATTCTTTATAGTGAGCTTATAGGCTTTAGACAGAAATATAGGAGAATTATCAGTTAAATATTATTAGTTCTTTCATAAATATTCCTTCTCAAATTATAAGTGACTGTGTGTCTTTAAAGAAAATATAGCTAAGTTGATCAGTTTGTAAAAAGTTAAATTCAATAACAGTTACATACAAAATATAAACCATTTTTTTTATCAATTTTTATAGATTTAATATCAAATTAAAAGTAGAATATTTATACTTTTTGTTTCAAAATGTTTAAATAAGAACAGTTAAAATTCTTATTCTGAAAATCTGATGTATTAAAAAAGCATTTAATTATATAATAACATTACATTTAATTACATAATAATATTACATAATAAATACATTAAAATAAGCTTAAGCTTATTGTAATGCATTTAGCTGGTATCATCTAAGAAATTATCCTTACAAATAACTAGTCTAAATTAAAATGTATGAGTTATATTTTATAGTTGCATTTTTTAAAATGCAAATAGCAATTATAGTTATCAGGAATTTCTAAGATCAAATTTACACTAATGATTTTTGTACCTGATCTGAATGCATATCGACTTTTGTACATCTTTAATTCTCAATAAGGATGCATGGGTAGTAAAACAGTTATCAGCAAAAAAAATGGAATTGGCAAGCCAAGTTCAAATTTCAGCATAATATTTTATATTCACTTTCAAATTAATACCCTTGATATGAATCAATATCTTTTATCCACAAAGTTCAATTTCTTTGCCGAGTTAATTTTGGTATCCTCAATACCTAATTCATATTTTGGATTGTCTCTTTTGCTAACTAACAACATAATGATTAGTCTTTCCTTCACTATTTTATCTAAGAATTCTTTTATTTTCCCTCCTCAGTCTACCATTAATAATGTATGTTCTGTTTATTTTATGTTAAGATAATGTCAACCAATAATAAATCTCTTAGAACGTAACGAAAATTTAATGCATGATAGATGCATGGTGTTATAATGGCTGTTGAAAGATTTTGCATGTTACCCACTAGTCCCACTTAGATAAAAACCTTTAACCACAAAAAAGTCACCATACTTAGAAAATCCAGTAACTTTCAAGAGGGATTTTTTTTTTTTTTTTACAATATTGTAATAATTTATGAAAAATTAAGAAAATCTACTAAAAATTCTCTTG
The DNA here is from genome assembly GCA_903632075.3 of Acanthosepion pharaonis. Lineage (NCBI taxonomy): Eukaryota > Metazoa > Mollusca > Cephalopoda > Sepiida > Sepiidae > Acanthosepion > Acanthosepion pharaonis. The sequence goes on along the minus strand of CAHIKZ030000668.1, from coordinate 3,483,259 downwards.
AGCCTTTAAAAAAAAAAAAAAAAAAAAAAAAAAAAAAAAACAGCTTTAAAAATTAAGAAAAAAATATTAATTAATACTTAAAGTTTTACTTGGATACTTCTTGTTATGGTTTATCTTAAAAGGAAAAACAGACAAAGCACCATTATGATGACGTCATAACATCCCACATGGACCACTCTTTTTCTTTCTTTTTTAAAAAAAGAAGTTGGAAATACCCACACTCTTCGTTAAAACTTTTTTTGGGAGAGCCATTTTATGAACATTTAGTTTTTTATGTTCCTCATTATAGTTAGTAAATAAAATTATCCTTTTTTTAAAAAAAAAAAAAAACTCACTTAGTTTTACTTTTCTTTTGTTTGTAGTGAATGCTTGTTTAAAAACGGTAGCCTTAAATAACTTTCAACTGAATTTTCTAAAACAATCAAGTGATGATGAAGTTATAGGAAAATGAAGCAGTAATTGAATAAACCTAACTTCATTAGCAGTTTTTTTAAATTACACAAGACAAAGTTCTCGAATATTATCGATTTTATTTTAACGTCCAGAATAAATTCCTTATACCAGATATTGAATTACCTCCCATATTTCCTCACCTCATACTCTGGACCCACACTTGTGGCCAATAATCATACAAATTTCAACAACAATCTTTTGATGAAACAGTTGTTCCTCGTGCGCTATATTTTATTTTTGCAAAACAAAATAAATCATTATAAAATGAAAGGCCGGATATACCTACTTTTAAATTGAATTTTTTTTTTCAGAAATGACAAAAATAGCATTCGAGATACAATAACTATTTTCAACTATATTTTAATGACTAATAAAGATTTTTTAACGATTACGAAGTTTTTGGGAAAAAAATATAATCGTCATTTCTGTTTGTGAACAAAAGAAAAATGGCGTCTATTATTCTCCATCAACAAATCAAAATAGCTAACTTGAGCAAGAAAATAAGCGGTCCTTTATTACAAGACAAAAAAGTCCCAGACATAAAATGAAGGAGCTGAGTGAAATGGATAAAGCAACAAATGAAACAAAATGTTTTTTTTCCTTTGTTTATTTAACCATGCGTATACTGCGCACGTGTCATGTTGCTTTTTAACTCAGTCTATCAAAATCTGTTCATTGCGAAATGAAGATTCAAATTTTCGTAAGATTGTGATTATTTTTTTTTTTTTTTTTTGTGATTCTGAAATTATGTCACAATAAACAAATGAAAGTTGATAAATGATTAAAAAAAACTTATTATCGAACAATATACTTCAACTTCATTTTTACTTTTCAACTGCTTAGGAAAAATATACGCATGAATTTTCTGATTATTTGCTTAAACTGTTTAAATTTTTAGTAAACCACTATATTATAAAAGTGGTATTATAATTATGAGTTGTGGTATCAACACACTTTGACTAAATGACGATAATTTGTACATTTTTTAAAAGCAAAAATATGGTTAAAAAAAGATCTTTTTTACAGTACAGCTTATACCAGAATACTTGTATCTTAGAAAAATAAAATTCAAAGGAAACCGCGTTTTGATAATATTGACAAATAAATAAAACGAAAGTAGTGTCCACACGTCGGATAAAAAAAAAAGTTAAGGTATGCACCTGTACAGGTGAGCTCTTTCCTGTTTGGAGATAAAATTGAATTGTTTCCTAATGAAGACGTGCCTTGGATAGGGCAGCTGAATATCATGGGGGGGACTTATTTAATATTTTAAGGTTTTTTTTGGGGGGGTCTATATTCTGGGAACATTCAATTATATTTTCTTTCTAAAATATAACTAGTTTTATCTTAAAACTTCCAAATACGAAACTACTAAAATTATTGAGAATCAAAATGTGCGAAACATTTTTAACACCCAATAAACTAAACACAAATTGATTTCTAAATAGTTTTGGTAAATTTTCCCGTATTTTAATTCACTAATTGATATTTCTTATTCTCTTGATTGGCGCATGTGTTGGGTCATGTGTTTGAAGAGAATGCCACTAAAAAAGTAATAAATAAAAAGACAAAGAAAAATAAATTTCCTTTACCTCCAGTAGTTAGTTTCGTCAACAGGTTTTATTGAGCCTTTTAAAAAGCGGATCAAATGACGTAATGTCAGTTGACCTTGTAGAAAAGATGGAACCAACCACAACACTTACATTGGTCTAGCTTTTTATACACGCCTGCTATTAAGATGAAAATATTCACTTGGTGTAACTGATCTTAATACTGACGAAGGAAGGCATGTGCTAGTCTTGAACCACCGGTCGTAAAAGTATTCACGTCAATTAGGAAATATTTCACAACAATGTACTTCATATTTTCAGCTATAGGGAAAAAAAAAAAAAAGAGTGCTTGTTTATGTTCAACATTAAAAAAATTGCGTTGTCATGATTGTTCTTGGAAAAAAAATCACTGAAAAGTGGTTTTTGGCTTATCGGTGCCTTCTCCACGGTCATTTTTTTTTTTTTTAATTGTTGTCCTTTTCTTAGACTGTTTGCCAACGAAGGTTATAAAACCCAATCTGCCCTACTATTGGTGGGAGGCAGGTTCTTCTTAGGTCTTCTTAAGACTTGAGCAAATTTACTAAAAATAAAGTCTTTCAAATATCAGCTCGCTTACCAGTTTTTAACCGAAAATTGCATTTTTTTCTTTAATTAACTAATTAACAATATTGTGTTTGTTGTTTTTAATGTCGTCGTGCACTCAATGAAAATTAATAAAGTTAAGAAAAAAAAGTGATAAACAAACATGAATCAAAACATTTTGTAAAAAAAAAAAAAAAAAAATTGGCCAATATTTTTTATAAAATTTTTATGAGCCAAGAAAATGAAAAATTCATTTAAGCACCGAGTTGACTTTCTGATTTTTAAAATTTTAATACATAAAAAAAATCAGTAATTTCAGAATTCAAATTTAATTTTTAACTTAATTATTTTTTCACGTCATTATTTTTAAAAAATTGTGACATTATAAAAATTAAAAATATTGTTTTTAATTATGATGTCATAATTTTTAGAATTTCTTAGTGATGAGGACATTTTAAAACTGTAAAAATAAAATATTTAATAATAAAATTTATATTTTATAATTATTCGTATTTTTAAAATAAATTCAAATATTAGAAATTAGGAAAATTTAATTACTCTAAAAATTAAAAAGGAAACTCACAAGAGCAGGACACAAAATTAAACCTAAAAGAATCTTTTAAAAAGATTAACAAATTCCCTAAGATGAAAAACTGACTAAAAAAAAAGTTTACTCAACAACTGATCAAAACAAAACATTTCCACATCGTCGTCTCTTGTATATCCTTCCTTGTTCTCCATTCACACAACTTGAACTAATCAAGTATACAAGGAGAAACCAAACAGAAGATAGGTAATTAAATAAAATAGAAAGAATAAAATGTCTGGGTGTTGATCACTGCTTGATGTAAGAGAGAAACAAACAATTACAATTTAGAAACTATTCGTGTTCGGCTTACCTCCATTTGTTGATGCCGACTTGAGAAGATCCTGCAAACCACGGATCTAGTGTATAGACACACCTAATGGTATTGGCTCCTTTAAGTGCTTCTTTGAGGGCTGGATTGTCGTGAAGACGTAGCCCTTTGCGAAACCAGTGAATCACATTTTTTTCTCGCTCTCCAGACATGTTCAAATATAATTCCTTGTCTTTTCTGCTTGATAAGTGTGACCCAATTTTTAAACAGCTCCGTCCCCCTCTCTCTCTCTTTCTTTCTTTCTTTTCTGTCAATGAGGTGTGCCCAATTAACGCGACTATAAAGAAATATGGACACACTTACAAAATTAAAATAATACGACGATCACCTTAAATCCGAAGGGATAATCGAGGCGATGTTCTTTGATTTTTGCTAATTCTTCAGTTCAAGTTGATTATTAACTGCGCGATTTATTTGTTTTTCTCTACTAATTTCTCTTTCTTAACTTTTTACTTATTTTGACGACAGCGACCATGAGAGGCCTGAATAAAAGTAAAACACTCTAAAAGTTTGTATGTATCCTTGGTGAGTATCACTCCAAGAACGTTGCTAAATGATTTCCTCACACATTTTGGGGACTCTCTGAGTCTATAAAATCTACCTTGCTATAATTCGGTTCTTTCTCAGAAGTGTTTTCTTAGACTGCATTTCTCTGTGCGCATCACAACCTATACGGAATATACAAATTACATATCTATGACCCACCCCCACTTTGACGAAGCACTGTTGACGTCAACCATTGGTCCATCGTAATCACGTGTTCACTGGCAGTCACGTTGCAATGATCGTGTTTTTGTGGCTGGAATTATTGCTAAAAACGTGTTCTGTTTGCCAGCAAATCAACTTTGCCTTCCACTCGCTTAAGTCAATCTTTCTCCGTGTTATTTTTTTTTCTTTAATGGAAGTAGGAGTGTGAAGGTAGATACTACAACTACAGTTACTCATAAAATAATTCAACCCTACCACATTATTCGCTCCTTTTTTTTATTGAATAATTTAGTTATTTTTCACTGATTTTTTTAGCTCTCTTGGCATACACAACAAATGATGATTTCACTCACTGACATTGATAATGAAAAAAAATAAGATACAAAAAAATTAAAAACAAGTATCCTCATAAAAAATCTGAATTATAATTTATTGTTATGTCACATTAATTACCTTTAATTTGAAGAAACCTTAAGTAATTAAATAAAACAAAATGATGGTAATCATAATTTATATTCGTTATTTTCCCTAGCTACGAGTACTTTCTAAATCACGTTGCTAGAATCGTGTAATTCATTTTCAAGGTCAGGTACAAAATTGCAGACAATCTTCATTCTTCATTCTTCATGATCAGTTTTTAGTCTGACAAGATGTCATTGTCATGAGATTGGGTTTTTTTATGGTGTACTGACTGTATTAGTTTTATTTTTAATTGTTTTTTTTTTTTTTTGTTTTGTTTTTTTTTCATTTCTTTAAATTTTATATGGCACAAACAATGATACAGATTTCTTTTTTTACACCTTTGATTGCAGTGATTCCCTAGAGAGAAATTAATTTCAGTTAGCGCTGACCATTGTTTAAAAACAGTTTGAGATGGGTCAAATAAAAAAAACGTTTTGTGACATAATTGTATTCAGTAATTCATTGAAAACAATTTTCAATGACATCAGCACTTTTATTGGACATATGTGTCAAATAAAACTACTGATCACATTCATTAATTTAATTTTTTAACCATAATTGTATTTTGAATTATTTAAATATTTGCACACTATAGTTATCTAGTTACAATATTTTTCACCAAAATAGTCTTATGTAGGCATTTTTTAAACGTAGCATTATCATTCTACATTTCTATTCAGAAATATTCTAATCCTTTTTTTTTTTTTTTTGTCATTATACTCAGGTTTTGACTGTTGTACCTTCCAGCCTTTATCAGGTACCTGTCTACACCGTAACATCATCAGAATCTTAAACTGAATACTTTTAATCCACAGGATTAACTTGTAAAATATTCAACTCTTTCAATGAAAAAGGAAAGGAAAAAAACACAGATAAAGTATAAATCCAAAATTTTTATATTCCAGAGATAATTTTGGTGATTTACAAAAATGGCTTTCCCTTTTTTTTTTTTTTTTTTTTTTTAGGTGAGTTTCTTCTTATAAAGACAGTTTTCATACAACAGTGAATAAACCAGATACAAAGATTTCTTAATAACTTCAACTCAGACTTTTACCCTGATTGCTACTCACATTATCATGTGGACAGCTTGGAATCCGACTGACTACTTGAGATATTGTTCTTTTATTTATACCTTATGCAAGGCTATAATAGTAGACACAAAGTGTGAACAAATATTTAACAGAAAAATGCTTGGCTCTATTTGAAAACCTGTTACTTGAAGAGTATAATAATTCTAATAGCTCAATAAATTACATTTTAAAAGCTGAAACATTGCAGATTAATAATTTCATATATATTTTAAATGCTGAGTAATTTTTTTATTTCTCTATGAATTATAATTCTATTAAATTTATTTTAAGTTTGTATTCCCTTGGAATAATGAATCTTACTAATAATTTTCAATAAAAACATGTTTTTATTTTGTCTGAAATTGATTAATTAATAGAATATGTTCTAATAATGTACCCACTATAATTTGAACCTGTCTAATTCAATCATTTCACCAAATTTTAATTTGTATGGGTTTTTCAAGTTTTCTTCTCAAACACTATATACTTATATAGTTAAATTATCTATATTGTAAATAATGAGTTATTAAAATTCAGGGACATACCTTTACTTCACACAATCTACATCATATAAGACATTAATAGATATATTTTCTTGATACTGACTGCAAGAGCATGAATAAGGACTGAGATGCCAGAGAATAAACTTAGGCAATTTTGGATAGTTTGGAATATTCTAGAACATATATAAAGTAATTTTTCATCAGGCTACCTGTTTTTAAAAAAACTAAAAAAGAGAACAGTTTTCTTGTTTTAAGATTTCAACCAAAAATAGTTAGCAAACAAAAGACATGAATATACATTATCATCCAAATCTTACATAGACAAACTAAAATTATGATACACTTATACACATAAATTATGCACACAAAAGCTGATTGACAAGACATGCATGGGAAGTTTGCTTTACCAATGAAAATCAAACAACACAAAAATTAAAAATACCAGAATTTTTTCTCTTACTTTTTCTCCATATCTCATTTTTGATGAAACTTTAATAAAAGTAAAACATGTTAGATTTATAAATGTTTCCTATTTGTTTCCTTATCCTATTATTCTGTCAAATTCCAATCTATATTTGATCCCAATTCATATAATTTTAATTTTGTGACAGTGTTAAAGATAAGTTCAAACATTTGTGTTACCAATTTACTGGAATCTAATGTAAAACATTCTACCTTAAATGGAATATCAGTTTATTCCTTATATTTAAAGTTTAAAATCATTTTTAATTTGAATTTCTTTTCCAAAACAAAAACATGATTTGCAAGAAAACTGTTTAAATGCAATCTAGTAACATTAATGCTTTCTTTAAAAAAATTAAAATATTTCTAAAATTATGCAGATACATTTGAAAAAAATGCTTTCATTTATTTTAAAAACCAGATTTCAAATATAAAAAAACAAATTAATTGTTTACTTTCAGAGAAAAATATAAGGAGGTTCTATCCAAATTGACTTGTTACAAAAATCCTATTTTATTGTATTGTTATAATCTTTATTGTCCTGCAGATCATATTATGAGTACTTTTATCAAATTATGATATTAATACTTAATATAGTTTTTGAGGAAATATATATGTGTTTTAATGCTAACAAACTTGACTGAAATTGATCTTATTCCTATATTTTATCTTTACATATGATATCAGGAATTTCTTCATTTTTATAACTAAAGTATATAATTTTATCACAGTATTTATATAAATTATGACATCTTGGCATAAAAATATATACAGGATTAATTTTTTTTAAATAAAAGATGCAAGTATATAAAAAATGGCCAAACCAGCTTTTAAGAAAGAATAAAAATATGTATCATTATTAATAAGCATCAAAGTTATCAATATGATTTCAACTCTGAAATTTAATAATTCCATGTAAAATTCAGGAAGGATTGTGCCTCAAAGCATTCACCTTAATACATGTACAAATACCTCAAGAAGACCAAAGCTTGGATTAAACATTTTGTTCCAAATTTATATACAAGTTAGTGTCATTAATGTTTTTTTCTTTTTTAATTTGATTGATATTAAGCACTGAATCACAATAATTTTCTACAAAATGATATTGTATCAAAATTCTAGATACTGAATGACTTTCTATTATGAATTTAGCTGTTTTATGGTGTTCTTATATATCAATGACTTGGCCTCTTGAGCCATGTTGGGTTCAAGTATCATAGAGGCATCAGATAAACCAAACTTAGATGCGAGTGGTGCTACCAGTTTCTGTTCTATCTATCTAATCCATTGATTTTAGCATGACATTAATTAGTAAGAAGAATGTTTAAAAATTCAGTTTTGTGTATTCTGTTGCCTATTTCATTCAACAATGATATATCAATGAGGAATTTGAAAGTAAAGAACTAGTTATAAATAACAACAATGTGCATTTGACTGGTTATCAGAGTCACATTCATAAAAACTAAACTTCCTCACTCTATTTTTGTTAAGGACAATATAGTTACTCAAAATGAAGGCCTATGAATGAAACTGGAGCACACTCCAAATGATTAGATCAACTAACTCCATTCTACAAATCAGCTTGACCAAAACTGAGCTTGTAGTTGTATGCAAATACTTTTCTTATAAGTGGTACACTTATAGCTACCTGTAGCCTCAGAAATGAATTGTCAGAATCAATGTATTTCTGTAATAAGGTGTGACTTCCTTTGTGCTTAAAGATGCCAAACCCAGTTAAATATGAAATTTGAATTAATAATATCTGCTATCTTCCTGTTTAGTTCCTGAAACCTCTCCATATTGATATTGGCATTTATTTGCAGCTCATTCAGTAGAGAGGTTCTTGCTTAGCTGCCTGCTCCCATGAAGCATTGCCCACACAACACACTTTTAGGTTTTCTCTCAGAACATCCTTTCATTGTTTGCCTACATCATCCTATTGTTTCTCCTACAGCTGCCCATAAAAGGTCAACAAGTGGTTATAACATTTATCCAATTATAGTCTGAACAAGCACAACATATCTGGTATTTAATGGGGGTAATTATGGTGTTGGAATATACACACAGTGGCTCACATTATTTGACACTTTAATTTTTCCTAATTTTTACAAAACTAATGAAGCTTTTCACAGAAATATTTTCACTATTAATGGACAGAATATTTCTAGTCTTGTCACCAGTATTTTTTAGTGGTGGAAGACTAGCCTTTAAGTAAGAGAGTGCACAAACAATAATTTGAACACTAAAATTAGTTCACATCTTTTCAGAGATAAGAAAAGGCAAATGATTTTCTGACAGTTATCCACCCCCCTACTAGCAACACATTTGGATATTTCATATATATATATATATATATATATATATATATATATATATATATATATATAATAGTAAATTACATGATACTCTTACAATATGGTAACAATTTTATAGGATTTTCCAAATCTTTTCCCAAATGTGTGGAGGGCAAAACAGCCAAAATATTATGATAATGACAACAAAGATGAGGATAACAGTCTGCATGTAAAGAGTGTAAATAATGATAACTCCTCATCCAATAAATTGAAGACAGAAGGCAATCAGGTGATAATAACAACAAAGATGAGGATAACATTACAAGAATAAATAATGTAAGTAATGATGACTCCTCATCCAAGAAATTCAAACAGGAATTTTCCAAGTTCAATATTATTAGCCTGGTTAAGCAAACTTCCAAAAATATATTGTAATTAAAAATTATAATTACTGAACATGTGCAAAATTTATAAAATTAAAAGTTTTGTATAGAAAATTGAAAACAGTATCATTTTACTGATGACATCAAAGTTTAAAAGACAACATTAATATGAAATGTATGCTCCATGTTCTGAAACTAGTTTTAGAAGTATTTATTGATTTTGTATTCTTTTCTATTTTTTCAATTGAAACAGATTGCTCAGCCTCAAGAATAGCATTCCAGAGTTCATCTCTGTTGTTAAATTGCCATCCACCAATGTAAACTTTTCTCTTCAGAATTCTCCACAAATTTTCTGTTGGGTTAAGATTTGGCAAGCAAGTTTTAACAAACAAATGTCTTTGAAACCTATTTTATTCAGATATTTATTGATTTTCTTCACTGAATGTGACAAAGTATTATCACACATAAAAAAATTCTTGAACCATGACTCCATATTTACTCTCAAAAATCAATGTATATCTGAGCTGCTATATATTTATCAACTGGAACTCACCATGAGCCCACCACTTTACCTATAATCCCATCTCAAAACATAACACCACCCCTGTTTTGTTGGCATCACAAACTGTCTTTCTATAAGTAGCCACCAGTTTCTGTTCTATCTATCTAACCCATTGATTTTAGCATGACATTAATTAGTGAGAAGAATGTTTAAAAATTCAGTTTTGTGTATTCTGTTGCCTATTTTATTCAAGTTTTCTTATAGATATCTTTTAAAGGAGGCCTTTTAGCCAGCCTCATATGTTTTGCTTCTAGATTAAGGGTCTGTTATTTTATGTTTTCAACACTTAATGCTACAATGCTTAAAATTTTCAAAGCTTAACAAAAACGGGTTTTTATAACTTCTCTCTTGATAAAGAACACAAATTGGTAAAATAAAATCCCCAACTTACACTTATCAGACATGCATTTGAGTTATCAGAGATCTTCATTAAATTTCTTTACATTTTACTGATACCTGCCAATCTTTTTGCAATTTCTAGCAATGTTTTACCTTTTGTAACATTTAAGTTATTCAAAATTTCTCTTTATCCATCAAATCAATTTTTCAAGATATTTTATAGCTTCAAACTTCCAATATGGATATTAATTTAATATTTCAAAATTCAGGACATTTCACAAATAGATGCTGTTTGTTTGCAACACCACAGTTTTTCATCCTAACTGTGCAGATGAAATTTATAATTTTTCAGCAAATAACTCGTTCAATTCCAATAAGTATTTATTTTACATATTGTGGAAAAATGAAATAAAAATCAATAAATAAAATAATAATAATGAATAATAAAAAAAGAAATGCATTTTTCCATGATCTTAAGAGTAAAGGAGCCAAAAATGTAATTATCCAACTTGGTTTTATCAAACATCATTAGGTGGTGCAGTTGAAGTTTATAAAAACATTTCCTCTCTCTCTCTCTCTCTCTCTCTCTATATATATATATATATATATATATATATATATATATATATATATATATATATATAAATGTATAAATATATATATATATATATATATATACACAAGATGTAGAACCATGTAGTAATTATGTTCCTGCTGAGGAATATAGTTTCCCAGTCCACTGTTAACTAAATTCTCTTTTCACTTTCCAACACATGGTATTTTCATGTGTCTTTCAAAAACCACCACCTATGAAGTAAAGCAATCTTTTCTTTGGTTGTTCCAACTCAGTGCAAGGCTGACTTGAGCTCAACCATTAATATGATGCATATACTTAATTACCTTAACTTCTGGACCAAGAAAAAGAAAATGGACATCCCATAACCATGTTTAAATCTTCCAACAATAAAATAAGTGCAAACTTTCTTTTGGTTGTTCCAACTCTGTGCAAGGCTGATTTGAGCTCAATCATTAATACAATGATTATAATTACTTACCTTAACTTGTGAACAAAGAAAAAGAAAACTGACATACCTAAGAAACATTGAGAACTTTGTTTCATTACAATCACCATAAAAGAGAATAAATGCTCCATGGTAGAAACCCAAGTTTTTGTATGCTTCTTCACCTAAAATACACACAAACATGCAACCTTTTAAATTCCATAATATCAATAAAACATGATTGATTGATTTGTTTTTATGGCTTATCAACCAAATGTGGGTGAATTAAAGTTAAAATATATTTAGGATTGTAAGAATAACTTTTTTAAGTGAATATTGCATTAATAGTTTTTTGAGAATAACAACAATTTTTTCCAGATACAAGTCCTACTATAGCCAGTAGCAAAGAGATGAATTTATGTCTTTGCCAAGAGTATTTACACATAAGTGAATGTAATGAACTCAACTGGAATTCAAACTCTCAGATTTCTCATTCTGAGCCACTATCCATTCAATCACCCACACATCAGCCAATAAAACATGCAATGGCTAAGAATGTGAGAGGCAGTATAAAGCAGCCAAAGCATATTTTTTAAAGGTAATATTAATTCACCTTATCAAAATGAATATCACTGTCATCTCTTTTATATTTGTAATTTTAATATGTATTTTAAGCATATTCATCCCTTAATGTCAAGTTCCTATTTTGTTTTTTATATGGAATTCTGACAGTTTCTTATAGCTACCACTTTGACTTGGGTGTTTTCAAAAGAGGTTGCTTTTGATACAATGTAACTGATTTCTTATAAAGAAATTTACATTTTCCCCCATAAATATACATCTGTTTTTCTTTTTTTGTTTAAAAATTCAAACTGCTTTTAACTTATCAATTTATTTATTATTAATCAACTTTTTTTCTTTATAGATTCATATATTTATATTTTAGGTTTTTTTTTTTTTTGTATGAGTTAAATGATCTGACTCAATATACTTCCCGGTTTCACATGAAATTAAGCAAGGCTGCTTCCTGGTGCCAACACTTTTTAAGCTCTTCCTTACTGCACTGCTGACTTGTACATTGGACTGTGCTCACAAGAAAGTATACCTGCATTCCAGACTGAATGGCAGCCTCTTCAATCTGGTCCATCTCCTTGCCAAGATAAAATGATTTGAAATGGTTATCCGGGACCTGCTCTATGCCGATGAATCTGCCCTCATCTTTTACTCTGTTGCTGGCTTGCAAGAGATCATTACCAGCTTCCAAAGAGCTTCAAAAGTTTTAGCTTAAAGATTAATATCTAAAACAGTGAAACCCTTTACAAACTTACTCCTAATGAGCACTATGTGGAGCTGACAAACACAATTGATAGTGAGCTACTGAATTCTGTTCACAGTTTTGTTTAACTTGGAAGCACAATCAATAAAGAGGCTTCTTTCAGCAGATGAATCCAGGCAACTGTTGCTGCATTTGGAATCTGAGAAATCAACTGTGGAACTAGAGAGGTATCATGCAAGGTCTATCAAGTGGTTTACATTTCAACCTTGATGTACATCCTGGAATCTGCACCACTATACTACAGGGATATCAAGTGATTGACAAGTTTGCAGTGCCATCATTGACAATACATCATGCATATCTCGTGGAGAGACAATGACCCTAACATCAAAATCTTTGCTAGCACAAACATGCCAGGTATAGAAGCCTTGCTAATCGCAACGAGACTACAATGGATTGGGTATGTCTATTATTTCGATGACTTTTGATTGTTGAAAATCACTCTGTATGGTAAACTGAAGTGTGGGAAGCAATGACAAGGCAGTCAAAAGACTCTGCTATAAAGACTAAATTAAGAAGGACCTGAAAGCAATTCAGATTGATAAAAACAACTGGGAACACCTGGTTGCAGACTACCTTGCATGACACTGAATGTTTCATATTGGAGTAGCAACAATTGAAGCATAATGGCCATTTACCAGCAAGCATCCACCTGAAGATATGGCCCTCACACAATTCAAACTACTGGACCTAGATGAATCTCCTTCTTGTATCTTCATCAAATATGATGGATAGTCAATAATGATGATGATATATTTCACTTTTGTATAACATTCTTTTAATATCTGGATAAACAAATGTCAAATAGCCATAAAGAATCTACTTCAAATTATAAGTTAAAATTTTATGAAGAGTTAAAGAAAATAAGTTTTATCCATTGTTTATCCTTAAGTTTTTATCCATTGTTTACAACAATCATTGCAAGATTTGTCTCTATTCATTAAAAACCCTGTTATTAAAGTGTGACACATTCTGGGGGTTGATCCTTGGTCACAGTCACCAATAATGTGGTACTTTCGGCCATCTTTGGTCATGAGACCAATAACATACCACCTTCTGGGTTCTAAGGTCTTTGGTCGGATCCAAATATGCAGTGCCCAAGCCCTTGGGCTTATCTAGGATGTATGATGCCTCAATAAGTTACTTAAGTAACCTGTTCAGTCCCAACCTTTGTCCTATCCCACGTTGTGTATTTCTAAGATCATAGGATGGTCAGGTCCAGTTGCTGTCAAAATCTTTGATACCGAGTCAATCTGCTCAAGTGAAGGTGCACATCAATAAAAATAAAAATAAAAAATATGACACACAGTTGATAATTAATAAAGTTCACCCTTATATCAGTTCTTTGGTTTACAACAAATATTGTCCCAACCCATCTTAAAAGAGTGTGACACTTAGGCAAGTTCTCAGAGCTGGATTATGAAATTCTATTTTCAATATGTAGTTTGTTCTGTTTTTGATGTTATTGTAGTTCTGCTTTTCGATGTTAACTTGTTCTGTTTTTCAGCATTAACTTCAATGTGATTTTCATATTAACTTTGTTGGTACAAGGGTGAAGATTACTTCTTGGTCTCAGCATAGTTTTCCTGTTCTTGGACACTGGTTGCTCTTTAATATGGACTCTTAACAGTGCTTGATGGAATTCTCCATGGTTCTCACTTCTCAGCCTTGTCCATTTGCTTATATGGGCCCTCACTCTATATCGGCATGGGGCAATACATGGTCTGGGGTTTGTGATTCCTCTAAATCCAATAAAGGTCCATTGTTTAAATTCATTTACACTTGCAATTTTGGTAAGACCTTCTCTTTTGCAGGTATAGTCACAGGATATTGATCAGCCCATACTCCTTCTCTCATCTATTGGTATCTTACACTAAAACCTTTTGAAGGGCGTTAATAATTTCTCTATTTTTTCTGTTGTCTTAGCTGTGCCGTCACTATGGCTACCACCTGTCCAATGGCTTCTCGATCTTCATGACACAATTCAATTTACCTCATTAATTAGAAGACCATATCTCCTTGACGTTTTGCTTACTTAGGGTTTTCCAGCTTGTCAGCATTAGAATTAAAATTATTATTTGGAAATTCGTCTACACAAGTCTTTTTCTCACCTTGTCAAAATTCTGATATTTAACACATGGCCTTTTTTGATTGGCCATTCCTTAAATTCTATGCATGTTTACAAAGAATCTCTGTTTTCCACTTCTGGATGACAGATCGTATCTGTGTTGATCCTAGACATTCTCAGCTCCGGGTCCTTTGACCACTCTCCTGGCTGAATCAGCCCATCCCAAATTATCTCCAGCACCTTTTGTAATTAATTACTCTCACACTTGCCACATTGCTCTATCAAAACATTATCCTTTCTGCATTTCTCATTCACTGAGAATTTTAATTTCTTCTTAAAAATAAAATCTTTAATTTTCTTCATTGTAGCTGATCAGTCTATCCTTCATTATATCTTCTAATCCCTATTTTCCAGTATTAAATATTACAGCTGATCAGTCTATCTTTTAATCCTTATTTTTCAGCATTAAACATTTTCCAGTATTAAATAGTGTCACATTGTGTAAAAAAAAAACCTTTTTCAAAATATTGATACTTGTTCCACAATAGTTACATTTTGTTTGATTATTGACAACACTTATTAAAGGTTATGCTTATATATAAAAACTTGTAATCTGTTTACTATTGAGAAATTAAAGATGAAAATGTTTTTAGCACACCCCGCTGGGATGGGAGTCCAAGCCATATTGGAGGCCCTACACAGTGCTTTGTGACCCACACTATCTTATCAGCATTTGATTTTTTCTCCCTACATTTATATACATTTTTTTGTCCAAATCCATGGATAAGTTTTGCTTATGCCAAGGGTCAGCAACCACGGGCTGAATCCAGCATTTTGACCAGCCCACGAGCCTGATTACTAATGACTCTATTTTTAACATGAGAGACAAGGCTTTCGAATTAGATTATCTGCCAGTTATCTTTCATGAGACTTATTTTACCAAGTTGCGTTGCCTACGTTTAATGTCAAATAATGGATACATATTTGTTATGACCCTTGGCTACATTAAAAGATAACAGAAGTGAAAGGAACGATAAAGTGAAAGGCTAGGGAGGGACTGACATACGAGGTAGCAGAAATCTAAAGACAGTTAAACATATGCACATTATATATGCATGCCTCATGAATGTGTGAATGATACCGCATATGTACATACGTAAGTGTATATGTTTGCAATTATTTGTACTCGTATGTATGGGTATATGTGCTTTGTTTTTGTTTGATGTGTGTGTGTGTGTGTGTGGTTCGTTTGTGGAACAATTTTCAATAACAGTTTCAAACCTACACGTCATAATTTCATCCACTTCAGTTGATTTTTTTTTCACTTTGAAGTATTTTGACGTTCCTTGAGGAAAAGTAATTTTTGTTAGGTGTTTTTTAATTTTAGATTTTCTTTTGTTTTTCTGATTTCTCAATGTTTATTTTCATTATGGTTTTAAATATTTATGTTGACAGGGGTCTGCATATGTAATTTTCCTTAACTTTTCATCAATGGCCTTTGTCCAGCCCGCAACCCATCTTTATAACATGATCCGGCCCATGGGGTCAAATGAGTTACCAACCCCTGGCTTATGCTTAGTCTTGAAAAAACACTATATAAATGTTTTACTTAAAATACTATAAAAATGTTATATAAACGTTAATATATATAAATATATGTAACACTTGAAAAAAACACTATATAAAATTCACTATTTTTTTAGCTATAATGTTGAATGTGTTAGAATTCTTCAACATTTTAACAAGAAAAATTTCAAGTTGATGCTAAAAATTACCACAAAACATTGTTGATTTATTTAAGCTGGAATGATCTGTTTTGACATGTCTGTAATTTGTAGTTAAATACATTGTATTTATTTTCAATTTTTCTAGTTGAATTGTTCACCTATATTGCATATGACCCATTATTGCACATAATTAGATTACAATAAAATTTGTATTTTATATATATAGGAAAATTGCAATATAGTAGAGTGGGGGGCCTATATTTTAGATTTGGTGGGGCCCCACAAGACCATTGGATCAACCCTGAGTAGAAAGCTGTAAAGCAAAATCTGTATTGATAAATGATACTCAAAACAAAATTAGGTATATGAACAAATAAAAACTGCTGTGCAAAAATCAGATACCAAACAACATTAAATGTAACCTGAACTATTTTAAATACTGAAAATGTTTTAATGTAAATTAAATTATTTAAATGTTTCTCAAAACTACTGACTCCAGCACTGAATTAATCAAGAAATTTCATTTTCATTATGCAATGAAAATGTAATTACTTAATTAATTCTTTTATCTTTTGTTTTATAAAGCTATTCTAAGGTAAGTTTCATGCACTAAATGTCAACAAATGGGAAAGAGGAAAGATAATTTAATCATTGTCTAAATTATGTTTATTCATCAAACTTAATGATGAGAGTATATATTTTCATCAAACTTAAGTAATACTCTACCTGTTCAGTAACAAATCACTATTTTAGAATTCCATATATATTCTTGGGCAACAGTTTTTATATTTTGGTAAATTGGACCTGGGATTAACATTCAAACCCTGTAAATATCAATCATTATCTTCTGTCTTCTCAATTCTTGTTCTTTTATTGTTCTCCCTCCTTAAAAGTATTTTTATCATATTTTCCAACACTCAGTAACCCTTTGCATCTTATTGGCTTTATTTCCTTGCTTGGAGGTGAAATGATAAAAAAAACGTAATTTATTTCAGAAAAATAAACATTTTGTATGGTTTATGCTCAAGCAAATAGGTGATTAGCATTTTGGTGTTTAAATCAATTTTCTGTATATCTGAAAAAATGAACAAAATTGAATTAAAAAGTTTTAAAATAGGCCAATTTAGAGAAAGTAAATTAAACACTTGTGTCACCTAAAACCACTAATGACATTGAAAGCATACAAATAAAAAATGATAGACTCTTCATTCTCTTTCTATAAAAAAAGCAAATTGTTCAAAGACTCTTTTTTGAAAATGGACTCTTGTTCTCTTTCTTGAATGGTAGTACATTTTCTGTTGTTTTAAATTGTACCTATAAATGCATATAAATTCATGTTTTCACTATGAGTTTTGTTCTTTAAATCTACCATTTGTTGTATTTTTTTTTTGATCCCTACAAACATACCTACAAATAAACATGACAATTCATTTGTCAACATTTCCCTACCTGCTTTGTCAGTTTCTTGTTATATGGGTTTCCATGTACAACAAATGTCACAGTAATCTTAGAAAAAGAAATCACTTACCATACAATGATACGAGTTCTAAAGCAATCTTAATGTAACTATAAAAATAACTATGGATATCAAAATTGCATAACTTTTTAAAACTTTTTAATTTATACATTTTGAACTCAGGATGAGTGATGAGCCATAATACAAGTTCTATATGCACCACAATAATGCCAAACCAGGTAAAGATTAGCTAATACCTACATTAAGATTTCCTTTGACAAAATCATAAGAATTAACCAAACTTGTATAAATTAAATATATTGTGTACTTTCCCAGAATTTTTGCTAACTTGCTGTTTTAGATTAATTCTTTTTTTTTTTATTATTCCCACTAGACACCTGCTGTTATCTGGCCTGTTTCCATGAATAGATATAATGTTTTTTTTTTAATTCTTAAGAATGAAACAATGTAAAGATAAAACTCTGGGAAATAATTGAACTTGCATCACATCAAAGACCTTCTTCTGTTACGTGCCATGTTCTTTCAGGACATGGACAATCAGGACTGTCTACAATTATCTATCTTTCGTTGTTCTAAGTAACTTTTGACTCTTTACCTTTTACTCTCTTTGTCTTTATGCTGTCATCCATTCGCTCAAACTTGTTGCATGTTACTCACTGTTTCCCCTGCTTTCTTTTGTCTTCAATATGTCATGTGAATATTAAATTCTCTAGGGTTCTCTTTCTTCATTATGTGTCCCAGAAACTTCAGCTTTCTCTTATTGTTAAAATTAGTTTCTTTGTAGTTTCTGATCTTCTTGAAACTTCCACATTCATCACATTTCTGTCCATAGTAGTGTAGTTCCTATTCTCTTGGAAAATTCCACATTACTCACATGTTCTGTCCATGGTATTTTCAGCATTCATCAGTAGAAACCTATCTCTTCAATTCTCTTCTTCATTTTTTAATACTTAAAATTTGATTTTTTTTAAAATTTACTAGAAAGTGTTTCAGTTTTATTTCTTCTCACCCATCTATTTATAATGATCAGAACTTATTATAATAAACAAAATACATAATACACAAAATTATCTAATAAAATTTATGTTTATACAGCATATATTCAATATGTCCAATTTTATAAAGCAAGTCCAGGTTTTCACATGAAATTGCTAACTAAAAGGTAATTACTAGATAATTTTTTTCAGGATACATACATATATATATATATATATATATATATATATATATATATATATATTATATTATATCACCCAAGCAAGGCAGGAGTGCCACTAGTACACAGGGGTTACAGAGAGTGAAAGTGATAGAAAAGACAGGATTTAGTGGGGATAGAGGAAAATATAAAATATGAACAGTGTGTACTTCAGTTTATGATATTTATTTTATTAGAAATATTTAGCATAAATTCAATAATTTCAAGATCTAGTTTTGAGACATGTCTTTTATAACCTTTACATACTACAATATAGAGCATCTATATAAAACAAAATTATATCAGTATTAAATACATAAAGAAAACTAATCATAAGATTTTAATTACAGCTTTATTCATACCATCTCATTTTTAAGGCAGAAACATTTTTACTATTTTGATTCCATTGGCAAGTTATTCAAAGCAGACATTTCTTAACCGAGTAGCTACAGATTTAAAACTGTTCTTAAGAACATACCTAAATTAAAAAAGTATATTAAAATTATATTATTAGAAAACAATGAAAAATTATGAAATGCTATATTTTTTATGACAAAAAATGACTTCTTCTTCTGTGTGTTATGTCCCTTCAGGACATAGGCGATCATGACTCTTCACAACTTCCTATCTTTTGTTGGTCTCAGTAAGGTTTGTCTTTTCACCATTGTACCTATTCCCTATTCTGCCATCCATATACACAAACTCATTAGGTAGGTTATTCACTGATTCCCTCTGGCTTTCTAGCCTTTGGTATATCTCATGAGTGTTAAATTCTCCAAGTTCTCTTTTCTCATTATGTGTTCTAGAAATTTCAGCTGTCTCTTTCTGATTCTAAGTATGTGTTGTCTTTGTTTCTATTTTCCTTAACATTTCCTCATTACTCAATGTTTAAACCCTAGTACTCTCATCATCCTTCTGTAGAACCACATTTCTGCTGCCTCAAGTCTCTTTTTCATCTAATGAGAAAAATTTTTCTTTATTACACCAGTGTTTTCTGCCTCTGATACTCAACATGGTGCTAGATCCCTTAATGATACCATTGACTCTCATTCATCTTGGTACTTAATGGTAGCACAGGATGGATTTGTGGCTATCAGCTCAACCTCATCCACCAGAGTATCATTCTTGTTTCTGATGAACTGAGAAAGGAGTACTGGTCTAGGACTTGTTAACCAAGTTGGCAGAGAAGTACCAAAAGTAGAGCATCTTTTGAAACTAAAGAACCATTCATGTGGGATGGAGTTAGTTGCTGTTAACAAAAGAGATCTAATGGAGTGTAGGGCTATAAGGAGTACTGACTCCCAATGATGATCATCCAGTTTGTTTGACTTTACTTTCCACATGATACCATTTTATCTCTCTGCCTGTCTATTACCACTTGGGTGGTAAGGTTTTGTCTTGCTTGCAGCAATGCCCTTATTTAATGGATAGGTCTTTATTTCTTTTGATGGAAAAGAAGTACCATTATCAGAGTGGATATAACCTGGAAAACCAGTTAGTGCAAATAACCAGTCTAGACATTTTATTACTATCGATGAATGCATATTTGGGCAGGGAAAAGCAAGTGGAAATCAAGAATATTCATCCAGAATGGTGAGAACATAAACATTATCCAAAGTTGAAGATAGGGGACCTTTAAAATCCATGCTTAGGCATTCTATTAGTTGAGTAGCTTTAATTAGAGTTCCCTTTTCCATGCAAAAAAAATCTTGGCTTGAGTTCTGCACATAGTCAACATGAAGAACATACTTCCTTTAGTTCTTCTGTTGAGAAGGGTAGGTTCTTAGTCCATACAAAATGGAGCATTCATGTAATTTCAGGATGGCATAGTCCTTGATGCAGATCACCGAGGGTTGATGAAGCACAAAATGCTCTAGTAAGTGTATCAGGGGCAACATTGTCTTTTCCAGGCCAATATCTTATTCAGTAGCTAAAGGCAGACAGCTCAATTCACCATTCTAAAATGTTATTGTTTTCAATTTTTGTCCTCTTGGGGTTATCAAGCATGAATGCCACTGAATATTGGTCTGTAACCAAAGGAAAATGTTGTCTTGCAAGGAGGTGATTCCACTTCCTAAATCTTTGATTATTGCTGTTGCTTCTTTTTCTATGGAAAGATAGTGCAATTTGCTCCCCTGCAAGGTCCATAACATAAAAGACACTGGTCTACCTTTCTGGTTTAGAGTAGCTGCCACTGCCACATCTGAAGCATCACACTCAACAACAAAGGGTAAGTCTTCATCTATACTTTGCAAAGTGCTATTCTCCAACTGTTTCTTTAGAGTTTTAAATGCTTTAATAGCTGTTGCATTCAGTGGAAAAAAATCTTGTTTTAATCAGTGTTTGGATTCTGTCAGAGAACTTTGGTCCATTTAGTGTAGTATGCAGACATACCAATAGCTCTCCTTAAAGAATTCAGGGTTGTTGGCAAGGTTAAGTCTTGGAGTGACCAAAGTCTTTCTGGGTCAGGTTTAATTATGCCCAGTAGCCAAGAATATTAAGTGAGGATACAGAAGTTACTGTTTTCATCTCATTGTAAGATTTTTAGTTCTGATGGCAGTTAAGAATTTTTTAAGTTTCCAGTCATGTTCTTTTTGGTTTTTTCCTATGACATTTATGTTATCAAGATAAGGGAAGGTATCTCTTAACATTTGTTCTTGGATAAGTTTGTCCATTTCTCCCCCACCCCTGGTGAAAAATAGCCACACTATTCATTACAGCAAATGGCACTCTACAGTACTGATAGAGCCTCCCATTAGCTTCAAAAGCAGTAAATTTATTTTTCATTTTGTCTTAGAGGAATTTGGTGGTAGGTGTTTTTCAAATCAAAGGTAGAAAAGACTGTGTATTTGGCTAGTTTGTTTACAATGTCTTCTATACATGGCAGAGGATAAGCATCAAGTTCCGTAAATTGGTTGATAGTCTGTGAGTAATCAACACATAACCTCTTCTTATGTCTATTAGTGGGGTCCTTAACAACCACCACCTGGGCCCTCCAGGGGGTTAAACTTGGTAGTAACTTCTCAACTTCCTTTCTGATGAAATGCCTATCATCCTTCCCAAACTGCCATGATTTTGTTGTGATTGGTTTACAATTAGGAGACAAGTTTGAAAAAAGCAAGTGTTCATTAACAGAAACAACACATGCTGGTTCATTGTTGGGTATAATAAGATACAGTTTAGGGTGTCTGTATCTTATCTGAAGAGACTTATGTTGTTTCTGAAAATCCTGTCCCAGTATCAAGTCACTACACAAGTTCTTTAAAACTTTGAGAATGACAGACTTATAGCATGTTTTGTTTATTTGTAGGTCAACAACACAGAAGCTACAAGAAGTATCATTGTGGAGATTTTTTTTGTTCTATGGTTTAGTTTCAATTTGAAATTTCAAAGTAACCTTTTTATTAATTAAACTTTCTGAGCTTCCCCAGTCTAGTAACACATTTAGCCTGTGACCATTAATGGACACAAATGGTTGCAAGCCATAGACTTTCCAGAAATGATGCTGCTATGGTGCATAAGTTTGTTGCATCCATATCAGCGGTTACACTTCTACTTCTAGGTTGACTCTCTAGCCGGACATACATTTCTATGATGTAGTAGTCCACCACAAAAAAACAGTTTTTTTTTATTAAAAGTATGAAGCAACCTTCCTTTACTAAATGATGCAGCAATGTGTCTACTTACAGTTTCTTCCCTTTGAATTTTTTTGGGATCTGTAGTAACAGTAGTAGTAGCAGCAGTGACATAGTCTGTTGACATGTAGTTATAGGCATCTGAGTTTTTCTGCGCCAAGTCTAGGGAGGAAGCCTGTCTATAGGCAGCCTGCAAATCCAGGATACAATTCTTGAGTAGTCTCTGGTGTATTATAGGTGAAACTAGAGTGTTAATAAATGTATCCCATACAAATTCTTCTCTATACTGTTTGGCAGTCACTGTTTTGAAAGCACAGTTTTTGCTTAGTTTGTGGTGTTCCCGCAGGAATTCATGCAGAGACTTACTTGATTTCTGTCGACGGGTAGCTAGAATGTACCTGGCAAAAATTTCATTTGGCATCTTAACGTATAGTTTTTCTATGAAATTAATAGACAACTCATACGTGATACAGTCCTCTATATATTCTATTATTTACCATGCTCTTTTACTGTTATGGTAGTAGTGGGAGGCACAGTAACATACAATATAAATCATGAATTCTTTTCCTAATGGTCCTTTCCTGATTGATCAAACATGACCAAACTAAATGAATCATTTAACAAACAAACACTGTAGGTGACAAACAACAGGAGGCAAAGATATAGGGATTACAAATAACCATTTTATTAATAAAATATACAAATGGAGATTAAATACGTTGGAGTATATTAAAAGATGAAAGACGGGGCAAAACAAAACAATGAGACAAAAATAAATATTTCAGGACAAAACAATGGGGGGAACTTATCTTTTCAGGAAGGTAAATATTATATTGACGAACAAACTTGCATGAAATTACAAATGACGAAAAGACAAAATAAGCAAAGATATAACAGAAACAAAGGACTTATCTGTTATTTGAAAAAGTTTTTCTTTTCTTTTTCTCTTCCTTTTCTTTTAGTGTTTCTTATATATTTCTCTTTTCTTTTATATTTCTTTTTATCTTTTATCTTCTCCTTGCTGGGTAGAAAGTTCATCTGTGAAATGGATTTCTTTTTGGTTTCCTTTCTTTATTTTTCTTTTTCATCTTGTCCAGGAGTTGAGTGAAGAATAAGTTGAATCTTTCTTTTCCTTGGCTCTCAGAATAATGTATCTTTCTTTGTTTCATTGTATCTTCTTCTTTTAGCACTCTGGAATTTGATTTCTTTGAATCAACACTTTACTGAATCTTTTCAACTCAGAAACCTTAATAGATTTTTATAAATTTCGCACATCCAAATTCATAGCAGATCATAGCAAGTTTAGCTGGATGTCCATACAGTTTGAATTCTGGATTTTTACATTCGTAGGCAAAAAGAAGTCAATGACCCTTTTCCTTTTACTGCCATATTTCAGAGAGTTCAATGTTGCCTTAATGACTGGATAGTATTCGGTCAATAATCATGCTATCTCATGACCAGAAGGAGAAAGTGCACTTTTCATAGAATACATAATCTTTGCACAGATGCATGCAAGTTTGATCAAGAACTGTTAATTGTCAATTTCACTTTATTTCTTTTTCATTTCCACACTTTCTGAAATTACTGGCTCCTCATTCAGAGTACTTCTAAAATATAAACTATTATAATAGTAAATATCAGCTTTGACTTGTATAATGGAGAGTGGGATTCAATTTCCTTGTTATAGAAGGATAATTAATTTTAAGTTTTTACTTTCTAAGTATCAGCATAATATATATATATATATATATATATATATATATATATATCAATAAAAAATATAGATAAGTAATTTTCACCCCAATTTAAGCTCAAAGTTACAGTGTCTTACTGAATTTTTCTTAGACAGATTAACAGAGAAAAAATTATATAATGATTGATTAGCAAAACTAAATATGTGGTTGCTCTTCCACTTTTAATCAATTCATCATATTAAGTTAAAAATATATACACTACATGTGCAAAACACCTCCAACAATCCCCTACATACAAAAGTGGATACAGAGAATTCATTGTTAATATACATAATGTGAGTAAGGATGAAGTAATTAAGTAATTATTTAAACTCAAATTCTCTTCAGCTATGCTAGATCTTCAACTGAAGTCTTAACTCATTACTCACAGAATCAGTGTGGAACCAGACAATAAATTCATCCCAAGTACCATCACTCAAGATATATCAAAGGCCTTTGACAAGGTGCGGCATTGGAAGATACTACATAAACTCTCCAGCTATGGAATTTCTGAAAGGGATTTCTCAATTACCAAGTCCTCTATTAACGATCAGTCATCAAAACCTCATGAAATCAATGCTTATTTTCCTCAAAAATTCTCTTCAGTCCTACCCTTTTTCTTCTCTATATTAATGATCTGCCTAAAAATATATTCTGATCTTTTATAAATATCTATGCAGATGATAGAAAAGTTTATAGGTGCATCTACTGTACAGCCTTGTGTGTGATGACTTATTTTCCACCCTAAACCTCTTTCCCACAAACAAAATGTTACAAACCTCTCACTACTCTATCACTTTTTCCGGTGTTCTGATGAGCTACATTCCTTGGTTCCATGAGCCAAGACCTTTGCAGCTGGGACACACTATACCACATACACAAGAATGAATCACCCTCATTCCCTTCATATTCCATTAGTAAGAAGTAAGTTCCACTCAGACAGCTTCCTCCCAAGAGCTACTGCTTTGTGGAACAGATTTCTGGTGGGATGTTTTCCCGATCACTACAAACTTCACCTCTTCACCCATAAGACAGATCGTTTTACGTCTAGTTTAATTAATTACAAACAATAGAATACCAACTCATACAGACAAGTGACTCTCAAAAAGGAAAAACAAGTAACCTTAATGGAGATTGAAAATGAGTGAGAGGGACGTACTTTATTATGGAAAAAAACAAACACAGGAAATAGGAGCAGAACAAGAGAACAATAACAATAAGGGACAGAACTTGTCATGGAACTTCAAGTTAAGGGTTAACCATTATCTTTCCTAGATGATCTCATTACCTGCACATCTTACCTTTTCTTATGCTCATGCAGTACCACTCAGTAATTCTCTATCTTGTATTGGGTGAATATTAGTATGCATAAAAACATAATGATAATAATTCAAGCCATTGATCATTGTGTCATTTAATGTATTTATTAATAACTATTGTGATATTTTTAAATAATTACCGATATCAGTGATAACAACATCACTGGTTTAAATTTAAGCATTACCTATTAAAATTAGGCCAGTGTCAAATCAATAAAATCTATGAAGGTACACAACAGGCCAAAAGTTTGAGGCCTCTCTCTAGATTTCAATAAACCACCTTAAAACTGAAGATTGTGTAGCTTTTTCAAAAATAATTTACAACCTTGCTTCAGGCTAGGATTTTCTTTTCCTGAAAAGGTTTATAGTATATTCAATAATAATAATAATAATTATGAAATTAGCTCATCACTGCTTAAATTTTCCTTAAAACTTTAGTTCATTTTCCTAACTAACCTTACCAGCTGATGTTATTCTTAAGGCTGGCAGATTTTCAATATTATGTAACTCCTTTCTAAAAAATTGGATGCAATGTAATAATAGGTTAAATAGTTTCTATGTCTTAGCTTAATAGGAGTTAATTGAATCCAAGAAGTCATGAAACTTACTAATTATTAAACCCATAGGATGGTCCCAAATTTTGGCCTATAGTGTACATTGAAAACTCTGCAGCTCAATTATAAAAAAAAGCATTTATTTTACATAAAAAAATATTTTACAGCATTATCAACTTCCTTGTCACTGCACTTAATTCAGTGGTGAATATTAATAATATAGATCCAGTATTATACAATGAAGATTAAAGTTCAGCTTATGCCTACAAGAAGCTGAAAATCAGAATTTTTTGGCAGAGGGAGAAAATTGAGAAACGATATGCCAAGTGTGTTGAATTGTGGGGTGAATATTTGGAATTGCCCATATGTTTCATTGCTCTCATCATTTCTTTTGGTCAGGCTGAGAACTTTTCAATACCCACTTGGAAATGTCAGGCTATCCACCCTTTTATATTTTTTGGTTAAAGTCCAAGTATTGATTGTGTAAATCTCTGAAACATATTATAGTTCTTTATGTCTTCTTAAATATAATCAAAATGTTTTCTTTCTTATTGACTTTTTCTTACAAAGGTAAACTTAACCTTTTGGTCAAATTTTCCAATAAACTAAAACAAATAAATATAAGATTTTACAACTGATCATAGTCAGTTAATTAACAAGATACTTGTTCATCTGCACAAATCTCTGCCAAGCAACTCTCCCATACCAAAAGAGATAAACAAAGCTACTAGAGATCTAAAGACTACTGACAACTAAAACTACATATCACTTCTCTAAGTACTTCCTTTTTTCTTGCAAATTGTGAGTAATTACATTTATTAAAGTGTATGAACAGTCACCACTGCTCTTGTATGGCAGCAATACTCCATTTTCAGTCTGATCTGGCTCTTGTAAAGGTAGATGATAGTACAACTATTTCCAAATATATAACAAATCATCACCAAGCAGACCCTTAATTTTCAACTATCATGATGAACGGATGTGCTCTCAGTGAGGCTTGTGTCTTGAACTTGTACATATGATCCATCACTAACAATGCTGGAAAAATAGTCAGTTCCCTATACTGCTCCAGTAAATACCTGACTCCAGCTATCATCTACCTTTTCACAAGAGCCAGATCAGACTGAAAATGGAGTATTGCTGCCATATAAGAGCAGTGGTGACTGTTCATACACTTTAGTAAATGTAATTATCACAATTTGCAAGAAAAAAGGAAAAGAATTTTAGAACAGTTTTCTATATACATATATATATATGGTTTTATTAAAATTATATATATAAGCTTTTTACACACACATTATATATATATATATATATATATATATATATATATATATATATATATATATATATATATACTTTTTGATTTTCAATGATACAGTATTTTTATCTACCCCATGTTTACAAAAAGTTTCTCTTTAAATTCTAAATACCAGTTTTAAAAATATCTTTATTCTAATTTGTTTTTGTCTGTTGAATCCTTTTTCTCTAAACCAGAATCAGATAACAGACTTTCATTTCTGTGATTTCTTTAAATAATTATGATGATTGTTGGCATTGGCCTACTTTATATATACTAATATTGCCTACTCTCATTAATGTATGTTTATGTGTTGTATAAACATATTCCGGGATAAAAACAAGTGTTGAAGGTTACTAGGAATACAGGAAATGAATCACAAAAGAGAAATAAGCAAAAAAAAAAAAAAACAATGAGAAAAATACAGTGAAGTAGAAAGAAGTAAAGAGACAAAAAGAAATTTTCAAGTTTGATCATCAGTAGAAAATAATGATAAAAATTGATAAGCACACATACATAAATCTATCTATCATTTGTTTTTTCAACAGCCACAGAGTTCACTTGTGGTTTATAGTGCAACTATGCTGACTGGACTTTATTTATTGTTTCTGGGGTAGAAATCAATTTGAACTACACCAGTACACTCAAATCATTGGTCACTATTACTTGTCACTGTGTACTAGCACAACTAGATTCTGTCTACCCAGTTTCATTCACAAGGCTTGGGGCAATCCATCATATGTTCTTCAGGTACTTTCTAAAGGTATTGAACATTCACCTTCTCAGATCAGTATTATCAAGAATTCATATTTCCTACAAATCTGACATGGTGATATTCAACCTGACTTTCAAGGTCAGAAAGCAAACAGTCTAACAACTCAACTATTTGTTGATAGACACATACATACACATATATATGTTTGTATGTATTATGTATATTATACATACAAACATATATAACATAATATATAACAAATATATATATGTGTGTGTGTGTGTGTGTGTGTGTGTGTGTGTGTGTGTGTGTGTGTGTGTGTGTGTGTGTGTTTGTATCTATGTATGTATATATCTGTATATGTGTGTGGAGATAAATTGATAAAGAACTGACATTACTTTCGCTATCTACTAAACTTGATTTTTCAGCATTTCATATGTATGAATAATGAAAATGAAGCATGAATAACCTCAAAAATAACCATGAGAGAAATAAAAGGCAGCACAATTTAATTTGCTTATAGCAACATTGTAATTTGACCTGACTCTTTAACCCAATCTAAAATTAAATTATTTCTTGTTTATAGTGTTATCACAGTTAATGTGAAATTCTGTCTATATCTTTGAGATGAGATATTATGATTACTTACATTATTTGGACCGTTAGCTGCATCTTCATTGCCATATTCACAACATTTCAACCATTGTACACTCTGGTCTTCTTCAGATGATTGGAATTTCAAACTAAAACCTTTATTTCTTCCACTGGAATAGATTGTTCTACTTCCGTGTTCCATACCTCCTATGGATGTCTCAGTTATTTCCCTTTAACTCAACTCTCCAAGTTTTACTAAGGACTGTGTGTACAACATCCTGTGTAGAAAGGAGAAACAGGCCATCCCCTTATGGTAAGACTGCAAGAACATCATAAAGTGGTAACAAAAGGGGAAATAGAAAAATCAGGCATAGCTGACCACATATGGATGAGGTTGAAATAATAGACAGAGAGCATCATTGGAAAATTCATAAACTTAAGGAATCAACACATATACTAGGCCACAAAATCTCCTGTGCCAACCAAGCATAGATATGAATACAACATGGGAACCAGTAATAAGGAGTGCTAGAGAAAAGCAATGAATAACAGCAAAAATTGCAATATAAGCTCTGGTAAAAAAAAATATCATAATAACAGAAAAAATTGCAATATGAGCACTGGTAAAAAAAATGATTGCTGAGACATTAGGTTCATAAGTCCCAAAAATCCATACACAGATGTCCTCAAGGTTCGATCATTTGCACATTCTGGAGCATCATATATAAGTTGTGGGAGACTAAGTATTTGTTCAGAGTATAATCTAAGGTAAAAGTTGAGAGAGATATGTGGAGAAAACCAACAGCTATATGTAGTCAAGTAGGATAAACTTGTTGAAGAATCAACATGAATTATCACATTATAGTAGTTGAAAGTTAGTTTCCTCTAGTCAAAGGCATCAGTGTTGATGGAAGCACCTTGGGGTTCATTGCCCATGGCTTGGTTAAGTTTGCCTGCTAATGCCAGCCAGGTTAGATCTTTCTTTGTGGACAGAATCAGTGTTGGCTTTATAGTAAGTCAGTGGTTCAAAAATGGCTGCTGTGAACACCATGCGGGCTTTCCCTGATTGGTCAGAAAAGATGTTTTATGACCCTGATCAGTGGCAATTCTAGTGGGGGGCAGAAGGGGCCAAATGCCCCCCCCTAGAATTTTGGCTGGTTACTCGGTTGTCCCCCCACTTTTCGAAGTTTTGTAGTGGAAAAATCAGAGCAAACAAATTACACTGTTCTGCTAGTATTAACGTTAGTATTAACCCTTTGATTTTGTTTTGAAGTTAACCTCTCTTGTAGTCCAACAGCTTGAGAGGGGGAAAAGGGGGCAAGAATAGATTAGATCTCCACTACTATGAATGAAAAGTTATTCCATTTAATTTAGTGATGTAACATACTTATACTAAAACTCATTCCTAAGTTGTGTATACGATAGTGGTGTAGTATCAAAATAAAGACGCTGCTTGAATTTTCCCCCCTCCTCCACAGAAAAATCTTGACCTCGAAGTGACACCCCACCTTTCAGAGTTCTAGAATTGCCACTGACCCTCATATTTATGGAGGATATTCTGGAAGTGACTTCATAGAGTCAAACAAAATTAAAAGTTTATTTTTTTTATCATATGAACTGTAGATTTCAAAGTGAGCACTTCCATTTAAGTTAAAAAAACGGAGTTCTGTCATAGTCACTGAACAAAAATGTAGTGATTACACCTTGTCTAAAAAATTTCAGATAACACCTTCAAAAAGATTTATGATTTTGTCAAAATCTTTTGGCAAGAGATGTTTCAAAGATATATGAAAATACTACCTTTGGCTGATATTTTAAATATTTTTTAAAAGTTTATCAGCACATAATAAATTTTAATAATATGACAAATCAATATTAGTTTTTATGACATACCAATAAATTTTAATAATATGATAGCTCAATAATAGATTTTATGACATACCAATAAATTTTTATAATATAGATTTTCAAAATCATTAATGATACTAGATTAAAATTAATTTTCTTCTTTTTGCAAAATAAATAGGTTATTATACTTCTTCCATTTAGGCAATATAATGAATTTTATTGTATGTGTATTCTTTTCTGAAAAGTAAAGAATATCTGGGAGTTTTTTTTTCCCAGAGAAAACTTGAAAAACTTGACTTGAAAAAAATAAAATAGAAAAAATGAAACACACCAAACTTTAACCTCAGCCATAAAAAGTAAAACAAATAAGAAATAGATTATATTTTTATTTTATTATCATGTGTGAATTAACATGCTAAACTGATTTTAATAAACAAAAAATAGAAAGAAATGTAACAGTGGAACATCGAATAACTTGTAGTGTGAAGAGCAAAATAAATTTGATTGCACAATTTTTAAATTATACTTTATCATTTTTTAATCATTTTGATACCAGACACTAAGATGCAAAGAGTTACAGGCAGTAAAAGAGAATGAGAAGACTTTAGTGAGGAGAAGTAAGGAAAGGACAATAAAGGAACAGGGTTCAATTAGACAATAAATGGTAATTGACATTGCATTTAAATTTTTGAAGATTGTAGGTGGCAAAGAAGCAAGAAACCAGAAGGGAGTTCCACAGGTGAGGAGTGCAAGAAAAGAAACTGTTAAAATAAAATTGGTAGTTGCATCTAGTTAGTTCAACAGTAAAATGGTGAGACATAGTTGCCAACCTGGTAGCACACTTAAATTCATGTAGTCAAGGCACTAAGGAAAAGAACTTATCAGAACAGTTGCCATGAAAATATTTGTAGAAAAGATAGAGAGAGGCCACATCACTATGGTGACAAAGTGACTGAAGTCAAGATGCCAAGTCAGGATCAACCACATTACAGACCCTTCTTTGGATTTTGTCAAGAATATTGAGATATACACTAGGAGTACCAGACCAGATATGGCAGCAATATTCAATGCACAGATGAATGATAGATTTATAAATATGCAAGATGGATTCTGATGAGAAACATTTTCTGGCATGATTCAGCAAGCAAATTTTTCTAACAGCAGATGTAGCAACTAATTCAATATAGTCACTCCACTTCATGTCAGTGGAAAATGTGAGCCCAAGAAGGGCTAGAGCATATACAAATAATACCAATTTATTAAGCTTACAATGAATGTTCTTAATCTAAAACATTCCAAATTCTACATTATCAACAGCATATCTATTTACTTGGTGATCTAATAATCACCAACCTCATGAATATTTTTACCTTGTTTATTTGCAACTTGAGTCTCTCTTGTAAATATACATAAAATATAATTTGATTTTATATATTTATCAGTCATGCTGACTGTTTTCACTGTTAAGTATTGATATATTCTGTTGTTATGGTAACACAAGTATTACCCAATGCCATACAAAACAAACATACATTAATGAGTTATTGCATTGTTATGGTAACATGATGTGGGTTTGCTTTGAGTAATGTTTTGTGTTACCATAACAATAGAATATCATTGTTAATCAGGGCAAATGCAAGAGTCTCATACCCACCCACAAATCTATGATATAGTGACCCCCATTTTATTACAATTTTCATAAAGTAGTATTCATATTAAAATACAAATTTTATTCTAACCTAATTATATACAATAATGGATCAGATGAAATATAAGTGGACAATTCAACTAGAAAAATTAAAAATAAATGCAAAGTATCTAATTATAATTAGAAACATGTCATAATAGATCATTCCATCTTAAATAAATCAACAATGTTTTGCAGCAACTTTTAACATCAACTTTAGATTTTTTTTTGTTAAAATGTTGAATAATTTAACACATTCAACATTATGGATAAAAAGTAATGAATTTTATATAGTATTTTTCAAACCTTAGCATGAGCAATCAGGCTTGCCCCCCACCTCAATCAGTTGGGTTGTCTTGAGGGCAGTATGCACTATCCCTGCTGTTAGTACATCACTTTATCTCTTTTGTTTCATGTTAGCTTTCTTCAAATGTTTTTACTTTAAATGATTTGAAAAGCAGAATTCTTTCTTTATAGTTGCCACTTCTTAACAGGAAACTATTATCAAGGCAAATAAATATAAATTGCATGATATAAAATGGAGTATTTTAGATTATAAAATCACATATATTGTGCATATATATATATATATATATATATATATATATATATATATATATATATATACTTTTGCATGATTGTAACATCAACATCACATTTTATCATTATTCTTCTGGTGACTTCAAAATCATAATTATTCAACAGTAAATAGAATCTTATTTGCCAACCTTAATATTTAGAACTAGCTTAAAAGCCACCGTATCAGGTGACATTTAAACTAGCTCCTGTGGAGTGCTCTTGATTGGGCCTTCATCACAATAGATAAGGAGTGGATGTGATAGGCAACAATAAACTACAGAAGAACTCAAAATTGATTGCTGCATTTAAATATATCATTAATATTTAATCTTACCTTTTAAAAGTTCAATGATGATTCTTCTGCCGCCACTTAATTTAAAGACGATTTGGTCCTTACTTTCTGTACAAACAATTATTTTTATTTCATGGCTGACTTTCAGTGGATTTCATAATTAATTTTGATTATTCCCAAATTTATTTCCAAGTTATAAAAATTGTTATCATACAAAAAAATTTATCGCAAAAAATCATGTAAAATAATCACCAAAAACAATTGCAGTAATGAAAATTTGCGAATCCAAAATTTCAGGATTGTGGGTCCAGATATGGCCTAGAATGTTTTTAATTTGCTCCCAAAGTCAGCCTTATTTCAAAATGGTATGATATAAATAATAGGAATAAAGTTGAAAACATGGACAATTTTATATTGAAAGACTGTAATTTGAGAACAGTAATTTTTTCATTTGAACATGAGTTACTGAGAGTTAGAGAGTTGTGTCCCATTTAATTGTTTTTATTGCTAGAAGCCAAGATGGTGGAATCCAAACACAATTGCAGTAATGAAAACTTGCGAATCCAGAATTTTAGGATTCCAGGTCCGGATCTGGCCCGCAATGTTTTTAATTTGCTCATGGAGTCGGCCTGATTCCAAAATGGTATATATGTTGGGCTATGGCCTCTAGGAGTAAAGTTGGAAAGGGTGACACACTGCTACACTAACATTCGCATATAGGGTAACCTGGGGCAATTCCATACCATACTTTTTGCTTTGTTGAATTCTGATTCTTGGGTAAGGCATATCAACACTTGATATAGATAAAAAAAGATTACAGCCAGTTCAGTTATCATACAACAGACCAAGAACAAATAGAATCAAACAGAAAAGTAGAAAAGTTGACTTAAGAAAATCATTGAGTACATATGAAAATGGGGTAATTCCATACGTTCCATTTGACAATTACATAATATGGGAAACATCCACAAATTAAGATAGAAATAAAGCCAACCGGTATAGATAAATTGAGCATTTATTTCACAGCATAGAATAGGCATAGGCATGACTGGAAAAGAGAAAGAAAGGCGCAGAGAGACTGCTCAACTGTCAATTATCTCTGACAAAAGACGAACTGCACAAGCCTTAGTTCATAGCAGAAGAGAAACTTTCAAAAATGTTTCTTCTGGCTTTGGAAGGAACCCATTCAGGGTCGCCATCACTGTCTGAGTAATCGCTGTTTCTTTGTAGCTCTGTGATGTCAGCGTCTGGCTCTGAGGTGTCAGCATCTGACTCTGTGGTGTCAGTATGTGGCTGTGCGGTGTCAGCATCTGGCTCTGGGGTGTCAGCATCTGGCTGTCCAGCATGTACTTTTTGCCTCCTGGTACCGGTATTCTGAGTCTTTCTTCCTCTCCCTCGACCTCGCCCTCAAGACTCTGTCCTCCTTTTTTTTGCTGCTTTCTCTTCTTCATCTTTTTGAAGTCACTGCAAACATTCAGCTGAGGTGAGGCTCTCTCCATACTGCCTTTTGATGGCCCTTTGTCTCTTGGCATCATTTTTTCTTTCAGGCCTAGCCAGCATGGGTGTCAACTTTCTCATGAAGAAATCCTTTATAGTCTTCTTCATTGGACTTGGAGTCATTGTAGACATTTAAAGAAGCGAGGGTGGGTCATCTGTTGATGAGGAAGGCACATCTGCACTTGATGTTGAAGGCACAGACAGCACATCTGCGTTTGATGTTGAAGAACCAGACAGCTCATAAACAGAGGGTGGTATCTGTGTGGGATCCCATGGCATTACCCCACACCTTTTGAACCCTGCCTTGATGTTGCCTGCTGAGAAGCAGTTTGACTGCCATAAGGACTTGAGGAGACTTGGAAAAAGTTCTTTATTGAGAGGCATGCCCAGATTCTGCTGGGCAAACCAAACAAGAATGTTCTCCCACGCTGTCTTCACTGGCCCATACACTCCTACATCAAGCGGCTGAAGAACATGCATGCTGTTGGATGGCAGTTTGAGGATGATCACATCATGTTTGATGGCTTCCTTTACTGTGGCAAAGTTCAGGTGAGAGGCATGTCCATCAAAGATGAGAATCACAGGTCTTTCAGGGGGAAGGAATGGGATGAACATTTTGGAAAACCAATCATGGAAGCAATCAGTGTCCATCCAACCTTTGTCAGATACATTGTATCGAGCTCCTTCTAGACCGTTTTCTGTCCATTTGACATGCAGATTTTTTGCACCATACATATGGTGGAAGCATCATTCCATCAGGTTGTAGAGCTTGGCAGCCTTCTTGTAACCCATTGTTCCATCATGAACAAGACTGACAGCTTTTTCCATGTCTTTGGCACTGTACTTGGCAGTCTTCCTTGTGTAGTTCCTCACCATTTTGTTGCTGTAACATAAAAGGACAAAGCATAAGTTATTTAAGTACGAAAGGGTCATACAATTTTAGCTTTCTGCAATATGGCATGGAGCAGTTCCCTACCCTTTGGTTATGGAATTGCCCCAATGACAAAATATAGAATAATGACAAATTCACTAGTAGGAAATGGCAGAAGAGTCTAAAATATGTAGAAGGAAAGCCTGTTTCATGTTAAACACCTATTAGTTTGTGTGCTGGAATCCTTTGGGAAATTCCATACCCCAGGGGTATGGAATTTCCCCAAGCACATGTTCATCTGACAAAGTATAAATTCAACATCAGGGCACTCCTAGACTCTTTTTAGCTTTCTTTCATGGTTTTTATACATAACTCACAGTAAATAACCAACTTAGAACAGTAGAGAGGACATTAATATAAGTATAAGGATGACTGAAAAGTGAAATTGTTGTACTTACCTTAGGATGGCTCTGGATTGTGTTGCTGGATCAATTGATGTTCACTGTAGACACCAGAGGCAGCTCCAGTACTTGGAGGGGAAGTCACCAAAAAACCCATCTCCTTCTTGAGAAGAGTTCTCTAAAGTACTGAATTACTTCGCTTGAACTGAACAGCTTTTCAGCTGACAGGGTATGGAATTGCCCCAGGCTACCCTATTATATAGACTGTAGCAGCAGTATAATTTTTACTTTTTATTAGATTGTCAACCTTTATTATTAATTTGTGACTAGTCATTTACTTTCAGCTTAATTTTGTTTTTAGTTTCTTTTTATCACAACTTTACTCAGGCCATCAATTCTAAGACAGTGGCAGATGATGCAGATTTGGAATTAAGTTTTTCATAAGAACCAAATTCATGTTTCTTTTGCTTCAAGGAAATCTGGTAAATGCCTAGCCGTTTTTAATGTGATGAGATTGTCCAGCATTCATTGGCATATCACAGAGGATGGATATCACATAGCAGTTCATCACTCGTTTCTTTGTTTTGAACAAAATTTTTCTGTTTCTTAGAACTTTGTTTAGCTTTCGAAAAGTATCTTTCATTAATCCAACATGTGTTCAAATTTTGGTGTTGCACTTTCCATCTTCTGTTAAAACATTTCCCAGATATTTAAACTTGTTTGATGTTGATATCTCCATTTCATAGTTCACATCTTGTTCTTTTTCTCTCATTACTGACCAAACTTTTTGTCTTCTTGCAGTTAATGATTAGTCTCTTTTTCTCACTTTACTTTAGGAACTCTTGTAGTTTTCTTTTTGCGTCAACCATCAGCACAGTGTTATCTATGTATTGTTAAGATTATGCATACTGATAATAAATCCTGGTAGAGTCTCCAGCTTCCTTAAGATAGCCTCACTATAGAGATTGAATAAATCTGGAAGATACATCCTCATTTTATGCCCTTTTCTATTTTTGTGTAGCTACTCCATTTTTTTATTCGAATGCAGACATTCTACTTCCAATATATGTTCCAGATTATTCAAATATCCTTTCCAAATAGATCTAGCTTTTCTAACAGTTCAAATAGATATCCTGTGCCATACCTTGTCAAAAGCTTTTGTATAATCTATAAAAAGAAAGTTGTATCAAGGTCAGAAACATCTCATTTACAACAGGTGATAAAATATAGAGGCAACAGGAGTAGAAGTTTATCCCTTGTTTCTTGTGTAGGATTGGTTTACCAGTTCTTTCTCAAGTCTGCTTCAACTCTATACTTCTGACATCTCTGCCTAAACTCTGAAATTTTGTTTTTTCCTCAATAGGAGTAGATAGGTTTGCCTATTGTCTGATTCACACTCCATACCAATCTTTTGAACAGTAGAGGTTTATCCTTTGTTTCTTGTTTAGGATTGGGTTTCCGGCTCCTTCTAAAGTCTACTTCAATTCTATACTGCTAATGTCTCCACCTAAACTCTGAAATTTTATTTACTGTTTATTTTTTTCTCCTTCAATAGGCATAGATAGGTTTGCCTATCATTCAGTTCACACTCCTCCCTGTTTTTTGAACTGGAGTAGAAGTTTATCTTTTGTTTCCTGTTAAGAATTTGGTTTTGCATTCCTTCTAAAGACTTATTCTCTTTCATACCCAATAATCCCTTGTGTTTTAGTGATATTATTGCCTTGTTTAGGATTAATTGATGAAAGAAAACAACACATTTGTATTGCTCTCTGTGATATTCTAATCATAAATATTGCATTTCTTGAGCCTGCCGTAGTTACTGGTTGACATGTTTTGTTAAGCATTAACAATCTTTGTTATTATTACTAATATAATATTCTAACATTCAGCAACATTGATTTTTAAAGATTAGATACAGAATACTTGTGATAGTACAGGGGTTAGCTTTCTGATTTCAGAGAGAGTGAGTTCAGGCTTTACAGTTTCATTTTGTAATGTTGTGTCAAAGTTTGGACATTCCAGCAAAGAAATGTTTTAAATAAGTGTAATTAAAAATGATTTTAGATTTTAATATTTTCAATAATTAAATATTCTTCTCATTCAACTAGCTTATGTTATATTATAAAAATAGTTTGACAGTTTGCTGATAAAAAAAAGAGTTATTCATTTCAAAAGAGTGTAGGTAGTTCTTGAAAATATTTTTCAGCTTACTCTTAATAGTTTCCTAGTCTGTTGATTTTGTTTTTAGAATCTTGAAAATATTCTTACTGCTGTTAGAAATTACAAGAACTGGCCTACTTAAAAATATGACGTCAAAAGAAAAAAAATGTGCCACAACTTTTGCAAATCCTCCTAACCCCATTTATTTAGGAGGTTGACATACATGCCAAGAAAACAATTCCCAGGAAAACAAGTCAGACATTGCTTTTTTTTCCCACAAGTAACATATGTTGCTTTTTTCCCACCTCCACATTTCTTGAAGAATCTATTATTATTTGTATTACAAACTTTATAAAAAAATTGTTTTTGGTAACAAATTGTGTAACATGATTATAAGTCAACATTGTAAAGGAAACTATAAAAAAAAAAGCGAGTTAACTTAAGCAAATACCTTTGATTACATTCTAGTTTCTCAACCATTTTTTAAAAATTTGTTCTCTTTTTCATGTTCTAAAAAATTGTTATGTCCTTTCAAGATGTTGGCAATCATATCTCAGATTCCTTTTCTTTATCATCTGTGAATTGCCATCCATTCTTGGGAAAAATAGTGGAGTGGTTTCCCATTGCCTTTGCCATTGTTTAGAATTCAGTGTTAGACTGGTGGTGACCCAAACAAACAGCACAGTCTATTTAATTCACAACTAGTAGGAGTAGAGGCAGATTCAAGTCTTTCCCAAGGACATTTGTGCGAAAGTGCTACCTACAAAAATTCCAAAAGAAAGAAAGAAATTCATGAATAATAATAGTTTTCTCACTAGTAGTAACTGATTTCTTCAATAGAATCTAAGTGACAATAAATATCTTCAATACTCTAGGACACTCCTCAGTATTCTAGCTGATTTTAGCAGTGCTCTGGATTGTCACAATCTTCCTGCTAGTTTCTATTCCTCTAACCTTTTTTTGCATGGTCTTTTTTTGGAAATGTTTCTAGTGCTCTGATAATAATTGGTATTAATGTCACTTTCATATTCCACAATTTCCTAAACTCTCTAGTAAAGTCAAGAGATTTATCCAATTTCTCACTCTACATTTGATTTATTTGGTGGTCTTTCAGAACAAACCCTACTGACATATTACTTCATTCTTTTTACAGCTATTATATCCAGTGTTCTGGTCCAGATTAGATGATTCTTTTGAATCTCATTGTCTCAGAGGATCATATATATTTCATTATCTAGGATACATTCTGGTTTGTGCATATACCATTGTCATCTATAGTCAAAATGTAGCCACTTGCACAGTTTCTAATAGATTACCTTCAATATACAATAATGCCTATTCATTTTTAGCAAATTTGCTACATTTGCTTATGTGATTGATTGATTGTCTCATCCTGGTTTCCACATTTGTTATTCTCTATCCTATTCTTTATGTAAATTTAAATTAAGGAACTAGGACAAATGATGGAGAAAGAATGATTTATTTGAACTGCTTTGTTCACAACATAGGTTGCCAGTGAATGATGGCTTCTTGGCACTTCTGGGTAAGATTGTCCCTTTCTAGATAGGAGAGTGTCCAATGGAGAGCAACTCATGAAGATTAAAATTTTATATAATTAGTTTTTATTGCACTGTTTCATTAAATGTTACTCAGTTTATCTCTTCAAGCTTCCCCTATGTAGCCATGTCCATGTTGATTTATCTGCCATTCTCTTGATTTGTCTTTTAAAATATCCATTCAGCTGTTTTGCTTCCCTTTTTGAATTCTCATTTTTGTGGTTCCTGTGTTTCATTTCACTGATTTAGTACATCTTTTAGCTGCTGTCTTTAACCCTTCCTTATTCTTACTTGTGTATTCCTCAAGTTTCTTGATTGTAGGGTTTATATAATACTTGATTCTTACAAACATCCTTCAACCCACTTTTCTTTTAATATACAGTCTATCAGCATCATTACTAAAGTTTAAAACTGTATGCATTGTCATCAGTTTTCTTGTTTTACAGTTCAATTTTCTAAATCACACTCTTGTCCAGTTTAAGTAGGATCCTCAGTACTTCACAATGGGAACTGTCCAAGAATTTAATTTTTTAACTTTCTTCCTCATACTTTAATTATTATCTTTATAATCATTCCATTATACTTCAAAGTGCCATAAATTTGTATTTTGTATATACAAAGCAAAGTCTCTCTGGAAAGTATCAGCTATTTAATACTTTCAAAAAGATTTAGACTACTTGGGACATCACACACAGATCCCATCATCCCATTCCCTTTTTAAAACAGTTTATAAAATATTTTGGGACTGTTATCAGCAGCCTCATCACGTTCTCCTTAATCTCGTCCAGTGGCAGTTTTTCACCTTAGGAAATAGCAGAGGTTGCAAAGGTCTTACTTCTAGACTGTGGAAAGACTGATGAATTTGAGTGAGACTATTTTTTGCCAAAGAATGCTGTGATGAAAGAATCACTATTTCAGATTGTATTCAATTAATAGAATATTCATTTTTGAATTGTCTGTTAATTAAGTACTAATTTAAATGACATGAAAAGGGTTGACAAGCCATAGAAAATGAATCAACCCATCAGTCTTATTTTTCAACTGGAAAAGAAAATTCTTGTTTTGGTTTGTTTTGTGGTAGTTTAGTGCTATAGTCAGCTTAAGAAATTTAAAGAAAAATGTTGAGATTAAAAGCATAATTAATTTGGCTTGAAAAGTTAATCCTCTTTATCATGATATTTTTTTTCTTTTCTAAGGTCTTATTACAATTAATATATAATTTGGAGGAGCTTTGGATCCAACACTTCTGCCCCTTAACAAGGGTGTATGAAATGATATATACATTTTAATCTTTAAATTAATTATCCATGTTAAAACTGTTTTAATGAGGAAAAAATCCATATTGGAATTCTGAAACAAAAATATGACATGGAACAAAATAAACATGAAAGTTTAATTTTTTTTATTTTATTGTGTAGAAATAAAGTAACTATTTTTATGCTGACTTATTTTTTCTGATTAGAGAAGTACCTAGAAAAAAGTGTCTCTTAAAAATGCATGGTTTAGCAGAGTTAATGTTTTGTACACTTCATTTACACTACAAAAAAACATCAAATTAAATTTATTGAATTTAATTATGTGATTATTGAATTTAATTATTATTATGATTGCATAACACCATTCTTAATAAATGATTCTTCATTAACTTTATAGCATAAAATATCATGCTTGCTCCTATTTTTTATGTTTTTTTAATGGCAAACTAAAACAAATTTCAGCATACTTTTTAAATACATTTTAGAAAGAAAAACACAAATTACTCTTGAAAAATTAATTTTAATTTCATTCCATCATCAATATATTTATTGTTTTGAATAACAATATCATAGAGAAAAATATTAAATTAACTTTAGGTAAAAAATGACATTTTTAAATAAGTTTTGCAGTGTAAATTGTGGCGGAGTCTAAGAATTGGTGTTTAGATATGGAATTCACTAAAGTAGGGGTTTACTTGTTTACAGGTGGTTATCTTCGGATAATGTACATAATCCAAATATACACAAATTTATGGCTTTTAAAAATGCATGGAAAGATAATTAATGCAAAGATATATATTGCATGTACTGATAAAAATTTATATCTCTCAAAATAAAATATACAATAATATTCAAAGAGTTCATAAATTTCTATCAGAAAGTTCTCTTGTTGAAAGTCTTTAAGCCTTTATCATACATTATATATATATATATATATATATATATATATATATATATATAGGAGGCATGGTGGAGTAATAGATAGCATCTCTGTTGAGTAATCAGAGAGCCAAGTTTGAATTCCAATCAAATCCGATACATTCACTTACATGCTAATACCCTTGGAAAAGGTATGAATCCTCTTCTTCTCCCTCTTATTATGGGTAAAATAGCAGGACAGACTGGGTTCTATAGCCTTGGATGGCAAATGGTCTAGGAGAAGGACTCTAACGTAATAACCCTGCCTGTTGCAGTTCTGTCCTGTCTCCCCAGTGGTTCTAGCCAAAAAAGAAATCCACCCGATCTTCCTCCGGTGAACTGAAGGAACCACCACTATTCGCCATGTTGTGAATTCTTGATCCGAACAGCAGTGTATCAATCTCCCCAGAATGATCCGGTGGGAAGGGGAAGAAATGGCTGGGTATTTCGCTGAAAGAAAATAACTATTCATGCAGCAAAAGTTTCTTGTCG
Source organism: Acanthosepion pharaonis (assembly GCA_903632075.3). Taxonomy (NCBI): domain Eukaryota; kingdom Metazoa; phylum Mollusca; class Cephalopoda; order Sepiida; family Sepiidae; genus Acanthosepion; species Acanthosepion pharaonis. The sequence goes on along the minus strand of CAHIKZ030000668.1, from coordinate 3,440,763 downwards.
TAGCCGCAAACACATGAAAAAAAAAAGCAACTCCTGTTCCTGTACAAAGAGCCCTATTTAGGCCACTGTTTTTTTATGTCTCTACCGAAGAATTTACACGAGTACAAAATGTCATAACGAGATTCACTCGTTTAGGTTGGAAAATCACAGAGAGAAAGTAGGAAAATTTCTGCCTAAACAATTTCGGCTGGTCTAAGGGAAGTAATTCATGGATCTTCGTCTGCACCCTACGATATAGCAGTCTGCTTTCTCGCAGCCTTGTTGATGAAGTTATCGTACAGGTTCTATTTCAATCTCTTGGTTCAGATCAGTCTTCTTGATACAGGGCAACCAACAGACCAGCAAATTCCAACAAGCCACCTCTTCCGCGTTCTGATCTCCGAACTCCAAACTCATCTGACTAACTCAAGCATGCGGGCAGCTTATATAGAGAGAGGGGGAGCTAAACCATCTTTAGGCACCGCCCCCAAATTTTAATATGCAAATCACCATGTGTTTTTGCCTAATCTTCGCGGGCAACCAGTTTTCAAGAGGTACTAAAATCGGATTTGGACCTCCTGCTGGATCTTCTGCAGACAACGTATACTTAAATTTTGCGAAAACCACCTATCCCATCTGGTTGAATTCCGCTATTCAGACCACCCAAAAATCCAATTTGCCATTTATCACAAACTTTACTTTAACGAATCCGTCTCTTAATCACTTTGGAATTATTACATGTAATTAACTAATAACTCAACCCCAGAAACAATTATTAAGAGAAAAAAAAATAAACTTATTTCTGGAATTACTCCGGAATCCCTTCTACCCAAGTAATTAGCACCTTCATCCTAATTCTTTAGCACTGTTGATTACTAAATCCACCTCGGGGTGGGGGTGGGGGGTATCTCTCTCTCTCTATGTCACAGACAGCTTCGGATTCAAAACCTGAGGAGGTTCAGTTGGGTACTTTTGTAGAACACAGTGCACCAAGTCTCTGTATTCATCTCTTCAAAAAGTGTGGTTGATTCTGCACAAAACCTTCAACACTATAATCAAATCATATATGCTGGTGTCTGGGCTGTCAGTTCCTAGGAACTGTGCTGGTTGACCATCATATGTTGAATATCACGGGAGAGTCCACCATATATATATATATATATATATATATATATATATATATATATATAGAGAGAGAGAGAGAGAGAGAGAGGAGTCTTTGTTAATGTGTATGTAGGTATGGAAGTATTTCTTGATAGTAGTAATTCTTTTGACTCTCTGTGGGATATTTAAGTGTCCAAGCTAGAAAGTAAGGGACAGTGGATGAAATTCTTTTCAGAGGCTGGTCTGAGCCATTGCCTGCCTGTCACTATCTATCTTAACACTTTTTTTAAGACAATAGAACACTTCCCCACCTCCCCACAACCTGCAAATTGTTCTTGATTTTGATTGGTTCCAGAAATGACATTTGACAATCCCTTTTTCTTCATCTACATTTAGGAATGATGACCTTTTGGCCTCTTTTATTTATTTCTTTATGGACTCTTTTATTTATTTCTTTACTGTTATTTAATTTGTTCTTTACTGTTATTTAACTTTGTTTGAATCTATAACTTTCTTTAATAGTAAAAATATGTGTTTTCCTTTCTCCATTTAATCCTTTTTCCAGATTTGGTTTTGACTGTTTTATTTCATTGTTCATTTTCGTTAGTTCCATTTGAATTTGATAGAGTGTTATTTCATTCTGTCAATTTTAATTTCTGGAATTAATGCAGGTTTCAACCTGTCAATTGATACAGTATAATTCATATCATCCAAAATTTTTATAGTAAAATATTTTTTACTGTGATTTAATACCTTAAATGGACCCATATACAGAACTTCCAGAGGTTTTCACATCCTGTTGGTCCATAACCACATATACTTAAAAATTTTCAAGTCTTTGGAGACAAACAAATTTGGTAAAGAATGCAGATGACTGTTAGATAGTTTGTCAGACTCAAATTTCTGCATCTCTTTAGATAAATTCTTTACTTGTGAATTTGTTATTTGAGTGTTATCATTGTCTTTGTCTGAATCTATTAATATCCGAGGCACTTGTGCATTAACTCCTGTTACAGCAGTAAATGGTGAGTAATTCAATTCATTGGGAGTTATTCTGATTCCAAGTAGGACAATAACCACGCTACCTTTCTGGCAATAATTGCCATTTTTAGAGTCCAATGTGCACATTCAATCAATACATTTGTTTGTGGGTGGTAGGATGTCATTCTCAGTCTGTGGAAACCTACTATCTTCAAGAGTTCTGAAAACAATTCTGATTCAAACTGACTACCCATGTCTGTAATGACATGGAGGAGGACTCTGAATCTGGATATCTACGTGTTGACAAAAGCTACTGAAACTGGTTTTGCTGAAATTTCCATCAAGGACATGCATCAAGTACTTCTATCGATACATGTTAACAAATATCGATAAGGTGAGAAATATGGGTCAGTAAGGTTTTTCACTGGTCTTAAGGGACCCACAATATCGAGGTGCACTAATTGGAAACAATTAGAAGTCAATTCAAATAGCTGAACTTTACTCTTTGTATGCTTAGTAATTTTACTTCCTGACAATGATGACATTCTTCACACCCTGTTTTTTATTGATTTGCTCATTTTGGGTCAATGATATCTTGATCTGATCATTTTTATTGAACCTGATATTCTGGGTTGTGATAGAGTATGCAGACTGCCAAATACTGATTTCCTGAGCTCTTGTATCACAAAAAGTCATGGGAAGGGTAATGACACATCAGACAGGATATTTTGAAGCTCATTTATGGGATATGGCTTCAGCTGATCACAAAAGTGCTTAATTTCTTCATCAGTAGTTTGGTGTTTTGCCATCTCCTGCAAATTGCATACCTTGATAATAATAGTATTTGCTGGTTGAGATAAGCAGTCAGCTACTATATTCTGATCACCTTTTATATGTGAAATATCAGTAACATATTCACTTATAAAAGAGAGGTGACGTTGTCTGTCAGATTTCAGTGGAGTTTGGCTTGTAAAAACATTACAAAGAGGTTTGTGGTCACCTAATAATAATATATTACTGCCTTCTATTTGGTGTTTAAAATACAAGACGCTAGGTAAGCAGCTAGTAATTCCCTGTCAAAAGTAGAATATTTTTGTTGCATCAGTGACAATTTTTTTTAAAAGAAACCAATAGGAATTGGTTAGTTATCTACCATTTGGTGTAATGCTGCACCAACAGCATAATTAGAACTGTCGGTAACAAGCTGAACGTTATTAGCTTTTGAGTTGGGGTAGGGGAGAACAGTTATGCTTGACAAAGTTTCCTTCATATTTTTGAAAACTAATCTCCTCTTTTTTTTTAGTGTTAAGTCTTTTGATTTTGGGTTTACACGTATGCATTCTGTGAGTGAGAATGCTTTATTGCTAAAGCGTAGAGTCAGTTTCCTATTGGAACTGACCATCCCAAGGAACTATCACAATGACTTGGAGTCATTTGTGGGAGGAAATTCATTTAACTCAGCAAGTTTCCTATTTCTGGGTTTAATACTATCACCAGAAACACTGAATCCCAAAAATTCAAGCTCATGAGTACCAAACAAACACTTCGAATGAGAAATTTTTTTATTGTATTCTTAAGTTTTTGTAAGACTTGATTGAGGTCCTTGGAATGAGTTTCTTCATCATCTGAAAAGATGAGGATGTCATTGATGTATATAAACATACAAGTGAAAACACGGAAGATGCTGTCCGTCATCTGCCAAAATGTACTTGATGGGCTCCGTAATCCGAAAGGCATATAGCTGTACTCAAATAAACCAATGGGTGTCATAATGGCTGTTTTACATACATTGTTTAGATGAAGTGGCACTTGATGGTAAGCTGATTATAAATCAATTTTTGAAAAGATTTTCTTACCATGTAGCTTAGATGCCAGGGAATTTGTTTGGCACTTGGTATCGATCTGCTTTTGTTATTGTATCCAGTTGTGCCATCTGATTTTGGTACCATATGTGACAGGTTACCTCTTCCTAATTTTCAAAACTGCTCCTAGGAAATGCTCTCAGGACTATAAATATCCTGTAATATTTTTCTCATTCTCTTCTTTACCTTATCCGCTTATTCGTCAACATGTAACCTCTCACAGAGAACATGTTCCCTTTGGGAAACACATAAACAATACATACACACACACATACATATGTACATTCACTCACTACATATACTTTGGACCACATTGTTTGTTTACAGATTCATTTGTTACACACATTATTGTTTTGTTGCTTGTATACCTTTATTGTTAATACATTATCATTTGTTTGTACAGGGTTCTTGTCCTTTCTTTACATGTGAACTCAAATCCCAAGTCTGACATGTTTGTTGTGTGTATTTCAGGAGACAGCATGTTATTCCTAATTTCAAACATTGACGTTATTAACACCCAAAATAAGTTAGGAAACACACATTAATCGGCTCGCAACATATGTAAGGCTGAACTCCATTCCAATTTCAAAGGGGATATTATTTCTAAATTTTGCATTTTCCTAAATTCCTCCTTCACTATGTTGAATTTCTCGGCTGATAGCTGTCATGGTTTAGAAAATGCAGGAGGATTGCTTCTATGATAAATGTTTGTTATTTTTGCATTAAGATTGCAGTGGGGTGTTATTAGATTTGGGTATTTTTTCATAATTTTGGGTACCACCATATCGGTAGGATTATCCTGGTCTACTAGGATATTCATAATTTCTGGTGTTGTTGTTGCATTAGCCTGTCTATTAGTTGTTGTATTGACCAGTCTATTATTAGAGCAGTCAATTTTCAGACTAAAATGATTCAAGAAATCATAACCCAAGAGAGGTTTTGTGGTATCTGCAGTCACAAAAGTTCAGGTGAATTCTCATCTAAGGTTGTGCAACACCAAATTTAATGTGGCTTGTCCTGCGTATTCAATCTTTTGGCCATTAGCTAATGCAATGGAGACATTGGTAAGATAGTTCACTATATCATGTAAATATCTCCTTGGTATGATCGATATAGCAGCTCCCGTGTCCAAAACAAAATTAATTTTTCTAGCCCCTAGTCAAGCAGTGACTTCAAGAAGCGGTGGATGGGTGGGGGCTAACACATCCTGCCAATTCAGTTTTCCAACATCATACTAGGTGCAGGTGAAGAAGGTCAGATACTAGGCTGTATTTTAACATTCCTTTTATCTGGCCACTTGCACCATGACTTGCAGAACTTCTTGCACTCCACTAAATATAAATGTGCCCTACAGATCTTTGGTTTTTGGTCCTTATTGAGTGGTCAGACATCTGAGATGAAACTTTGGCCTTGTTTATTTCTTGTATTTGCAATACTTGTAGATGTTGGTACTTTCTTGCTGTTTAAGATAAAGAAGAATATCGTCTGCCATTTTATCCAATCGATTTGTGCCAAGGTCGATTTGAGCTGCTGAAACAGGTTTGATCGATGCTATTAGTGCCTGTAAGAATTTATGTCAAAATATGTCATCACCAACACCAACACCAAACCACCTTGCTAGAGACATCAGTTCATTTAAATATATGGACAGACATCCTGTGATGACTGTGGTTGACATCAGTTTGTCCAGCATTTCTGGCTTGGATTTTTCATACAAGGTAATGACAGTTTCCTTCAGTATCTTGTAATTGGTTTGTTGTAATGCTGCTGGTTGCTTCCTGACAATATCTAGAGGTAGATAAGCCAATATATGGTAAAATCATTGTTTTGTCTCCTTTATGCATGTGTTGTTGTTAAATTGGACTTCCATTATGGAAAACCACGCTAGCACGTTGGATTCAATGAATGCAGGTGGTTTGATTGATATCACCTGTATGGAGCTGGTTTGGTCAAAATATTTTGGTTCTACTTCACTGTTGGACATTGTATTTTTTATGTGTCTATATATGAATCAGGAATGTATCATAGGGGTCCTCCCCCACTCCCGTTCATGTTCATAGTGGATGAGTTATTACTTCGGGACCTTTGCCTTTTCTTCGTTGCATCACCCCACTTTCTTTTATGCAACATGACAGGCTTATTTCGATTTTATAATCAACCACATTTCTCTTAGTTGTTTGATTATTATTAACACAATCTAAATAGTCTCCTCAAACATTTCATAACATTCATATACATTCTAGAAACTCAGTATTTCATTTTTTTAGATATTAAGTACATATCAAGCTCGGCAATGTTACTGCACATCTTTGTCATGTAAAGCAGTGATTCACTGTCTGGAGCAAGGAGAGAGGAGGAGGAGGAGCACAGATCCTTGGTCCCTGTGACCATGGCACTTGAATGGGTTCTGTATTAAGCTACAGCCCACTTTTTTTTGTCTGACTACTAGTAGAAAGTACAAACATAAAAACCTCATCCACATGTAAAAAAAGATTAAAAACAATGGAAGCCTTAATAAGAAAAAGGAAAAAAACCAACACTTAATAATATTAACTACAAACATGGCCACAATGTGCTAACTGTGTTTGGAAAATAAAACATCTCTATAATGCTAAAAACATATACACAATACACACCCAATTAAATTGAAACAATAAAATCATCCTTGATAATGGCTAAAAGTATAGCTGAAAGTGCTCAGAATTACAGGACATTTGGAAAGTTTCTACACACTCTGTGTCCCAAAATGAAAACACTTCTTCAAACACAAGAAAAATTAAATATGAAGCTTAATTGTAGTACCTTGTCTATCATTTTTAATGAAACCTGCATAAATGAAGGATGTCTGCATAAATACACTATATATATATATATATATATATATATATAGATAGATAGATAGATAGATAGATAGATAGATAGATAGAGAGAGAGAGAGAGAAGTCTTTGTTAATGTGTATGTAGGTATGTAAGTATTTCTTGATAGTAGTAATTGTTTTGACTCTCTATGGGATTTTTAGGTGTCCGAAGCTAGAGGTTGAGGGACACCAGATGAAATTCTTTTCAGCAGCTGGACTGGTCCTTTGCCTGCACATCACTATCTATTTTTTTAAGACAATAGAATTCATCCCCCAACCAAATTGTTCTTGATTTTGATTGTTTCCAGAAATGATATTTGACAATCCCTTTTTCTTCACCTACATTTAGGGATAATGACCTTTTGGCCTCTTTTATTTATTTCTTTATGGCAAACCAAAATGGTTTGCTAACTTTTAGCTTTTTTTATTGTTTTTATTTTTGAAATAATGATCTTTTTATTTTTCTATCACTACAAAATAAGGAATCAAAGAAAAAAGTTTTCAGAAGAAAAGTCTTATATATATAAAAATTATTAAAATTAACTTTCATGAAAGAGACTGTAACATTTGCAATAAGAAAGACTAGAAAAAATAAGATTAATAAATTATTTCTTTAAAATAAGCAAAATTAAAATGTTACATTCTTAAGAAGAGTGGTAAAAATTTAACATACTTTTTTCATTAGTTAGAAGCAGAAATACAGATTATGTAAAAATAAATGAAGTTGATCCTTAGTGGATTTACTTTTATGAATAAAAATTAAATAGAAAAAAATGTTAAATTAACTTCCAACTAACAAAATCAAATTTCCTAAATTACGATTTGTAGTGATATTTACATAAAAAATTTGTTTTTGCAATGAAAGTTTAAAATATATAGCAAGTCCAGAAGAAATAAAATAAATAAATTTTATACTTACTTCAATTAAGAAATTTTTTACTTTTTACTTTAGTAATAAGCTAAAGTTATTAATAAATGTAAAAAGCAAAAAATTTCTTAAGCCAACTACAGCAGAGAACTCATGCAAACCCAAACCAAAACTAAAAATCTTTGCTACCAGAGAAAAGACAAGATTTGAGATAGGTTTCCAGTTCTGGGTGAGTTGGAATATGACATAGCCTTTAATAAACCATGATCTGAAACATTTGGCTATATAGAGATTTGCAAGAGTTATAGCAACAATCACGATTCTGGATTCAAAACCACTGCAGAAACATTACAAGTTTACACTTCCAGCTATTCAGTGGTATAAATCCAAGAATAATGCTCTATCAGCTGCAAACTGTCTTTACTATCAACTGTATAAAATAAGGGCATCTTAAGTTTGTTACAAGTGTGATAAATGTTTATCTCTAACACCATAAACTTATCTTCCTACAAACTGATATCCCTTCAGTGAGTTAAGGTAAAAAAAACTGCAAACATCTGTGAAATGAACAAATATACAGAAATGGCAAGTACAAGTAAGTGTATTAGATACTAGCAAAAACAAACATGTGATTTCAACAAGAATATAAGACCTAATAAGACAAAATTCATTGTTTGGATAACATTCTATTGAAATAAAGAACTTATTTGAAGAGAAAACTATCACAGATGACAGTATCTCTAATGTGAGTGTAACAGCTCTCCTTTAATGTCACACATTAGACTTGATATGGATCAACCACTGACTAGGAGTGACAGGTCAAGTAAACTTGTATCTTTCATACAGATGTATAGGAGCATCATGTTAGCTTTTTTCTTTTTTTAATCTTTCCAGAAGACATTCTGATTGGTTAATAAATTAAAATAATTTTCTCTCATTTGGATTAAACCCAAACTGATGTGTGCAGCCTATGTGTAGAGAAACTGGGTTTCATTAGTATATTTTGGCTGATATTGTGGTTACTGTTGGCAAATTCTTTTGATATCTGACTTTAAGAATGTTCATTCTAGCCAAGCCTTCTGATTGACTCTATTTTGGGAGGTAATGTCTACAGCTTACCTTTGGATTTGATGTCAGGTATAGCTGACATCAAGCATTAGAATGTAATGTAAGTTCTTAAGTGTTTGGAGGCTATTCTTCTCCTAGATTTGGTGTAATTTCTGTGGGTATATCACTTTTTGGTATGGACATAGTTTTATCAAATGTTCTGCTAAGGTTTTCATCAGTTAAAAATAATGGTTTTAGTCAATCAACAGTAACTCTATCTGATTTGTCATTTTTCTGGATGACCAAGTATTTGTCAACTTTATAAATGTCATGATAGTTTTCAGTTAATGTTTTCTTTTTACTACATCATTGTGTGTGAAAATATGATAAAATTCTTTGGAATGCATTTGTGTGTAGAAGTAGTATGGGCTGATACTAACTTGAATTACAACATTTTGTTTTTTAAATCTTGAAGTTGGAGTGAATAGCATGTTATTGCTGAAAAATTTACCAAGTGATTCTGAAAACTGGGATACAGCCTAAATCATCTTTTACTGTATTCTGTTATTAAAGCAAGACAAGCAGTGAATTACAGGCACCTTGACATTGGGTAATTATATTTACCAGGCCTCCCCACCACAGATGGATGGTGTATGAGATTGTTTTAACGTGGAGAGTGCCATATGCATACTTATGCATATGGGTCAAGGACAAAAATTGGTTTTACCCAGACCCCGCAACCAGTCACACTGGCATCAATATTATACTGACCCAACCTCTTTAGTGAAATGAGGATGGTGCTTCCACAGGGTTGGAATCCCCGGAGCTGAGCAAATTCTCCCATCTAAAATGAGGAGAAACATAGCTCCACTTACAGCACAGCAATGACCATGCAGTGACTTTTGTTTACTTTACTGACAAAATAAGTTTCCACTGGTTTGGTTTTCTTTTTTTGGAGTTGACAGCTTTCTGCTGTCACAGGGCCTTGTGTAGAGATGAAAAGAAAGTGGTTACCTTCTAGTTGATTATTGGTGTAAAGGTTGTTGTGGATACTGAAGCATTGTCAACTAAACCTTTCATGTGTAAATGACAGGTTGTCATTATTTGCAGAAGGAAAAGGAAATGGAATGAATGTGGAATGAGTGAAAGGAAGGAATTTCAATACAGATATTTTTCTGTATTTTTTTATCACTAAGAAAGGATTAACAAAAAGAGGGAAAACATATGAGCATGCACACAGCTGAAAAGAAACAAAAGACATGAAACTTAGCTGTTATGAAATGTGTGTGTCTCTGCATGGGATGTGTTGTGTGTGTGCATGTGTAAAAGTTTAGTCATAAATCACCCAGGGCAAAGATATTATTTCCTGTGTTAATATTTCTAACTACACATGTTTGGTTGAAAGGTGGAAAACAAGAGAAAGAGAAGGTTTGTGTCCATTCTTTTATATCCCTTAAATAGCACCACCTAACAGCATCTTAGCAGATCAAGTGAGAGTAATCCCCACAAAATGTAAACACTCCTCAGTCTATTGTTGTTGTGAAGTGGATGACTACGCTATCTACATCATGATTTAAGTAACACAGGAATTAGTACCAGCAAATATGAATATTTATTTGGATATAAATATGCTACAATCAAATATCCAGTACGGAACAAGAAGGAAAGTTTGTGTTGTTTTTGATCAATACCAAAATGAAGTTATCTGTTTATGATGGACAAATCACAATGTGCAATTAGACATATTTGTTTACTTCTACTTTGTTTATATATAGATGGGTATGTGTAATGTATAGAAAGTTGGGAGCATTTCACTAGTCTTTGATATTGTGATTGTTAAAATTCTGGGTTTTGCAATGTAGATAGGTGTAGGTCAGATGTATAGGAAAATGGGATTTTTTATTGGTTCTTGACATTTCAACTCATTTATAAAGTTCTGGGCTTAAACAGATGGATATTGGTGTCAGCATGGTAGATCAGAAAAAGAGAGAGTCAGAAAATATAGATAAATAAGTATTTGTTGTTTTGCTAGAAGTTGGGATACTTTGGGTTCATCTATATAATAAATGCAAATGTCAGTGTGTCATTGTATCACACGTTTTCAACTTTACTGTAACACCATTGGAAAGGCACTAGTAAATTGAAAAAAAACTAGAAGACAGAAAAACACTAGTTTTTGATAGACTGAAGATATACTGATGACCAAATGAAAGAAAAAAAAATGATAATTAACATTTTTTTCAATTGCTGGAGATGTAAAACAAAGAGATCATCTGGTTTTGGTTAAGACTAAGATTAAGTGATGGCATATTCTTGGAGGTTCAAGAACCTCCCTGAAATAGATAATATTTTTATAGCCATTGAGTGACAGAGAGGAGGACAGCCCTCTGGCCATGAATTCAGTTGATTGATAAAGATCAACTTTTAAAAGCAGATTGGTTTCCAAAAGAAAACTGTTTGCTTTTCAAAGGTAAAGAATGGTAATTAAATTTTTCATCTGCTGAAACACGATAAAACTTCACAAATCAAGGGATTGTCCCCGTTTTTTTCACTTTTTGACCAAAGGGTTGATGAGGAGATAAAAAAAGATAAATCTCGGATGCAAAAATGACCACACACAAAAGCACAATAAGAAAGAATTTTGAATGATAATTAAAATTTGGCTGTGAGTGCACAACAAGAAACAGGACACTTTTTCAATTTTATTGCTGAAGTTCACCAGATTTGTTTTTACTTTCACCAATTTCAATTGTTAATTAAGTTAGAATGAGTGACCACAGGTCAGAGATGTGTGAAGGGGTGGAATAAAGAGAGCAGGATGGTAGGACACCGGGTTGCAACTGGCCTGAGGGGCCTGTTAGGGGGACCCAGAGTTCTGACCTTTGGAGTGAACCTAAGGAAACTAAAGCACTGGCTGGCATCAATAGGGAAGTTCCAGCTCATATATGAGCTGTCCAAAATGCTTGAACTAAAATTTCAATTCAGAAATTGACATCTCAGATAACTTCCACAACGAAGAAAACAAATCACAAGTTCACACTTGAATATCAGGAGCAAAAAGAAAATGTCGAAATCTTGATTCACAGGTACTATGTCACAAATCATAATGCACTTAATCAGTCAGAAAAGTAACACACTCACAGATGAATGCAGTAGCCAAATCCACCAATTTCTCCCAATTCTAGAACACCAATTGCTTTTATCAATGGAGCATTTTTTTCATTCATCAACAGCTAAGAGAGACTACACAATATTAGCATATCTGAAATACTTTTATGGCAACTCTCTTGCAACTGACTTGTTTCGAATTTGAACATTCTGTTTTCAGTAGATCATGCAGAATATATGCCCTTTTTCTTGGTAATTAGCTTTCTTTTTCACCACATTTTTTGTCATAGAATATATGCAACAGGCTGTTGCTTGGCTTGACAAGGTAATTCATAATTCACTACAGTGGCAGAGGAAAAGGTCTCGAGTTTATAGTGGGGGGGTCACCTGATGGGAGACCCTCAGTTGACATGGAAAGACCTGGAGAATCTGTTGGTCCACAAGTTTGCAGATGAAGGCATTGCAATTGAGGCAATGAGAAGCTTCATGAAGCTAACTCAGATGAAAAGCAAGTCTCCCGGAGATTTGGGAGTGAGGGCCGAAAAATTGTCTACACTAACTTTCACAAACTAAACTCAGATAATGCCACCATACAGGCCCAGTTAGTCGATCTGTATGTGGAAGTGCTGCATGATGAACCCACTAGGCATAATGTGACAAAAGGGACCTCAGCCAAACTCTCAGCAGCTATTGCCTTAGCAAAGGATAGCCAAAGGATCTTGGAAAAGGCTAGGGAGAAGGAAACAATGGTACAGTCAGTAGGTAGGCAGGCAGATTGGGGATAGGAGACCTCCCCACATGGGATAGGAAGGTGAAGTTGGAGGAGGTTGAACCAGAGGAATGGGAAGAGGTTCCCAACAGAAGGGCGTAGAAGCAGGAGCATGGGTTTTACAAACCCACAGTAGGCCAGTTGGGGCTGACATGTTGGACCCATCATCATGAAGGTCATAGAGCAGTGGCCTGTAACATTACCATGATGCGAGGTGTTTTTGAAGCACAAGAAAGGAAATATTGGGTTGATATTGTGGATTTAAATATGAGGAATATTTTAGTAATAGTGGCTTATTACTAATGAAGTGGATTTTTTTGGCTCTGATGAATGAGCCATGAAATTTAAAGTGACCGTGTGTCACGGAAATGACTACAGTAAGCATTGAGAGGAAGATTATCTGAAATGATATTGATAGTTAACAGTGCTAATTGAAACTTAAAAGATGGAATGGGTGGATTTGGTGTGTGATAGCATTGGATTCCTTAAAATATCCAGTAGAATAATAATAGGGGTTGTTTAGAAAGGATAGAGGTGTGGATAGCGGGTCATGGAGGGTGGAGGAAATTACTTGTTGGTGCTGTCGCTGGTCTGCACACATGCCCATGTATGTCCAGCAGTGGTATTAAGGAGACACGATCTTTGGAGCGAAAGCACCACACACCTGTCTAAATCCAATCAGCTTACCAAAGGTTGGTTAAAAGAAGAAAGGTTAAAGTTAAGAAACTAAGAGAAGGAAGTAGTGAGAGTGCTCCAGAATAACTGAATGTGAAAATATACAAACAATGAGTGGTTAAAGGAGTAAAAAACAAAAAACAAGGAAATCTTGTTACCCTTGCAGGAATGGCTGGTATAAGGAGACTGATACTACTACTACTACTACTGATGCTGCTGCTGCTGATGACGACGACGACAATGACAAGAGCCTGGGAACACAGCCAAAATACAATTTCAAGAAAACAAACAAAGTAATAATAAGGTCAAAATGGTTATCACCTCTGTGATAGATTTGAACCCTATGAGTTACTATTGCACAAATTGGAGAGTGAGATAAGAAGGCTAGGTATAGCCAGGGTGAATATAGCCCAAAAATATCCCAGGAATGGGAGGTATCTTAAACTGTTGTGCTCCCCGGAATTGGAGACAGCTATAATGGAAGCCCAGTAGAAAGATATGAGAAATTACCTGAAAGGAATTGAACTGCTACAAACAAGAAGAAAGAGAGCAGTAGTCCCTATTGTTGGAAAGTGCTGAGTGTGCTGTTCGGAACAGTGACTGAAGATGATGTCAAGGTTATAAGGAAAAAACTGATGGAAGTGGAAAAGGATCAAAGAATCCTAGCCCAGGTGGCAAGAGAGAGTGTATCGATACTGAATGTGACAAGGTTAGAACTGGTAAAGAATAGGGCAAGTATTAATTGGTTAATAAATAACCTATGAGAACTAAGACAGTGGGTAGCTAATAGTTCAGAGGCAGTGACGACTGAGTTACAAGAATTAAGTGGGTTTATACAACAGTATTTCCAGTTAATGACCATTACTTATAAGATGCAACAGACTAGTCAGTCCCTGACTATTTTGTTAGAGCATGTGAGAGCTCAACAGGATATTGTTATACCAGAATATTACCTATTCTAATGTAATAGACTCTCCCACACATAAGTAGTAGTAGCAGTCGCCAGTTGAGCTCAGTGGTGTTGAGTCAGTCGATGTCGGACATTGAAGTATCAACCATCACAACTAGATTGCTGTGTCATTAACTCTTATTTCAAGTTCCTAACGTTTTGTACGTTGAACCTAATTTAGGACGACTTAGTGAAATATAAGCCTCCACTGTGAAAACTACTCTACAACACAGATATGTTGTCATTAGGATACCTGTCCCCAAGCATAGTGACCCCCGGTCACCTGAAGTAATTATTATTAAAGATACATGCTGAGTTACCCCATCATTTGAGGTTGCCGTTGGACCTCACTGAGGAATTATGGAAATGCTGCAATGCACTAAGTTGTGTTTCTTTGTTAGAATATAAGAAGTTATTGTTCTTGATGTCCATTCTACTGTTGGACAGAGAAAGTATTTTTGAAATATATCAAATTATAAATTTGCCTGTTCCCTACCCGCAAGAAGATCAGGGCTTATGGGCAGTTGTGAGATACCAAATTGAGACAGAGTATGTAGCATTGAATTCAGCTAGGACAAAATTTATGATGCTGATTACAGAAGAAGCAAGGAAGTTAATGCTTTGGGAATGTGTACCTCAGTAAGTCTTATGTATATGACAGGTAATCATAAAAGTCATAAGCTAGTTAAAAATGTTATTATTTCTGTTATATCTCGTGCAAGATATAACAAACAAAGTAAACCCGAGTGTTGGTTTTTCAATAATAATTTTATAATCGGATGTAGGTATGTCAAAATACAGAGACAGAGTCGGGAGTATGCTAACCTCAATAGGTGTTAACAAACGAAGACCTTTTCTACTGTCCGCTGTGGTCGTACTTAATCGGCAACCAGTCCGTCCATTATTGTGAATGGGGAAGTTGGGTTATATCATCACAACACTTTCACACCTGATGTGAATAAGCATATCAATTAAAATCAATCTCTGTTGAAAGTGAGAAGATTCTAAAACACCATGTAACCAACAAAAACTCTGGATACCATACTTTGAAAACAGTTAGTGGTGTTAGCAAAAAATACTCAGAACATATGAGAAATTTCATATTCCAATACCAACTGGAAATCAGGAAAATTATGAAAAGTGTTGAAAGGATCAATGAAAAATATAATAAAACTGATATATATATATATATATATATATATATATATATAGTTATGAAGAATTTGGTAAAACTTTAATTGGTAAATAAGGAGGATGAAATCCTGAGTTCAATGAAGAACAGAGCTAATATTTAATGAAAACAGACACTTTAAAGGTCATCAGGTAAACTTCCAACAATGAAATGAGGATTTTGGTGAAATAAAATCCTATATATATATATATATATTATAAATTAATGATTTAAAATATGGTTATTTTCTTTCAATGTTCCAACCATGAAAAATAGAACAATTTTATTTTTTGCAAATAAATTAAAAGCATTAATTTCATCTTCAAGCGAATTTTGGAGTAACTTTTAAAATTTACCGGGTTTTAAAAACAGCTAAAATCACGTTTCCATGGTTACAGAATATTCTACTCAAATTGAACACTTATCATTGTATCAGTTATTAGCTACATTTTGGTAAGGGGTGAGGATGTATTTTACCCTGACGTCAGTTGAATGGATGTCGTCTGAATTTAAAAAAAAAAAAAAAAAATTTAACGTCAAAAAATTTCAACGTCATCTTTTTAAAATTAAAGATTTTTTTACAATACTTTTATTTAACTACGATTTGAAATATTTTCCTTTTTTTTTTATTTTACTATATTCTTTTTAAGAACAGTTAAATGTATTAGAATCCATTATATTATGTAGGATTATTTTAACATTAAGTTTAAGTATGTATATGAGGTTAATATACTTATGACAGCAAAATGGTTTACTTAATTTCACTGATTCAGTAAACTTTTCTTTTATATATAAACCTATTATAAATATTTCACATGTAAGTACTGAGGACATGGGTCATTCAAAAGCTTACATGTTATGGTATTCATATTAATTTTATTTTACTATAGGTGTTATTTTTGGATTCTTTTTAATGCGTGTAGTATTATTTAAAAGAAATTTAGGTTAGAATTCATTCAATTTAACTACAATTTTAATTACAAATTCAAAATTACAACTTTAAAATTTTTAAATATTTTCATTGTTTAGTTTTAATAGACTATATTACTTTATAACAGAAGGAAAATTACTCATATTAAGTAAGATTATTTTCCATATCAAAGTATATATAAATTTTTTTTTTTTTTTTTTTCCTTTTTTCCTTTTCTTCTCTTTAAATTTAAATATTATTTAAGTAATAATAATGGCACTTACTACAAAACTAATAAGTCATTTCTCAGATTTAGTAAACTTTATTTATTTATTAATTAATTAATTTATTTATTTCAAATATATATTGTAACCTAATTAATAAAGTTTCATAAATATAAATAACATGTTAGAATTCATTTTATTTTTAAATTTCAATTTTAAAATTTTAAAATTATAACTTTAAATTTTAAAAATATTTTAATTTTAGAAATTACTTTAAAACTTTATAACAGAAGGATTTTTTAATAGAAAATTTTTAATTTAATTTAGACTATATTTAATTAAGGATAAACTTTAAATTAAAAATTTTTTTTCCTAAAAGTATTATAAATTACAATTTAGATATTATTTAAGTAATAATAATAGACTACAAAAACTATCTAAGTCATTTCTCAAATTAGTAAACTTTATGTATTAATTCAAGTTTAAGTATGTATATGAGGTTACATTTTTTTTTTTTTTTTTTTTTTTTTTGATATATATATATAAACCTAGTGATATAATGTTTCTCATGTAAGTACAAAGGACATGGGTCATTCAAAAGCTTACATCTTATGGCATTTCATATTAATTTTATTTTACTATATTTGCTTTTTTTTGGGATTCTTTTTTATTATTTAAAAGAAACTTTTAAATTCATTCAATTTAACTTTAATTTAGTTTCAATTTTAAAATTACAAACTTTAAAATTTTATGTGGTAATTTAAAATTGTAAAATTGTAGTTAAATAAATATACCTATACATATGAAACTTTACTACTTAGGTTACATATATTTAAAATAAATAAATAAATTAAGTAATAAATAAAGTTTACTAAATCTGAGAAATGACTTGGCTAATTTTGTAGTAAGTTCATTAATATTACTAAAATAATATTTTAAAATATAAAGGTTTAAAAATTGTAATTTAATATTGGATATTGAAAAATAATTTTACTTACTATAATATTCTTTCTGTTATAAAAGTAATATAGTCTAATATAACTAAAATGAAAATATTTCAAAAAGTTTAAAGTTTGTAATTTTAAAATTGAAACTAAAATTAAAGTTAAATTGAATGAATTCTAACCTAAGTTTCTTTTAAATATCAAAAAGAATCCCAAAAAAATAAATATAGTAAAATAAAATTAATATGAAATGCCATAAGATGTAAGAATCCATGTCCTTTGTAGCCATTATATCACTAGGTTTATATATATAAATAAAAAAAAAAAAAAAAAAAATACTAAACTTGAATTCATATAGTGGCTTTAGTTTCAGGAAAAAATAAAGACAAAAACTGTCTAAAAAAAAAAATGGATATTTTTTTATTATGTAGTTCCTCGATTAAATAATATCTAAATTAAAAGTTTAAAAATTGTAATTTACATATACTTTGATAAAAAAATTTTTTACTTACTATGAGTAATTATCCTTCTGTTATAAAGTAATATAGTCTAAATTAAAACTAACAATGAAAATATTTTAAAATTTTAAAGTTATAATTTTAAAATTTTAAAATTGAAATTAAATTGTAGTAAAATAAATGAATTCTAACATATTATTTATACATACATATGAAACTTTATTAATTAGGTTACATCCTGTTTTAAAGTTTACTAAATCTGAGAAATGACTTGCTAGTTTTTTTTAAATTAATATTACTTAAATAATATTTAAATTTAAAAAGAAAAAAGGAAAAAAAGTCAAAAAAAAAAAAAAAAAAAAAATTTACATGGGAAAAATAATTGAATAATAATTTTCCTTCTGTTATAAAATATACAGTCTATAAAACTATATATATATATTTATATTTATATATATATAAAATTGTAGTAAATGGAATGAATTCTAAAAATTTCTTTTAAATAATACTACACGCATTAAAATCATTAAAATTAATATGAAATACCATAACATTTTTGATTTAAAATATAAAATTAAGTAACCATTTCTGCTGTTGTCATATACAAAAAAAAAAAAAAAAAAAATGTAACCTCATATACATACTTAAACTTAATGTTAAAATAATCCTACATAATATAATGGTTCTAACATTTAACTGTTCTTAAAAAGAATATAGTAAAATTTTAAAAAGGAAAATTTAAATCGTATGATAAAATTAAATAAAATAAAAAGTGTTGTAAAAAAATCTTTAATTTTAAAAGATGACGTTGAAAATTTTTTACCGTTAACAATTTTTTTTTTTTTTTTTTTTTTTTTTTAAATTCAGACGACATCCATTTTAAAAATTAAGTATAATTAATTTACAATGATACTGTCATAAGGACAAGACTTTGGGGTTCAAAAGCATTCTGAAAATAATTTTAGCTGTTTTAAAACCCGGTAAATTTTAAAAGTTACTCCAAAATTCGCTTGAAGATGAAATAGAACTAATGCTTTTAATTTATTTGCAAAAATTCAAGATAGGCAAACTCTTTCTAAGAAATTTACATTTTGAAAATAAAATATCTATAAGAACACCGGATTTTATATCTTATTCTTTTTATTTATTACATATATATATATATATATATATATATATATATATATATATCATATTTCCCCTCTGCTAAGCTTCATATAGTGGCTTTTTCAGGAAAAAAAAAACAAAAACTGTCTAACATTTTGGATATTTTTTTTTTTTTATGCAGTTCCTCGATCTGAGCTTTCGGCTAACATGAGCCATCCTCAGAGTAGTTATATGGACATCCTGTTTTGTTTACATAGGTATGTATATGTTTGAATAATGATCTGCTGCCCCAATACACTATATATATATATATATATATATATATATATATATATATATATATATATATATACATGCTATGGCAATAAATTAGCATCATTGTTATTTAAAATATTTTACAAAAGCGAAGAAAATAACTTTATACTTGGCCAATTTCAAGATAGAAAAAAATCAATATAAAATAATTAAAAGGTGAATATAAAATAATCAAAAATAATAAAATACACTAACTTTAGTTATTGCTCTTTCTCATGAATGGGGAATATAAAAATTTATATAAAAATATGTAAATTAAATAAATGATTACTAAAAAGGTGAAGATAAAAATAAATAAATATTATAACAGCCTAGGATTGTTTATTACACTTGATTTTAAGAGAAGTGTTTTAAAATAATTAAAACAAAGCCAGATGGTTAGTAAAAAACTAAATAATAAATTTGATTTGAAATCAAAATAAAATTGCTCAAAAAGAATACACTGAAAATAAGTCAGTCTAAGGAGAACAGTTTAAGATTTAATTTTCAAATTTCTAAAAGACTTAAATTTTTTTTTTTTTTAACAATGTGTTAGGTGACTTCCTCCTGTACAAATTTAAAATTTGAGACTCAGCTGAAGCCTATTAGGGTGTTGCAGGGGCGATAAGGATGTCACCCCCACAAGCTTTTAGAAGAAATGTGTGAACAGCTAAGACAATGAGGGGACAAAGGCAGAGGTCTTTTAAACAAAAAAACGTCGATTTTATTTATCCAAAATGTACAAGAGTGTACTCTGGAGAAATATCTTGTTATCGGTGTTGGGTCAAGTATGACTGGTTTCCTTCAGGGGAAGTTGATTCGGATGTATCGGCGAAACAAGTGTAGGGTTGATTGGTGGCAGTATTTGGTCGACTGCCGGATGGGAGAATTATCGGGGACAGATGCTGGTCGATTGGTGATGAACGAAGATTCGTCGGGTCGGTTAGGACAAATCCCTAAACAGGGCCAAGTTGGTGTAATACGACTATCGCACCGAAGCGTAGCACTTGACGAAGTCCCTAAACAGGGCCGAGTCAGAGTAGTGATACGACTTCCAGGGCGGATCAACCACATAGATGGGATCGTGCCGAAGCGTAGCACTTGACAAAGGCAAAGTCTCTAAACAAGGCTGAGTCAGAAGAGTGATACGGCTATCGCGCCGAAGCATAGCACTTAACGAAGGTGAAGTCTCAAAACAGGGCTGAGTCAGAATAGTGATACGACTTCCAGGGCAGATCAACCATGTAGGTGGGATTGCGCTGAAGTGTAGCACTTGACAGAGTCCCTAAACAGGACCGAGTCAGAGTAGTGATACAACTATCACGCCGAAGTGTAACACTTAACGAAGTCCCTTAAACAAGGCCAAGTCAGAATGGTGATACAACTTCCAGGGTGGATCAACCACAGAGGCGGGATTGCACCAAAGTGTAACACTTGATGAAGCTGGTCAGAGAGGTGATACGTCTTCCAGGGCGGATCGACCGCGGAAACAGGATCACGCCGAAGAGTAAAGCACCAGAAGCTCACAAAGGTAGCGTACTACCCTTTGATCTAGGCCCCCAGGCCCCCCATTTGGACAAAAAAAGGGGCTAACAATATATGGAACGATTTCTTTAAGTACTCCCTGACTAGAGGGAGTAGACAACCGTAGATATAAAATTACTCCCCATGTTGTTCAATGTTTGGAAAGCACTACCTAATCCGATGCTCACGAGGAACTTTTTGGAGTGAACCATATTGGCCAATCATCCATTTTCTTGCCTGCTGCTGGACTTAAATCTGTGAGATCAGGAGTTGTGAAGGTCAAGGTCGTTATTCTAAAGAGTGGCTAATGGCGGCCGCGATAAGGGTACTATATAAGTTAAGTTGGGCAAAAAATTTCAGAAGAATTTGGAAGGTATAAGGTTTCAGAAGATTACAAGATTTTAAGAAGGAATTTTGGCTGTCACCAATGGATGAATAAGGCTGTTTCTTACGGAAGTAAGCAGCAAATGAAGAATGAACAAGAAAAGAAAGCAGAAACTAAAAGAAACCTGAAAAGTGAGAAAAAAATTTTCAATTAATAATCTGTGTTAAAAAATACAAGTCACAAGTTTTTTTTAACACATTTTGATTAATTTAATTTTTTTTTTCAATTGTTGAAAGTTTTGTTTATATCAGCTTTTATGTGTCATATGTAATTTTTTGAACTGGTTATCTTCTTGTAATAATAGGGTGCACAAAAGGAAAATATATCTGCAAACATATTTGTAAACCTTGTATTCTGTTCTGATGTTTTTGTCATTGGAATAAATATTTGTTTCTTTCAAATTTGACATAGGAGTTTCAAATTTTGATTGTTTCATATGTACCTTTGCAATATTTGGGATAAAAGAGGTGATGTTCTCTCTTGCCTATTCTCTCTCTGAAAATAATTATTTTATTCATATGCTTTGTGAATATCAATAACCAAACTGAGTATTTTTATTATTATTTATCATGGCTATGAATTATTATTTTTTATGTGTCCATGAATTCTATATAATTGTCAACTTTAATTGGTAATAACAATTCAAACATAGTAACTGAAATCATGGCTTAAATTGATGCTGATCAGACAGGGGTGCAGGATCAGTTTTAATTTATAACCATTTAGGTTCATATATTCAGTTTAAAAAGAGACTTTAAAAAACATTAAATATACAATTTATTTATAATTAATAATTAAATAAATAAATATACTTAACTAAATCTGTTTTGAAATCCCAACTACAGTTAATTTTAAGGTTTTCCTTTCTATATTTACCAACCTCGTCAAGGCAAGATGTGGCACAAGACCAGTTCTTAATGTGGCAAAAAATTGCCCGAAAACTCCGTATGCACGTTTGTCTACTCTACCTCCCCAAACAAGACTATGCCCTTCGACATAGCCTCGTCTGGAGATAGAGAGTTCGACAAGAGAGGAAGAAGAGAAATCACCCCCGCCTTCTTGGTTAAAAATAAAATAAATTAATAAAAGAAAAAAACATCCTTTCCTTTCGATACATCATAGTTTGGTTTAGTCAATACACAGTAGTAGAGTAGTACTGTTTTGAAGTTTTGATCCATGATTTCAACAATTACCAAGAATAAGGATTTTCTTTAATCTGCTTATTTATCCAATTCACGTTTAAATTAGTATGGGAGCAAGATTTAAAATGACTATCAGGCTAATTTGTTTTATGTTTCAAGTCGGGGATGGGGGGCGGGTCTCAGAATCAATGTCGATAAGGAGAGACAGCAGAATGTTTGTTTGAACAAACTTATAAACATTCTGCTGTATCTCCTTTTTGAGTAAGAGATCTCAACTCATTCACTTTTAGTTTTATATTTATTTTCTGTCGAGTTTTATTTAATTAGTAGAGCGTATAAAAACGTTGATTCATACAAGTGAAAAAACACTCTTCTAGTCAGAGGAAAAAATAAATGCGAAGAAGAAAGAGGGATCTATCAACATCGACGATCGATTTAAATTAAATAACATTCGAACCGGTTCCGTGTTTTGATAGTACACCGTCGTACACTTTTTTTGTTTTACAACATTCTTTTTCAAACTCCGTCGGCGCTAGTGGCTTCTTGTGTTGAACTTACTCCAACATTGAAGGGATTCATGATCTGTGATAATTCATAACATTTAAACTACGAAAATATTTCAGCGGTGTGCATAGAAAAGCCAATAAATGTTTAGTCAAGTGTTGATTTTCTATGAAACACATGTACTCAACGTGATCATTTCAAGGTCAGTGTTTTTAGGTCAACTAATTAGCACCTCCCACTCAATTGGAATTGTGTCGCTTCCCCGTTTGCGCATCCAACCAAGTAAGTGGTCGGGACAATTCTGTTTTACCTACTACTGACAAAACAAAGGCTATTGCTACTTGCTGAAAAATAACATAGCTGTTCCTATTCTGCAATGTTTTACTTTTACTCATTTTATTCTTTACTTACTTCGGGTCGTCAGTTAGCGGGCGTTTCATGCCCGGAGAGAAAAATCGCGGGAAATGGTTCACCTCCATATTCTCTTCCTAAAGCTTTTTTTTTTCATTTGAGCGCAAAAGTTTCTACACAAAAAATATCACGTTAAAAATATTTAAGATACTCAAATTAGTCAAATTTGTTTTGTAAAAAAGGTACTTTTTTGAAACTTTGTCTAATTTTTAAAAACGTTTTTCTTTATCGTTCTATTTTTCTTTGCAATTTTAAAATCTCCTTTTTCTTACCAATCACTCAGCCAAAAAACTAAAAAAAACATAAATAAATTAAATAAAAATAAAACAATAGACGTGAAAAAGTTTTTTTTTTTTTTTTCATTAGATGGGGATTCATTTTTTAAAATGTTGTAGCTGTAACTAACAAAGCCAAAATAGCTTTATTTTTAAATCTAGAAGAAAAAAAACTTCGTTTAAATAAAAATAACACCTTTCTACTCGATTGCGCACTTTTTTTTTTTACTTGGTCCCACTTCATAAAAATATCGAAAACGCCTTTTAAATAATTAAAAAAAATCTTTAAATGTCTTCTTCGGAGTTTAATTTTTGTTTTATTTCATAGCTTAAAGCTAAAAATTAATTTACGTATGTTAAGATAAATAAACCACTGTCACGGTCACACATTGAACTTCCACGGATAGACCACCATACCATACAAAAAAAAAAAGAAAGGAAAACAAATTTTCAAGTCTCTTAAAAATCTAATATTTATACTAAAGATTTGTTTCAAAGTAAACTAGTAAATATAAGGACTGGTTAACTGGATTTTGTTAAAGTAATGCATAATTTTGCTTAAAATATACTCAAAATAATGTTTATTACACATGGTAGCCCGTAAACTGTTAAGGTCATAGGTCAATAAAAATAGTCTCCTGTCACCCACAAAAGCGCACTGTCAACTCAAAGCACGCGTAAAATTAAAAAAAGAAGAAACGACGAAGGATCACAAGTACTGCAATCTAAAAATTTGTATTATTATATATCTATTATAACCAGTTGTTTAGAATATAATTTTTATTCTATACGCTTTTTTATGAAACTTAGAATTAATTTGATTTTTTATACTACATTTGAGTAAAAAATTCATTGGAAGTTTAAAAAAGAAATTAATTAAAAGTAAAACTAGTTAAATACTTATTGAGTTTAACCATTGTTTTTTTTTTTTTAATTATTTTCGTAACTGTTTGATCATGCCATAAAATATAATTTCACCAAATGAAGTCTTTTTCAGTTATTCGGTTTTTAAAAATTAAGGGAAGTGCTACATAAAAGTGAAAAATTGATAAAGACTCATTGAATTAATACTGTTAAATTGGTTGCTTCTTGAACCTCTGTACGAAAACTATTTTGTTATAAAATGAAAAATAAAATAAAATTATTTTAAATAATGTTCTCACTCGAAAATGACATTAAACTTTTACTTTTCAATTCTTCAAACATGCCTTTATAAACTAAAAGGCATGTTTGAAGAATTGAAACAAAAACAAAAGAAATCTCTTGTTTCAAACAGCAACTGGATGAATTTCAAATCACACTGTAAAATTACAAGTAAATATTTAAAAAATAAATATTCAGTGTAGATTTCTCCCTGTCAAATCTTAAACAAAATAATATTTTATTAAATTATGCAAGCATCATCTCTCAACAAAAAGTATTTTTTAGTTTCATTGAATTACTTTTGGTAAGGTTCTTAACCAATCTTCAGTATGCTCACACTTGAAATTGCATATTTCTTTTTTAATGAAATAGTATCTTCATGGATTTTTCTTTAACTGTAAAAAAAAAAATTGCAAATAATCCCCCACTCCAAATTTTAAAATACACACAATATATCAAAGAGATTGATGAAACTGACTAAAAAATACTTCCAAAAAGTTTTCTAATGAAATAGTCCAATAAATTTATAAATGAATAAGACTTTTTATCATTTCACTCCAAGCAAGGCAATAAAGCCACTAAGATACAATGAGTTACTGAGTGTTAAAGAATATGAGAAAACACTATTAAGGAGAGAGAATATTAAAAGGATAAGAGTTAAGAAGACAGTAGATAATGATTTTTTGAAGATCAAAGTTGACTTGGAAGCAAGATGCCAGAAGAGAGTTCCACAAGCAAGGTGTCAGAAAAGAAACTATTAGTATAGAACTTAGCATTTCAACTTATAAAAGATGAAACCTTGCCACCAATCTAGTATTGCGCTTAAATTCATAAAGTCTAGATAGCAGAGAGGAAAGTTCATCAGAACAATTTCCATGAAAGTATTTATAAAAAAAAAGGCACTGGGTAGCTACATTACAGCAGTAGAAAAGTGACTGAAGGTGAGTTACCAGGTCAGAAGATCCCAAATTCTTCTTTGGATTTTATCAAGTATCTCTAAATATATAGCAAGGGCACAATACCAAATGTGGCAGCAGTATTCAAAACATGGACAAATGGTGAACTTACAAATATGTAAGACAGATGTAAGAAAAATTGTCTAGCATGACAAAGAGAACAAACTTTCTTAGCAGCTGACCCAGTAATTGATTCAATATAATCTTTCTACTTCATGTTACTAGAAAAAGTTAGTCTGAGAAGATGCAATGAATCCTTCTCCTGGAGGTTAGCATCAGTCAGTCATGCTGACTGAAAGTAAAAAGGATCCTATCAGACAATTAAAAGAGAGCAACTTCCTATTGGAGGCATTAAAATTAACAAACCATTCTTTACCCCAGTTGATAACAAAAAATAGATTGTTTTTGAGATCAGCTACCAATTTGACCTTATGGTACTGCTTAGATGTACTATTAAGATAGGAATAAGTGGATGTGTCATCAACATAAATACTGAGTTGAGAACTGATGCCATCAGGAAGGTCATTGATGAAAATTAGAAATAATGTGGGTCCAAGGATAGAACCCTGGGAACGTCTGCCTTGATTCAAAAAGATATAAAAGAGTGGTCATTCAAGATAATTTTTATTTCATGATTTAATAAGAAATACTCTAACCTTTCAACTTGTGAAGAAGACCAATATACTAAAACCTGTCAAATGCCTTAGAGATATCCAAAGGAACAGCCTGAGCGTCATCATTCTTATCTAAAGCTTGATAGACTTTTTCAACAATAGCCATTAACACATCAGCAGTTGACCTAGAGAAGGGAAAGCTATATTGCTTATTTGAAAGAAGACCTTGTGAGGAGAGGTAATTAATTTAGAGTTGATTACAACATCTAGAACTTTGCCAAAAAGTGGTAGAAGCCTAATAGACTGATAGAGGGATCAAATGGTTTGCCTGAGTTCTTAAACAGAGAAATGACAGATGATTTCCAACAAGCAAGAAAGTAAGAAGCAGTGAAGCACTTACTGTAGAGTTTACAGAGAACAGGAGCCAGTTTGGGAGCACATTTCTTAAGGACTATTGCAAGTCCACATGCTTTGAGGGAATCTAGTTTAGAGATGATAGCAGAAATCATGGACAGGGTTATATGGATGTCACTCAATAGGGTCTCAGTTCTAAGAGGAAAGTAAGGTAAAGATACTTCAGATAAGTCAAGAGTAGAATTTGAGGAGAATTTAGTCATTCAAATTGGATAAACAGTGGGTAGTGGGTTTTATTAATATTATTATTTTTCTTTCATTCTGGAAAAAATGCATACCTTTTGGTTAGGTAGCCCCAGAAATTCCCTAAAAAAAGGCCACATTGTGAAGAAATAACCAAAACACAATAGAAACAAAAATTTTTGTCAAAATCTTTGTAGCATTATTAGGTTAAGAGGAAATATCAAAAGATTTTTTTATGTAAAACTTATTTTCTTGTCCTCTTTTTTAGAAACTTTCAAAGTTTGGTTAAAAATCTTGGTTGTTTTTTGGCATCAACATGGGATCTTAAATTTGAGCTTTTCTGTTTTCTGTTTTTTTGGTTTTATTTTTTTCAATGAGAAACCTTAATTTGGAAATTCTTGCAAAAATCAGATGTTAGATTTTAATGAGATTTTCAGGACTTATTCAGAAATGAATAAAATTATTTTTTAAATGTTTTTTTTACATCTTTTACAGCACCCCCC
Source organism: Acanthosepion pharaonis (assembly GCA_903632075.3). Lineage (NCBI taxonomy): Eukaryota > Metazoa > Mollusca > Cephalopoda > Sepiida > Sepiidae > Acanthosepion > Acanthosepion pharaonis. The sequence continues at coordinate 3,413,401 of CAHIKZ030000668.1, read as the reverse complement.
ACCTCATTCATTTAACTTTAATGAAATTTTAAGAAATTCCTTTTTTGTGTCACTTCAGTTTAATGTTTATGTTTGTTATAAGGGCAAGTACTCAGAGAATTTAACTCATCAAAATTTTGGAGTCAACCAGGATCTCCAGTTGTAGAAAATCTGCTCTCAAGCCAAGAGCCAGAGCTTTGATTATACTGCTGTGAGTTTCCCAGTGACTGGGGTAGGCAGCAGTCAGCTATCTCTCACTCCTTTTTTCTGAGCATCCCTGTCAAGCGAGCTAATGGTAAAATAAAAAATACAATGAAACTAAGACTTTTTTCATTAAAAAGCTTTTAATTGCTTTTATAAATAAATTATATTATGGACATTATTGTCTAAAAAAATATTTTGATAAATAATGAATTTTTACAAAAATTGTTTTCACTTTTAAAAAATTCTAATTAATTTATAAACTTTTAAATTTTTAAAAATTCTGTATTAATATTTGTAGCAGCCAAAGTGATATTGTTATTAAATTAAACTGTAAAACTATGCTACACTTCAATGAACCCCAGTATTTTAAAAAGAATTTTGAATTTTTTTTGTATAAACTTGTCAATTTGTATAAATATGCCCATCTATAGATGACATTATCAGGCAATAAGAGAGTTACTTATAATAAATTTAAAATTTTGGGAGTAATTATCTAACATTTTTTCAACAGTTGTCTTCATAATTAAGGCTATAAAGTCAAAGTACCAGAAAATTCAATAAAACATTATATTGCTTAAAATATTTTCTTAAATGTTTAAGATTACTGGGCAGTTAAAAAAATATATGAAAAAAGGTGTTCATGATGTATTCCTCAAGTAACTTCTTTCAGTTCTTTACCCTTTATTTAAATTTCCAAAATATCAGGCTGACAATAAATAACTCAACACATAAGACCCCTCACACCTCTATGTTAAAATACTTTCCTATGATATTTTAAACTAAAAGTAAGTAATATTTGCTTCAATTCAGATTAATTAAACTTTAAATCAGCTAATTTTTCTCAAATAACATTTAAAAAAGTATATTTTTGAAAATTTTTTAATAGAGGAAATTATGTTGTGTTGACAGATCTGTCAATATAGACGAATTTATACATTTTATTGATAAGCAGAAAAAAGATTTCAATCAATTTAAATTCAGTTTCATTTTTTAAACTTAGTTATCACTTTTTTTTTTTGGAAGTACCTAATTTTGGTGGTACCTTATTTGTCACATGAGCAAGAAAAGTTGACTTCAAATTCATAATTCCATAAATAACCAATAATTCCATAAATAACCACCTTAATTAATGTTGTTCCCAGGTCAACCCTGGCTCAGGGTCCCAGCTATGGGCAAATAGTGAACCCCCACACAAAATCAAAACACCATGAAAGTATAAAAATACATTTTTATAGTAAAAGTACAAGCAATACATTTTCATAAAATTACCAACACCTATTTATAGTAAAATTACCAAAAATACCTATTTATAGTAAAATGACCAACAATACATTTCTAAAGCAAAATGATCTGCAATCCATTTTATCTGTAATTGAAGGTATGCAATTGTATTTAAAATATATTTAGTTGTATGGGGAACTGGAGTTGGCCCCATATAAGATTCGCATGTGACAGATGCAAATGTAGTAATAAGAAAATAGAACGTAACTGACTTATGATTTGTACAAATTATATTAATCAACATTACAAATGGGGCCTTGCAAAATTAATGGTGCCTGCAACCAAATTTATCTGCTGAGAGTGAGTTGATGTTCTCACCATCTACGGACTGTGGTGATAAGGGTGTAGAGATGACTTGTTCAGCATGTGGTTGTAGGTTGTACCAAGAGTAAAGAGTTGTTCAACAAAGGTAGAAAAGTGTGCCAATCAGCAGTTGTGAGCTGATTGGCTAATCTTGAACTGCCAAGGGCAGATAATCATATAATATCATATTTCTCATAGTTGAAGTCACAAAACTGTTCAAAATATTTAGATTTTGGCATTAAATAATCCACAGAGGTTGATATGCAGCTAAACAAAACCAAACAACCAACATGAAAGGCACACTTTCATGACATTGATCCATATAATATTCTACAATTTCTTAAAGAAATCAAACTGTATTCCAAAATATAATTTCAACCATGCTACATCATAAAACATGCATATCACTGCCTCAAGTGATTATGTCTGCACAACACATATATGCACAAAAGCTGAGTATCATCTACCATGAATTCAATTGTAAAAGCAGAACAACATATATCATATTTTTATTACTTCAAATCTCCCAAGAAAATTAAATTTCAGCATTAAATGACCCATCAGGAGTTGATATACCACCAAAAATTCAATCAATTATAATTCCATAAATAAACATAAGACAAATTTTTGTAGTTGTCTCATCATCAATTTATATGTGATGAGTTAATATTAAATTTGAGTCAAATGATTTAAATGCTTTTTACACCTTGTGTAACAAAATCAATGAAGTCTCTGGACTTTGATGAAATAAAATTGATTTCTTGTTTTTTGTTTCCCTAAGTTATTAGAGTTGTCAAATAATCTTGGTTGGTGATACTGATCTAAGCTAAAATAAATAGATAAATAAATACATAAATAATGGGGAGATTTTTGACACTCCCTATTTACCTCAGTCTTAGGGATCTCACTCAAAGCCATATTTATTTATTTGGGGGACAAAGAAAATTAGTAAGCAGATTCATTTCATTAACAGAATCAATCGAAACAACAAATTTAATTGTTTAATTTCAGAGAAAAAAAGAATAAAGAACAATTTTAAATGTCTGATTTCATGTGTTTCAATTTAACAAATCTTTCAACTTTTTTAACTATGAGAAAATATGGAAAATATCACCATAAGTGTATAAAATATAGGAATATTATTTCATAACAATTATATACATAATAGAGAAAGTTTACATGAAGCATGCAAAAAGAAAAATAAAGTAACTTTTTGGTATTTATAGTTCTTTTCTACTCATATAATATTTTTTTAAATAGTTAATCCATAATAAGTTAGAGGCACTGTTAGTAGTATTGTCCCAAGTTTATTTTCAGATAATACTCTCCCAAAATTTAAGGTTGTGTAATGAGGATTATCTGGCCTGTGATATTGAAGAAAGAACAAAATGAGGGTCTAGCTTTAAAATGGAAGTGAAAAGAATTTTAGAAAAATAACTCAAGTTTTTTTTACTCTTTGATCAGAAATTAATATATATATATATATATATATATACAAAAATACTACGGAACTCCGGATTATGCACCTAACATGTTCTTTTCTATTTTCTGCATACCTGCACATTATACACACACATATATATATATATATATATATATATATATATATATATATATATATATATATATAAAATTATTGTAATATGTTAAAGATAGAATAATACTAACTTTATTAATTTATATGTAGGTTGACAAAAATTAAGTTGAATATGATAAAGTTTTTTAGCAACTTAGCAAGCACAAGAAAAAAACGTGACTTGCCTGGCAATGGATAAAGGGATTAATTTATCTGTGTAAGTAGGTCAAATATTTCCAGAAGCCAAACATAAACATCAAATCTATGCATAGGCTCCAATAACATTTAGGCGTAGTGTAATTCTAGTATCTAGTGAAGTGAATGCATAAGTAGGTTATTTACAAAAATGTATAGACTTCTAGGGATACATGATAAAATAGGATAAAACCTGGAGTATTTTTCTGCTGTCTTTTTTTTGCAGTTTATCATTCATTTAAATCAGCAGTCATCAAATGGGTTCCAAATGACCCCATAGTGGTTGGTGAGGAGTTCCAGGGGGTTCAGTAATAGTGAAGGTCCCCTCCCTCAGTGTGCAAATGACACTGAGCTCAATTTTAGTTAGTGTACATGTACGTTGTATTCATCAATGTAGATAAAAGAAAGTCACTGAGCTCGACGATCAACAGAAACTAAAACCTTAGTTACATCTATACAAGTAGCTTTTTTTAACTTATTTTAATGTGACTTATTTAATTCTACATTGAGCATTGCTTGCTCTTTTTAAATTGTTCCAAGTTTATTTTCAGATAATAATCCCCTTTTTTTCAACTCTATTTTACAGTCTAACTGTAAAATAGAGTTTATGATTATGAAAGTCATTTGGCCTGATTGATATAAAGCAATATTTGTTTGTAATGAAAATTTCCTATTTCTTAATATTTTGTCTAACTATTAGAAGGCATCTTTTGCTATCCCAATGTACCTTTGGATTTCAGCGTCATTTCAGTACTCAACTGGGTGACCACTGGGGAATACCAGGTGCCGTAAGCTACGTGACTGGCTATATATTCTGTCTTCTGACAATTGATGTTTAGTCCTTTCTTCTTTATTCTCTTACTTAAGGGTTCCTGCAGTTTCCTTTCCCATGAGGAACAAGAAATCTGTGTCAAACTGCTATGACTGGTCCATGCCTTCTGCAGCAAGGGTTGTGAGTAGTTTCTCCTTTGGGTAAGTGACTTGAAGGAAGATTTCTCCATTTGTTTCCATGAGGAACGAGAAACATGTGTCAAACTGTCAAGACAGGCTATGTGTCTTTTGCAGCAGGGATTGTTGAGTAGTCTTTCATGTTGGGCCTTGAAGGTAGTGGCTGCTGAAATGGAAGAGTGGGAAAAAGGCCAAATAGGGCTTAGTCAACAAGTTATATAATTATTATAAAACAAAAAGATTATCTATGAAAGGATGCTGAAAAGATCTTGGTCTGACCCACTTCCCAAAAACTGTCCAAATTACCAAACATCATTTTGAGGGAACACGCACATACATACACTACAGTTGAAAAGTTTGAAGCCACCCCCAGAATTAGCATGGGAGGAACTTGACAGAAGAATGAAAAAAAGAATAACCATGTGTTTTGTTCCTACACTTCTTACCAAATGTAAAGAAGAGTTAATATGGCAATAGGTATATAACCTGAATACAGTTGACATACTAAATTCTCTAAATGGGAAACAAATTAAATGTGTCAAAGATTTTAAATATCTAAGGACCTATACCACAAGCTCTAAAAATGACATCTTCATCAGAATAGGCAAAGCTTGGAGTACCCTTAATAAACCTGATAGGATATGAAAATAAGACCTCCCCTGGAGAATTAAAATTGGCCTGTGCTATTTAATCCATTCTTGTCAACTATTTAGACATCCTGCACTAAATGATGCTTACACTAGAATGCTCTGGACTGTCCTTAACATCTAGTGGCATCAAGACCTGTCAAACAAGAAATGAGAATGTAATCTGGTTATAAGACATATAATCAGTTTTAGAAGCATTGATGTCAAGGTCAATCTCACTAGCCACAACCACTTGCTCAAACTTATGAAGGAGAAAACCTGCTTCTTTAAAGGGATTAATAGCAATGGCTAAATTTTTTGCATAGTCTATATCTGTCATCTCCTTAGGATATCATCTGGTTTTTCTCTCTGTCAAGCTTGTCGGAGTTAACTCCTCCTTCAGTTCGTAACCCTTTCACCAGGGGTCTCTCTTTCCTGGCTATAAATAGCCAATGACCCTTCACCTCGATCTCTTTTTTCCTTTCAGGCCTGTGCACTGACACCTCGAGGTAAATTTCTCTTATTCCTAGAGGATTTCAACTATCAACCTCGAAATGTAGTCGCTAACAAGGAATAGCGTGGAAACATGCTAAAGCACAATACACACGTACGCACACACAGAATATTCACACACACTTCATCCTTTGTACTGTTTCCATGTATTGTAACTTGTTAATAATATATATTTGTATATACATATATTATCGGTCTTGTTTTTGTTTGCTTTCTTTTCCTTCTTCTTTGGACTTAATCAAAGTCCAACCTTTTTATGTAGTTGGGCTTGGCAGGCAGGAGTATCTGAACCTTGCGTTTCTTCTACGTCTGACTTCTATCAACAACAGCCACGCCATGAACCCTCAACAAACCGTAACTGCCACAGGCCCACAAGCTAAAAACCCACATGACTGTTGACATCAATGGCTCTTCTGAGCACATAATCCTAACATATACAGAACTTTTATTAATAGTAATGTTCACCCAATACAAGGCCTAAGAATTAATCAAGGTAGAGGATTACTGTGTAGTGTTGCATGAGTGTAAGAAAAGGCAAGAAGTGAAGTTAATAGAGCTATGCAGGAAAGATAACCCAGGACTTGAAGAAGTCAAGATTGTAGTAATTGGGAAAACATCATGCCAGGAGTCTGTTCCACAAAGCAACAGTTCTTGGGAGGAAGCTGTCTGAATGGAACTTACTTCTTACTAATGGAATACAAAAGGAAAGTGAATGATTCACTTTTATGGCATGGTGGGTTCCAGTTGTAAACATCAGTGGTAGTGGGACTAAGTAATATAGCTTGTCAAAATACATACCATGAAAATAGTGATAGAGCAGCAAGAGGTTCACAACGTTTCATCTCTGGGAAAAGGGTTGTAGGGTGGAAAATAATTCTCAACCCACAAGTCTGGGTAAACACTTTTGAACTCTATCAAGACAGGGAATTGAAGATTGGGCAGCTCCAGGCCAGATATGGTAGTAATACTCTATTTTTGGTCTGATCTGGCTTTTGCAAACATAGAGAATAGCAGAGGAGTCAGATACTTACTGGAGCAGGACAATGAACTAACCATTTTTCCAATCCATTTTAGCAATTGATTAGAAGTATGAGTTCACTTGAGGTCTGGGGAGAGCTTGAATCCCAATAGATGTTCAACACAAGGTGCCAACTTGAGAGAATACCAATCTATCATAATAGGTGAAAGCTCAGGGTCTGCTCGGTGATGGTGGATAGTTACTAGTTTGGTTTTGGCCATATTGAATTTTACAAGCCAGTCATTTCCCCATTGAGCCACATGAACTAGGTTCTGGTCCTCCAGGAGTTTTGGAGGAGTACCTGTAAACTATTGTATCATCTGCATAGATATTCACTAATGATTGGATTACACTCTTAGATAGATCATCAATATAGTGCAGAAAGAGAGTAGGACTGAGAAGAGAACTCTGAGCAATGTTGGCATTGATTTTATGGCCTTCTGATGACTGGTCGCTAACAACGACCTTCAGAGACCTGTTAGGAAGAACTTCATTTGAGAGAGCCCTTCTAGAGATTCCATTGCTGGAGAATTTATGTAGCAGCCTACAATGCCACACTTTAACAAATACCTTTGATATATCCAGCATAATGTTCCTTGTAATGAATTTATTGTCTAGTGTCTTGCTTATTTTGTGAATAATGACAAATAAGACATCACTTGTGAATTTAGCAGAGTAATATCCATACTGGTTATCCCTCAGGTTATTTTGTTGAAGTGTTCAGCAACCTTCTTCTTTATAGATTTGAAGAGATAAGATACAAGTGTGTCACCTTGAAAAACACCAGATGTTATCTCAAAGAAGTAACATATACCAGTAGTTCCAAAAGTTTTCTTGCATGGAGTATAATTTTGAGAAAACAAAATAGTTTTGGCACACCATGCAAATTCAAAAATGTATTTATTATGTGTCTTGTGGTGTAATGGATAGTAGCTCAGAATTAGAATTTGGAGAGGCAATTTCGAATTCCAGTAGGGTTCATTATATTCACTTACACACAAATACAATTGGGAAAGGTATGAATCTCTTCTCTTCCCCAGCTATGGGTTAAATAGCAGAACATACAGTGTTCTGTAGCCTTGGTTGGCAACCAATCTACTGCAGAAAGAAATGGCAACCTACTGCAGGAAAAATCACTGCCTAGTCAGTCATGAATCAAAAGAGAAATGATCACCAAAACGTGTATCATGTATGGCACTTAACTGATGGACTGATTTAAAAAAATGTTTTTATGCACTTTTGGCTCAAAAAAAATAACAAAAATTGTAGAATAATGTTATATTAATACTGTCATATTAACTGACCTTTCTATATAATACCTGCATCATGCTCAAAAAGAAAAAAAATTAAAGATTAGCACACATGATAGATTATAAGGTTTTCCCCCTTTCCTTTCACTCATTTTTCTCTAGCTTTTTTACTTAAACTCTATGTTTTTTCCTTCAAACCTTCTTTCTGGCTTCTTTCCTATCGTGCTTTTCCCAATTTTGTAAAAATGAACAGATAGGCAGCTAATTCTGTACCATAATGGCTAACTGCTCCTTTTCCAAATATAAGAAAGGCACAATTTAAACTGCTGGTATGACTTAAGATACCTACAAAATTTATTTTTTCACTGAAAGTTGTATATCTATGCACTGTTTAGTATTGATAATTATAGAAATAAAATAATTGATAATATGAATTTTTTTATATTAATCCAAAAACTAAAATATTAAACACTTTTATTAATATCAATTGAAGAGATAAATGGCATCTCATCAGATTCAGAATGATTAATCAGATAAAAATGAGGAAAATTTTGGCATTGAATACTTTTGTGTCCAATTGTGTTTATATATATATATATATATATATATATATATATATATATATATATATATATATATATATATGTGTGTGTGTGTGTGTGTGTGTAATGAATGCACGGGTCATAATTTTTGACGGTTTGCACCAAAATTTACATGCACATGCTCCAAGTTAGTGGCAAGGCCAAGACCGACTTTATGTTTCCCAACTCCCATCGATAGTGGAAATAATCGATTTTTTCATGTTTCTACGGCAGTTTTCATGTAGCTTACAGCCATTTTCTACTGGCCAGAGTGAGAGCCTATAGCTGACTGGCATGAATGTTAACTAGCATGCAAAAAAAAATTGATAGCTGCATTCGTCACAAGTGGGAAAAATTTAAATCTGCATGGCACTTTTTACTCCAATTGGCTCATTTCGCTGCTTAAACTCAACGTTGATTCTGATTCCACAGAACTGGGTTGGGTGTGAAAAGTATTTATTAACATTCTTTTTTCATTTGCTTTTTCCAGTTCTGAGTCCTTTTTTTAAAGCTGATCGTTTTGTGTTCATTTTGTTTAGTTCTTTTTCGAACAGATTTAATGTTTAGTATAGAGCTTAGAAAAAATTTGCAGTGTGAGACAGGCAAGAAGTAAGGCATGTAGCAACATCAGCATGGCAAAGGGCACTCCTTTAAAGGCAAGGAAGGGCAAAAATATTTTAAGTCAAGTGATAGCGATTGCTGTATGAGACGTACGATTTTTGAATCAAGCATGGGCAACGCCGGGCCATGCTGCTAGTATATATATATATATATTCAAATGGATTTTACTTTTTTTAATCCAACATTTTTTATTACTTCAAACTTTTTTTTAAGTGAATAAATGTATTTGAGTAGACAGTCACTTTACTTATTTTTTTAAACAAAATTTATTTCATCTACTGCACACTTGCACTTGAGAAAAGAGGGCACATTTTCTTTATTAATTTTTATTTAAGTTCACAGACCAGTAGAAAAATAAACACTGTTTAAAAAAAAGCAAGGTGTCTACTGCAACTATGTATATCCACTAAAAATAATATTTGAGGTACTATATATATATATATATATATATATATATATATATATATATAATAAAAATAAAAACACCACTTTTAAGGTTCCATGTAATAAATTATTTCACCACAGCCCTTAACCCATACGGATTACCTAGTTTTCATAAACTATATATATATATATATATATATATATATATATATATATATATATATATATTTTTAGTATATATATTTAATATAGATATATATTTTATATATATTTATTTAATATATATATATATATATATATATATATATATATAATATAGATATATTTAATATATATAAAGTTGAAGCATCTGTCTAGGGTTTTGGAGATAGACACCTCTCTATAGCCATAAATATTCTGAAAGTACATTACCCAAGGTACTTGGATATTTAATATTATATTTATTATTACTACTAGAAGAAAATAATATCTGTGTGTCAACAATAAAACTTTTCTTTGAACAGCATAGTTTTAATAAAGGTTTTATGCTTTTAAATTTTTCTTTTTTTCTTTCTGCAAAAACAAACCAGCAAACTACAATTACAATCTTCAGATCAGGGGAAATAATAAAGACTTTTCTTGTGTGATTTTTATTAAACAAAATTTTTTAATCATGGTGTCTTCAAATCAAATTAATTTCCTCCTTATTTCTTTTTCTCAACAATTTGTCTACGTACCCTCCAAACACCAGAGAATAAGAAATTAAAACAAATATTTTCATATATTTTGGTGGGAGAGAATTGTTTGCAAAATTTTAAGAATATATATATATATTCTTAAAGAATATTTTTAAAGAATTTTTAAGAATATATATATATATTCTTAAAATTTTGCAAACAATTCTCCCCCACCAAAATATATGAAAATATTTGTTTTAATTTCTAAAAGATTTTTTTCAGAAAAGAAACTTTAAATGGCACTGAGTGTGTATCATGTTACCATAAAAAAGGATTTGTCTTATTAATAGTAATAAGACCAGATTGCTAATTATTACTTCATGAGCATGTCTATTGTTATGGACAGCGAAGTAAAGAAACAGTAAATAATTTATTTTAGGAAAATTAATTCTGATTTTAACTTAGCAATTTTGATAACTAAAAAAATATCAATGGCTGATCTTTTTAGGTTCAGTAATTTGAAAGAGAGTGTGGGGGGCTTAATTTGTTATATTCAAAAAGATCAACATTAATATTCCATTATATATATATATATATATATATATACATATATGATTTATATTTATGCAAGAAGAATTGTCTGACGATCACAAAAGCATGAAACCCAGGGTCACAAACTCGTATCAATCCAACCAAATATGTTAGCTCTATCTCTGATATTGAGCGCTTTCTAATAAGTACCACACATATAATATATAAATAATAATATATATAATATATTACATATAATATATTACATATATATATATATATATAGATAGATAGATAGATAGATAGATAGATAGATAGATAGATGCAGTAATAATTTAATTCAACAAGTTAACATATAAGATACTTGATACAATCTTTTCCAGACCATTCAAGCTCTGTAAAACAGTTTTACATATGACGTCACTTACATGATACATGTATATTTAACAAAAGCCTAGTGGATTAAAGTGTTGGTCTGTGAATTTGGTTGTATAGTAATTGTGAGTTCAATCTCTAGGCTGAGTCATATAGACTTGGTGGAAACAGGACTAGCAATCACCAAACAGTGTTAATAACAAGATGAAATATTCCTAGACATGGGCTGCAGAACAATTAAATAAGATAAATAAACAGTATAGTTTGAAAAATCCTGACTGACAGACACCTGAAGAAGCCATGAGGGCATTAATGGTTGAAAAACTAATATAATAAAGAAGAAGACTTTAATTCAAATGAAAATAATGTAAAGAATAATTGGAGAATGTAAAGCATTTGTTACAACATTAACAAAGAATTTATTCAACCAAAAATATGAAATTTACTAGCAGAGATTTAAAAAGATAAAAAGTCTGTTGTGACATGTAAGTATTATATTAGACACAAATTTATTAACAGGTAAGTAGATGTTGTGGAGTGAATAAGACACCCCCAATAACACAAATGAACTAGGTAAGACACCTTAAATAAAGAACTCAGAGTGAGTCAGTCGAGAAGTTCATTGGAGTCAGTCGAGAAGAAAGAATTGATGATGTCATGGAGAGTAGCCTAAGCAAGATATAATATTATAAACACCAGGAGTGAGTTTTAACAGTGGTGATGAGGAATCAAAACTCATACAGAGAAGGAAAAAGTACATTTTGTTTTGGTGCACATGATAACAGTGATGATGAGAAATTAGAAGCATATTGGTTTAATTTTTTTCTTTGAATGTTTGTAAAAAAGAAAAGAGAAAGAGAAAAAAATGATATTTTTTAAATATGGAAGAATTATTAGCCCAACTGGTAAAAATACAACAATAGCGACAACAGCAGTTGTTGGAACTCCAGAAACAACAACAGAATTTAATTAACATAATACAGAAAAAAACGGAAAATTCCCCAAATTCTTACACTCCTGATATGATGGCAAATGCCATAACTGAATTCTCATACAATTCAGATGATGATATTACCTTTTCTGCTTATTTTAGAAGTTACAAGCAAATTTTCAAAGAAGAATTCAGTGAGTAGGAAGATGAGATAAACAAAACTTTTGTTGAAAAAGTTAGCACCAGTAGAATATGAAAAATACTATAATTTTGTACTACAGAAAAAACAGGAGAAATTTTTTTTTAAAGAAACAGTAAATATTCTGATTAAAACTTTTAGTGAGAAAGTTTGTTATTCAATACTCGTTAGAAGTGTATGAAACTGACAAAAAAAGAGGACGAAGATTTTGTCACAAATGTTAGAATTGTTAACAAGGAGTGTGAAAGATTTAAATTAAATTAAATGACTCCAGATATGTTTAAAGGGTTAATTTTTGTTCAAAGGTTAAAGGTGAAAAAAAACACAAAAATATGTGCTAGAATTCTAACAGAACTTGAACAGAATCAAAAACTATTACTGCAAGAAATATCATAAAAATGTTAGGGAACCCTAAATACCAGACACGATACAGAAGAAATTGAAGAAAAAGTATGCATACATACATGCTAAAAAAAATGTGGAAAAAGAAAAATTAATTCATGTTTCAGTTGTGAAAGGTTACATCATGGAAACGACTATCCCTTTAAGAATTCAAAGTCATACAAATGTGGAAAAGTAGGACAAAAAAGTCACTCTGTAAAACTAAAGCAAGGAAAAGTCCTCACAGAAAAAATTTTGTACACAGCATTGCAATGGAATAATAATTACAGAAAAAAAATTTGTGTATGTTAAAATTAATGTGAATGTAAAAATGCAACTAGAAACTGGTAGTGATATCACAATAATCAATGAAGCCACATGGAAAGCAAACAGAAAACATATTAAAAAGAACTTTGAAAATCACATGTGATGTGTAAGGTAAGAAATTATTTTTTATTGAAGAAATGACTTGTAATATTTCATTTCATAACAAGTGCGTAAAAGCTGAGACTTTTGTGTTAAAAATACTACTACTTTTTCAGTACTGACTGGATGGAATTATTTGAGTTGTGGTATTTACCTATAAATATGTATTGCAAAAGTATACATTGTCAACATCCCAGTTCAAAAAAACAGCGTGAAAATTTAAAGCAAGAATTGAAAAAATGTTTTCCAGATGTTCTGTTGGATGAGTTAGGTCAATGTTCCAAAGTCAAAGCAAAATTTCAAGTGAAAAAAGGGTCAATGCCAGTGTTTAAACTGAAAAGTGGTGTACTGTTTGCAGTACCAGATCAAGTCAATGAAGAATTAGACAGACTTGAAAAAATAATTGTAATTGAAAAGACTGACCATTCAAAATGGGCAGCACCAGCAGTGTATGTAAAGAAAAAATAATACAATTCATGTTTGTGCTGTTTTTTCAACAGGGTTAAACAAATGTTTAGAATCCCATAACTACCCATTACCAAGTCCAGAGGAAATTGTTGCGAATTTAAATGGTGGAAAAATTTTTTGGAAGCTGGATCTTTCTGAAGTGTATTTGCAAATACAAGTTGAAGAAGAATGTTCTGAGTCAATAACTATAAATACACAAAAGGTATTGCATAAGTTCAACTGACTTCCTTTTGGGATATAAGCTATATTTCAACAATCTATTGATACTGTAGCAATATGATATCTCACACATCCTTAGGAGATAAATAGATTCCTTTTCTTTTTGAGTCAATTTAATGACCAGAGTTTCTTAGGAATCATGATTCTAGTCCATCTCTGAGTCAATTTAATGAAGTGTTATGAATCCTGTTTCCAGCCTGCCTTTGAATTGGCAAAGATAAAATTTTGTTAGTGATTTTAGATAGTCATAAAAGTAGAGTCCTTTGAAAAACTGACCACCTAAAAGCTGAATAGGTGGTCTCTTTTTCTGGAACTCAAGTGGTTGGATAGGGGTGGTGGTACCCCAACCAGTATCTATATAATGTGAGTCAGTCAGCAGTCAGTCAGGAAGGGATGAGCAGTTGTTGAGATCAGGCAGTGAGTGTAAGGGCTCTTTTACCATGATCAGAAGTTAGTAAGATAGAAATTCACTTTCTCAATGCTGAAGAAAGACATTGCCAATGAAGTGAGAAATCGTATTGTTTGCTATTTCCCAATCAGTATCTTGAAAAAGCATTTGTCATTATTCTTTGTTGAATTCAATCACAGCCAGTGAGCTGGGTGTATATGCATATACAGCCGACTTTGAATGTCATCACAGCTTGTGCAGTAACACACAAAGGGTATCGTCACAATACTATGCTTGCAAATTGTGGTTTTGCAGTTGCATATCTGGATGATATATTAATTAAAAGCATATCTAAGGAATAATATATCGGTCATGTAAAAGGAGTTTTTGAAAAAATACAAGAATACGGGTTTAAACTCAGTGAGGAAAAGTATGAATTGTTTCTGCCTAAAATCAAGTACCTAGGACAAATCCTTGACAAAAATGGTCATCAACCTGATCTGTCAAAGGCAAGTGCAATTAAGAATATGTCTCCTCCAACAAACCTTACTAAGTTACAAGCATTTCTGGGAATAGAAAACTATTATCAAATCTATATACCTAATATGTAGAATTTGAGAGCTCCACTGAACAATTTGCTTAGAAAGCACATAATTGGAACTAGATTGATAAGTGTCACATGGCATTTGAAGAAATCAAGAAAATACTAATGTCAGACTTATCATTAGTGTACTATGATCCAAAAGAAGAAATTGTATTGGCTTCAAATGCTAGTGACTATGTTGTAGGAGCAGCAATTCTACCTAAGTATGATGATGGTAACATGAAAGTCATTACTTATGCTTCACATTCACTACTACCGGCAAAAAAAAAAAACTACAGCCAGATAGAAAAAGAGGCATTAGCAAAAATATTTGCAATGAAAAAATTTCATGAATTTATACATGAAAGGTGTTTTCATTTACAGACGGAACACAGACTTTTATTATCAATTTATAGTTCAAAAAAGTAATTTCTATGCATACAGCAAATAGATTACAATGCTAGGGTACCATCTTATTAAGTTACAATTTCAGAATGAAATACCAACCATCCAAAAAATTAGGGCATGCTGATGGTTTATCAAGATTAATACCAAAAAATACTGAACCATTTGAAGACACTGTTATTGAAGCATTAAAAAGTGAAATAGAAATTAAAAATATATTTTGCAATGTGGTATGCGAACTACCAGTTACCCTGGAAGAAACAAAAGTTAAAGCAGAATATGACATGTTTATTTTAAAAATAAAAAACTGACTAAAAGAAAGTAAGAAAGATGAACAATTTTTAGAATGCAATCCCGATATAAACACTTACTTGCTATGTGATGGAGTACTGATGTTTGCAGAAAGAGTAGTAATACCTAGCATATTACAAAAGCATATATTAAATGAATTTCATAGGGAACATCCAGAAATTTGAAGGATGAAATCTTTTATGAGAAGCTATTGTAGTGGACTCCCCTTGAGGGGGTATGATATAATATGGTCTGTATGCCCCAAATAAGGATAGTCACAAGAGGCCCACTAACATTTTTAAAAGAAAAGGTGTGAATCTGACAGGTCAACAAGAGGACAACAGACGACAAACTGAAAATTAATACAAAATTTATTTACATCATATATGAAATGTGTTTGGATTAAAGGAACATGAACAAACAATGAATGAAATTATAGAGGCAGATCTAGACAATATAACTGTGACTAAATATTAAAAGTGTAAGTTAAGTTGGCATGTAAGTCCACAATTCAAAAGATCAGTTCACATGTCTGGCAAATGTGTTGAAAAGTTACTGGTTAAGTCCAATGATGAACCTTCCATAGTATTTTAACCAAAGTGTATAGAGTAGGTTATTTGAAGTCTGGATGATATAGCCAAAGAGAAGAAAGTTCAATTTAAATGTCCAGTGCTGGCATTGAGTAGTTGCTGGTTAAGTCCAATGGTAAACCTTTCATAGTATTTAACCTAAGTGTATGGAAATAGGTTAATTGAAATCTGGATGATATGCATGCAACAACTTCCTAAACTAGGTGAGTTAGTTTGACAAGTTGGAAGTTGATAGATGAAATAGCTGTACTGTCTGGTGCAGGTGTTGATGAAATACATGATGAAGCAGCAGAAAAATATTAGTGAATGTTGCGTCAATGTCCAGGTAGTTTGCTGGAAAATAATGATGAATCAATGATGAATCTTCTGTAGTATTTAATTTAAATGTACAGAATAGGTTGTTTGAGTCTGGATGATATGCATGCAGCAATTTCCTAAACCAGGTGAGTTAGGTTGGCAGGAAAACCAGAAGCAGGGATCTATGCACAGCTGGAAGTTCAGGGCTGTTTTAAGCAGGTTCATTAATGCAGATCAACCAGGTGAGTTAGGTTGAAGTAAGGGCCAGAGGCAATGAAGGCCAAGTATATGAGAAGTTAAGGGTCCATGATAGCCAGAAGTAATAAAGGCCAGGAATGCCAGAAGATAAGGGTCCGTGGTAGCCAGAAGTAATAAAAGGCAAGAGTGCTGAAAGTAAGAACGGATAAGAAAGCCCAACTAGTGTCCAGTTGGCAGACAAAACAAAAGAGGACTGTAACTTAATACAGAACCTGTGTTGACTTATCCTGTGGAGAAAGTTGAGGAGAAAGAATTGATGACATCACAGTGAGTAGCCTAAGCAAGACCTAATACTATAACTGCTACGGGTGAGTTATAATAGTAGCTCTGACAGCCATTATGGGTATATAAGTATCCCCACTAAGATATGTATATATAATTTATTAGGTACCTCCACAAAAAACAAGAAAAAAAGAAAAGATACCTAGGATTTAAAATGAATTTATAAAAATGAATAATCTTTCTTGAAGCTTTTATTTTAGTTTTAATTTTAAGCTAATAGATTGAATTTAATATTTCCAATAAGCAAAATAATTTGCTGTATTTCAAAAACTAATTTAAATTGACTGGAAGGAGTTTTTTTTTTTTTTTTTTTTTTTTGCTAAAATAGCTGGTTAGCACTCTTTTTTAGTTGTCTTTCATTGCAATGTAATTCTCTTTATTTAAAAATCTTCCAAAAATAAAATATACCTTTCTGAAACTCTAGTTGAGTAATACTAGCTTGTAATGGGAGCACTTGGAAGAAAGATTTATTTTCCCATTTACATTTCTACTGTTATAGACATTATTATATCCACGATATAATAACACCATAGTTCACAGATGGGATGGAACAGAATGGCTGAAAGGAAAAAGAATGACAAATATGCTTTGTTCTCAGAGAGACTTTAATATTACTAAGACATGCACAAAACCATATATATATATATGTATACACATATAGACACATGTTCTACATGGAGAACAATATATCACATATATCTACACAGCAAAGTAAAATGTAAGGAGAAACAAAAAAGAAGTGTCTTATATATAATATTGAAATATTGCTATACCTAGAAAAACCATTTTAGGGCTCCAGGTTCAAACAGGTCAGATTCATCTATGTCTCAGGCAAGGATGTATTCCACGAACACGAAACAGCAAGTTTTAGGTTTTCCCAAAATGAGGACTACAAGCTGGAGTTTCATTCTCTATCTTGGAAAGATATATTCCCAAAGGGAAATGGCACCATGTGCTTGTAAGCTACTGGGGAGCCAGATTTAACAAAGCAACTTTACTATTTGGCTGCTTTTCAACTGAAAAATAACTACCACTTTGGTCACTGTATGGAGTGATGTCACAAAGTGGCCATTGTGTGATCCACGTGGGTTATCTCCACCAAAGGGGGATAAACACTTTCTGTATCCTTACAAGCTGATTTAAAGTATAATTAATCTGATTTGAAACAAATATAATTTAGTTAAAGTTTAAAATATTGCAGAAACATATTTTTTAGCCTGAGAGTAGCTGTGTTTATTAACCTGACAGTAGCTGTTTTGACATGTTGACAGCCTGATGAAAGATTTAATTTTGTTCTATGGAGACTTTATCTGTAAAACATAATTTAAGAAAATGATGTGGGCACCTTTTTTATATAATTTTTAAGTACTCAGTCATCTTAAAAATTTTGTAAAATATTCTCCATAAGGATCTGCAATATAATCAATCCTGACTTGGCATCTCGACTTCAGTTACTTTCTCACAGACATGATGTGGCTTCCCTCTGTTTTTTCTATAAATATTTTCATAGCAACTGCTCTGATGAGCTTTTTCCTTGGTGCCCTGACTACATGAATTTAAGTGTGCTACTAGATTGGCATCTCACCCTTTTATTCTTAAAATAGTTAAATGTAGCCATCACTTCTACTCTACCAGTTTCTTTTCTCACACTTCCTGAGAGTGGAACTCTCTTCTACTTACTTGCTTTCCCTTCTTCTACTTACTTGCTTTCCCTTCTTCAAAAATTTAAATGCAATGTCAATCACCCTTTTCTGTGGTCTTGAACCCCACTGATCTTTTATTCTTTCCTCAATCCACACTATGCCCAGTCTTTTCCCTCATTTTCACTCTCTGTAACCCCCTGCGTACTAGTAGCACTTCTGCCTTGCACAGGGTGAAATGATTAAAAAAAATCTAATTTTAGGAATGTTGACTTTAAATTTACTATAGTCATCACACTTATTTTCTGATAATATTGAGTAAGCAAAATATGTTGAGTGAATTGGCTCATGGATTATGGTGTACCTGAGGACCATCCTAATCACAGTTTAGGTATAAAAAGTAGGTTGTTATAGGAAAATGTTTAGTTTCAAAATGTACCTAATTTGGCTATCTGCTGATTGGTTGATCATACAAAGAAAAGAGTACTGAACCGTTATGTAATATTAGTCCTCCTATATAGCACAGATGGAGAAGAGACTTGAAGCAACAGAAATGTAGTTCTACAGAAGGATGCTGGGAATACCATGGACCAATGTGAGCAAGAACAAAGTTCTAGAGATAGTGGAAACAAAAATGTCACATATACTTAACATCTGGAAGACAGTTGAAATTTCTAGATCACATAATGACGAAAGAGGGATAGGAAAATTTGATACTCACAGGACAGATCAAAAGCAAGAGGGACAGAGAAAAACAATATATAATGTACCTGGCGAGCTTAAGTGAATGGTTGGCAGAGGAGGGTTTGGGAGATATAGCAAAAAGATTAAATTTATTTAGTGTTATAAAGGACAGTAAATTGTGGAAAGCCATGAAAAAGAAACCAAAATTCAATATACCTTTTATAAAATACTTTTTAGAAAGAAAGACAGAAATTTCTCATAAAACATTAAATTTTATCATCAATATATTTGTTATAAATAACAATATCATAGAGAAAAAAAATTAAATTAACTCTATGTGACAATAGCATTTTAAAATAAATTTTGCCGTGTAAAACAATTGAGGAAAAAAGTTTTTGAAAGAAAAGTTTCCATTAAAACTTGAGCATAACAAAACATTATTAAAATTAACTTTCTTGAAAGAGAGTTTGTAACATTTGTAAGAAGAAAATTGGATTAATAAATTATTTCTTTAAATCAAGTAAAATTAAAATGTTACATTTTGGCATAAGTGAGGTTAAACAAACTTTTTTTTACCTATTAAAAGCAGAAATATAGATTATGCAAAATAAATAAATCAATTTATTTATTAGTGTATTTGTTTTTATTAATAAAAATTTCATATAGAAGAATATTAAATCAACTTTAAGTGAAACTATTAAATTAATTTCCAAAAAATTCCAAAATTACATTTTTAGTGAATTTTGCATAAAATGTTTGTTTTTTCAAACATAAATACAATATAGCAAGTTCAAGGGAAATAAAATAAATAATTACTTCAGTTAAATAAGCTGATGTTATTCCATATGTAAAAAGCAACATTTTCTTAAGCTAACTACAGCAGCAAACTACCACATACCAAAACTGAAACTAGAATATGTCATTCTCAGTAGAACAACATGATTTGAAATAGGCCTCTAGTCCTAACCCACAATTTCACAATGATTTGACCTAAAGTAAAAAATGCCATGTCTCAGATCAAAAAATAAAAAAAATTTACAGAATTAAAAAAAAAACTTAAAAAAATAATTTTATTTATTAATAAATAATTTTCAAAAAGCTCAATAAAATCTTATAATTATCTATTTTTTTAATTTAAAAAATGAATGGGTTTTTCACTGAGAAATTAGTTGTGCCACTTTTCTGCTCAGTCCACTTGTACCATTTTTATCTGCATTCACTTTTTTGATCAATAAATCCTTTTTTTTTTAATTTAACCTATTTTCACTTTATCTTTACCTATATAAATAAAGTGCAGTGTATGTATGTCTGTCTGTCCATTTTTTGATCTGGGTGAATCATAAACAACCTGAAGTAACAGGTACTAACTACTGTAGCTACATGCAATTAAAAATCAAATAAATAACTAATTTAAAGTTAAATTTAAATATTGAATAGATTAAGAGGTTTAAAAAAGAATTCTTTACTAAAGGTTTAACATTAATTTCACTTTTTGTCATAATTGCAATTGATATCATCTAACTAAACCATAATTAAAACTTACACAGGATATGGTACATTGCACATTTTTTTTCTTTTTCTAGTATGCAAACTGTGATGTATTTGAAATATTACATAGTCCGGTTTCCCTAACGTCTTTCAAAAGTAACTTTAGAATGCTGAAGGTAAAAGGTCAGAGGCCCAAAAGCCCTTCTTGGCAGCTAGCCTAAAATCTGCTCAAAGAGTAGCTTCTTGGCTAGTAAGTAATAAACTAGACATTTACTTTGTGACTGTCTCTAAGCTTTCAGGTTCTAGGTACCAATAAATAGATATGAATAGACTGATATGAATAAATATGAATATGATAATAATAGTGTGGAAAAATGATTAAAATCAATAAATAAAATAATAATAATTAATAAAAAAAAGAAATGAAAAGAAATACATTTTACCATGATGCTAGTAATAAAGGAACTGGAAATTTTATTACCCTACTTGGCTTCATCAAATGCCTGTAGGCGGTGCTATTTAGGTCTATAATATGACAAACATTTCCTTTCTCTTTCGCTCTTTCTCTCTCTTGCTCCAAGATGTAATACTACGTGGAAATTATGTCCCCACTGGGTCATGTTCATTTCCCCAGTCCACTGATGTCTGAATTCTCTTTCCACTTTCCAACGCATGGCATTTTCACATGGCTTCCAAAATCTCCACCTATGAAGTAAATCAACCTTTTCTTTGGTTGTTCCAACTCAGCACAAGGCTGACTTGAGCTTGACCATTATAACCACGCTGGCCTTCTAATGATGAAGTAAGTACAAACTTTTCTTTAGTAGTTCCAACTCTACACAAGGCTGACTTGAGCTTGACCATTATAATAATGCTTATCCTTACTTACCCTAAATTCTGTACCAGAAAAAGAAAACAGACATAACCAAGAGGCAATGAGAACTTTGTTTCACTACAGTTTATATAAAAAAAGAGAATAAACGGTCTGTAGTAGAAACCCAAGTTTTTGTATGCTTCTTCGTTAATTGTATACATGTGAACTTGCACACACACCTATAATATGCACAAACATGCAATCTTCAAATTCCATAATAGAAATAGTGAAATAATTATTGATAAGATAGTAAAAAGTCAATCATGCACAATGCACAACACCAACATATGCATATACATTGCATATGAAAACAGTGCATGATAGAAAATCAGCTCTTTTTTATTAGATTTAAACATGTAGAAAAATCAACATAGAATTTTCTTCCACACTTGCTATGCAAGAAAATGCATACAATAAGATATACATGTTCTTCTTCATAAAAGTGACTAAATTATACCAGTTACTATATTTAGTGGTATAAAACCCCACTTTTTTTCATAAAAAGTAACCCCAAAATATCAACTTGGTCTTACATGCAAAGTTGAGATATACATTAAAATATAGTAATACATTAAAAAAATTTTTCTTAACCTTTGTGGCTGAAATGGAAGTGGGGGATCTTATATCACCTTGTATCTTAAATGTTATGAAAGATGTTACATCAAAAAGCCAGAGTTAAATATTGATTAAAAAAAAAATGCTTTTCAGCAAATCTGTAATGACAAGATTTAAGTGTTTTTGATTTAAGCATGTAACATCTGGTATACATGCATGTATGTTATATATTCTGTTCCCTTATTGTCAACATGCTTATGGTTAAATCACACTGGTTCTCATTTGATCAGCAAAGCTAAGTAGTGTTGAGCCCAAACAGTACTTTGATGGGGGTTGCTTAGGAACACTGGGTAATGTAAACTTCCTACAATATAGAATTTGTTTTAGCTTTAAATCACTCACAATGGGTTGATAAGCTATAAAAAACAAATCAATCAAGCAACATTTATAAAATGAGATTTGCAATGTTCAAACACACATCCATGCACACATATATATATACATAAAAAAAGTTAATGGATTCTTTTTCATTTTTCAAAGCAAGGCTCAATTAGCTTTTTCAGGAAACAAAATTAACAAATATAGAATTCCATAAATGTGCATTCTTTAAAAAACAACTACTTATATAAAAACATTTTCCAACACAAGTAAATGTAATCAAAACAATCAACAATAAATAATAAAATAATCAATAATAATTAAGTAAACGTTATCCAACAACACTATAAAACAGCCACCAATAAATAACTGCACTTGGATTCATAATTATTTCTACTTAATACCTCCTAGAATAATTTGAAACATAACTGTTACTACTCACTCAATAATGCACCATTGACCAGCATATATAGTCAAGCTAAAATGCAAATGCACATGGCTTGAAGATTATATTTAAGCATGAAATACACTGTTGTCACTGGGTGTTGACTTCAATGTCCACTTTTATATTTACATACACTCTATTCATGATATTGAGCACTTTAACCCATAAATATAGTATACCTTAAAACTATATTTTTATTGTGTGTGTGTGTGACACTTTTTACTAGATCACCAATAGTATCCATTACATAGAGAGAAGCAAATTGCCAATCTCTATATAGGAAACTTTTTTCGTGATGTTTTCACCCATCTTTAAGCAATGGATTTTTCTCATGTAGTAGAAATGAAATTTTGTTATCAAGTTTAATATAAACAAGACTTCATAATTATTCAAATGTTATTTGTTTAGTTCAATATTTAGAAAGCATTTAACATAAACAAGAAAATGTCAAATAGTATAAATTTCCGATATTTTATATGTACAAAGTAATTGTAAATTTAATAAAATATTGTAGTCACATTTCAATAGCACATGTATAATTTATCATTGCTTAAAATCACTCATTAAAATTTGATCATGTTCTTTTTTTAATGTTGTAGTTAAATTTTATTTTCTGGTCTTTTGTTTATTTACCTTACCTATATATTAACTTTTATAATTCCATAAATAAGATGCACTTTATTTTGGTTTATATCAGTGTCTGGTTGTTTAAGTTATGATTAATATTTCTTTCTTTTTGCCATGTAATGCTATAATGCTATGACTAAGTGTTGCTATAATCTGTTATACTCCACCTGAAACTAACTAACCTTAATAAATTGCACAGTAGATTGTAGCAATATAGAGCTATTATCAAACCCAAAGATCTGCACATTTATTTTTAGAGACATTCATGCAAAATCAAGTTGCAGGTATGAGAAAAAGAAAAAAACGAAAAGCAATTCATTAGGACTGAAATTCATCTTGAATATGTGCAAATTTCTAGGATCAGCTGATGAGCTTGTGTAAAGAGATGACAGAACAAGGAGTGAGTGCAGAACAGTGGTGTAGCTAGTGTTTTTGTTGTGTGGGGCGGCCTTCAAGTTTGCTGCCCTCCCCAGAAGGAATACAATATTACAATGCACGTTAACCCCTTAAAGTTTAAGTTATATATATATATATATATATATATATATATATATATATAGTCAACAACAAAATTATTTGTACACCCATCAATTTTTTTAATATTTTTTATCCATTTCTCAGAATCTAATGCCCATATGATGCCAGCTTTTTTCCTGTGTTTCTGTTTACATGTTATTTATTACTCCTCACTGATAAATTATTAAATAAAAGTACAATTGTGTTTATTTATTTATTTTCTTAAAAATACAACTGGGGATATGTAAAAAAAACAAAGATGTTTTCTTTTTTCTAAATCAGGGAAACTTTAAAAACTTTTTACAATATTAAAAGAAAGATGGCTTGTTTTTGTTTATATACCTGTTATGAATAATCAAGAGTGGTCTCCCCTTGTTTTCTTACTCTTCTCTTTGAGAGAGCTATTTCTGTTTACTAGGACTATAAAAGGACATGATACATGAACCATGTATTCTCAGTTGTATAAGGCCTTCTTAAAGCCTATACCTGCATACTTTTGTAATTACAATACCCTCTGTTTTATTTAAAAAGAAAAACAAAAAACACATTGTACTCTTAATTCATAATTTATCATTTGTTTTTAATATTTACTTCAATTCTAACAAGTGAGGAGTCATAAATGCCACATTAACAGAAACACGGTTTGTTTTTCTTTTAACAATGTAAAAAGATGCAATCTCTTTTTAAATTATTTTCTTTTACGTAGTTTAAGTTATTACTAACTAAGTAGTAGACTAAGAATTAAAAGTCCGATAAAATTAATTTCACTTTTAAAAACTGAAATAAATGTTATCATACTTTTAATTCTTAATCTGTTTTGCTTAATAAAACTTCAACTATCTAAGCAAAAAAATAAAACATTGCATTGTTTTATTACTGTGAAAACTTATAAATTGAAAAATTGAAAAAATGTCCATTTTTGGACATTAAATAAAGTTTCTGCACTTAAAAAAAATACATTCATTTTCAATTTTCTATTAAATTTCCATTCAATATTTCCAGAAAAACTGGAATACATATGATATCCTTAAAACATTGGAATTATTTCAATTTATTTGAAAAGTAATGATTTTATATCTGTATTAAAGCTAGGCCTTGTAGAATCAGACTTGTACATTTGTTTAAAAACCCATTAAAAGTGGCTTGGAGCAGAACTTATCTCAAATCAATCCAAGTAGCCCAACAACCCATTAAAATTGGCTCCAGACAAGAGGTAACTAAAAATGCTTTTTGATTGTCTAATAAGCAAAAAATATCATTTCATATGTTCTCAACATATGCATCATATCGGTTTAGTGGCTTTGAGCCAGCTATACCAAAGACAAATTAGCTTCATTTGAACCCTATCTGCTTCTTTTTCGCTCCTTTTTTTTTTTTTAAATTATTGAAATTATACTATTGTTTTTTCTTTTCTGAAAACTCACCACGGACCACCCCCTCTGCCCCTCCCTAGCTACACCACTGGTGCAGAAGGCTTGGCAAAGAGGCAAACATTGCTAATGGCTACAAAGAATAGGAGGGTGTGACGTGACATAGCACATAGAAGAAGACAATTACCATGTTATTAAGTTAGCTTGTTCAGTATTTACATTCAGACAAATGTTTTCACCTTTGTTGTTATTACCACATTTGTAAAAATATTGTTAAATTTTCCAGAGACTCTCATAGGATAACCTAAAGTTGTTTTTTTATGGTGGAGTAATGGATAGCAGCTCAGATTGAGGAATCAGAGAGCCGAGTTTGAATTCCAGTAGAATCCATTATATTTATTTACATTCTAATAGCCTTGGGAAAGGTATGAATCCCCCCCAGCTATGGATAAATAACAGGACAGACTGGGTTCTATAGCAATGAATAGCAACTGGTCTACCGCAGAAAGAAATGGCAACCAACTGTGAGAAAAAATCTGCCTTGTCAGTCATGTATCACACATTGCACATAACTGACTGACTGATTAAGTGGGTGCACTTTTTTTTACTAAGAGTAATTCATACTTTTTTTCAACAGTTTTTGTATCACCTTCTCAGGGTTTTTTTTTTTCATGATTTGAAAAATAGTCTTGTAAATTTTTTTAGAGCCAATAATTTCTATAATTTTGTTATGTTATCTTCCTTTGTTCATAAGATGCATGAAAGGACATTTTTGTGGAAGATTTTTTGTAAAATTTGCATTTTGTTATATTGTTTTATATATCAGTAATAAATGTTTGTACCTTTTAAATTTTATGTATGAGTTTTGAGTCTTGTTTGTTACTGTATGCACTTTTTTTAATATTCCGGATAAGAGAGGTGATGTTCCCTCTTCTCCCATTCCCTCCTAGGAAAAACATTTTTTATTTACTATATTAGTAAATTGTAAGATGAAAAACTCAGTTAAACATATAAATCTAAAAATGTCCTTTTATGCATGAACAGTTTGTAATTGCAGAAGTTACCCAACTTTGTCTGCCAGGACACCCACTAGGTCTCACTGTATTCAGGACTATAAAAGCAGGGAACATAAATACTCTTTCTTTTTGTGCTCACTCAGAAACAGGATGCAGTAGGTAGCAGACATGTTCAGGCTTCCCTTCTAAGAGAACTTGGACAATTGACAGCAGACCACTTAAGTCTCAACCCAACCAAGTTGCACACATCGCATATGCACACTATGGCTAAGTACATAAATGTTTTTTCTTTCCTCTTTTGAACTATGTACACATAGATATAATTTTCTTTCTCTTCTTTTGTGATTTATGTTGTTCTTTACATAACAATATATGAATAATGACAAAAGGAAAACTTATCTTCGCCAATGTGTTTTATCTTCTGATGGACCTTATCTACGCAAATGTAAGAATTTTATTTTGTAACAAGTATTTATACACAGAAGTATGTTGTTAGTTTTTCAAAATTTCTAAAATTACGAATGATCATAAAAATAATTCAAGCTAGTTGTAAGTCAGGGTAAATTATGGAGGATGCTAAGTGATGTAATTTAATATCTAATAAATGAAAGTGAGTAAATGTTATTGTTGATTTTTTATTTTTATAATGTAATTATTATTCATATTGCTTTAATTTGAGAAATTAAGTTATGTATTACATATTTTAAATAATAGAATGTTTTCAACTTAACTGTTTACTTTTAATTTTTTAAAATTTTTATAGTCATGTATGTTGGCTTGGTAATGGGAAAGGAGTATTTCTTTTAGGAAAAGAAATATTTGAAAAAATCCAGGGTGCAGAATTTTCCTTCTAAGTTAGAAAAAAATACATTTTATATACATACATATTGTTATACATGTAAAAATATATGTATAAAATCCTCCATGAGTTAAATTTCTTTATTTTGAAAATGTTGAATTAATTTATTTTCAAAGTCTTCATCTTCATAAGCAACAAGTTGCAACTCTTCCCACTACAAATTGGTGACCAACAGCAACCTTGTTCATTACAAATTGTAGCACTATTTGCTACATAATCATTACTTTTATTACAGCTGAAGACAAATACAGTAATAAGCATATAAATATTAAGCTATACAAAGGGTCAGTAGTAGTTAAAAATTATTGACTATTCCAAGTGTTGACTGCTCATATTATGGACATTGGTTTATATACACAAGGTTTGTCTAAAATATCTAATCATCCAATATTAATGGAGAAATAGCCTACCTAGGGCAGTGGCAAAGCTCTCCTCTTGGGACCTCACACATTAGTGACAACATCCTTCCCACTTTTGAAAAAAATCTGCAAGGTTTTCTTTCAGTATCGTTCTCATATGCCTCATAATCTCCTTAATCTTGTTTATTGCATTTCAATACTATTTTTAGCTTTAGGAAAAAACAGAAGTCATAGAGACAAATATGGATTATAATAGGCCAAATAGAAATTTTTTGCCAAAAAATCCCTGCACAAAATGTAAAGAATCTATTCACTTGGTCATTATAAATATGATGTTCACACTTACTCAGTAGCTGATCACTGCTGATTGAGTAATATCAAAAGAAAGTGTCTATTCACACACACGTAGTAAGATTCACCCTGATTAGCTGTTAAGACACATCAAGGCTGCACAACTGGTTTTTAAGACATTCAAAGTGGCTTCATATTATCTGGATAGACATCATATTCAATAGTATAACCTGACTACAGAAGCTCATGGTAGTATGATCAAAGAACATATCATTTTTGCACATTGTAACACAAAGCACATAACCTGGAAATATGATTCAAGATTACATGG
Organism: Acanthosepion pharaonis; assembly: GCA_903632075.3. Taxonomy (NCBI): domain Eukaryota; kingdom Metazoa; phylum Mollusca; class Cephalopoda; order Sepiida; family Sepiidae; genus Acanthosepion; species Acanthosepion pharaonis. The sequence goes on along the minus strand of CAHIKZ030000668.1, from coordinate 3,385,209 downwards.
TTTTAACTATGAAAACATAAATAACATTCAGCAGAAGAGAAGTTGACAGGTACTGGAGCAGTTAAATTATTCCTACTTTTCTGTGAAGTCAGAAATGACCAGACAAAATGGCTCCTTGTTTGACTGAAATCTCTTTCTTCGTTCATTCCACATTATGAATGTAACAAGAACAACAAAAGAATATAACAAGAACAACAAAAGTCCACTTCAACTAAGCATTTCAGCACAGAATTGACTGATTAATTTGTTTTTATGGTTTATTAACCCTTTGTGGATTATTTAAAGTTGTATCATTTTGTATTATAAGAATAATTCTTACTTTGAAAGTGAATATTGCATTAATAAATTTTTAAGAATAACAATGATTATCCCAGATCTTACTATTTAATGATTATCCCAGTCTTACTATTTAACCCATGCCTGGGGGATGAAATGGATTCATACTTTTCCCAAAAGTATTTGCCCATAAGTGAGTGTAACAAACTTGACTGGAATTCAAACTTAGCTCTTTGTATCAGCACAGAAAAACTCTTGATAAACATCAATGTCATGATTATGATTGATTGAGCGATTTATTGATTGATTTGCTTAATGACATATCAACTCCTCATGGGTCATTTAACACCAAAATTTAATTCTCTTGGGAGCTTTGAACTAATAAAAATACGTTATTCTGCTTTCACAATTGAATACATGGCAGATGATAATCAACTTTGGCATATATGCATGTTTGTGTGGACATAATTACTAGATGCATATTTTATGTTGTAGTCTTGTTGAATATATTTTGAAGTCCAGTTTGATTTAAGAAATTGTAGGATTATGTAGATTAATGTCATGAAAAAGTTCTTTCATGTTGGTTGTTTAGTTTGTTGATTTTGTTTGGTGACATATCAACCACTATGGGTTATTTAATGCTAGAATCTAAATATTTGGAACATAATTTTATGGCTTCAACTAAATATATTTTGAACACCATTGTATGCCTTCAACTACAGATAAAATGTATTGTTGGTAATTTTTTTATATATAAAAATGTATTGCTGGTATTTTTACTATAAAAATGTATTTTTATAATTTCATAGTTTGTTGGGGTTCACTATTTGCCCACAGTTGGGACCCTAACAGGTGCTACCACCCTGGGTTAGAGTGGACCTGGGAACAACAACAATTAAGAGATGATACCACACTCCTCAAAACTTCCAATTTCCCAATCAGAGGCCTTGCTTGGTGTAGTCTATTGTCATACCCAAGAGTAATGTGATGAAAACATTTCAAATCATTAAAGAGTAATTCTTAAAAAAAAAACAAACAAAAAACAGCATTTGAATTTGATCCAAAAAATTCTTATGAAGGCCTATATTAATCTTCTTCAAAAGTGAAATAGGACCAAGAAATTTTAACCTATCTGTGGCTAAGAGGTCATGATGTCTCACTTGCCCAGTCAGAGTTGCAATTTAGATAAAGCACATGCATGGTTCTAGTGCTTCTAAAACTATTGCTAATTTGCATGTGTGGTCAAAAACCTGAATAAATAGTGAACCATAGACAAGCAGAGACAATGATCTATAGAACTTGACCTGTGCTAGGTGCAACTATCAACTATAGTAATGAAATTTGTTTTTGTATTGTATCACTAGCAGGCATTTCCCACTTGCTATCACTTCGCAAAGTAAGATATATTCATTACTTGAAATCTTTGAAACAAAAATTTTAAATGAACATTTCATTCATAAATTGGCTTGTTATAGTTAAGGAAAGTTTTACAAATAGATGCCAACTTTTTGAAGCCAAGTTAAATACAAATTTCAAACACTTTTAAGACGATATTCCTTAACCAAGCTATTTTTGATATGAAAATCAAAATAATCCTCGACTAAAAGAAAAGTAATGAAGGACAGTTAATTAATGAAACAAACTTTTTAAAAATCAATAATTAGTTAAACTTGAAGAGTGATATTGCCTAGGAGTAGACAATATATAATAGAGATAGTGTGCTCGTGGGGGGGGGCTTAAATAATTACAAATTATTATAAAGTAGTTTGTAACACATTTATTTATCATCTCTCAGTTGCGTCTCTGTCTTTGGGCAGAGTGTGCTCAGAGACAGCTCTGTTAAAGGAGATTCACAACTAGGAAAAATTATACTGAGAGGTGCCCAGCCCTGGGGAACAACTGCCCGAGGCTACACCCTCTCATGTTCGTGTATGCTCTCAGGATCCCACTTTAATCTGACCTTGTGCCACAACGTGACTTCATGAGGTGGGGGTGGGCGGTGAATACCAAATTACTATAAAGTAGTTTGTAACACATTTATTTATCATCTCTCAGTTTTGTCTCTGTCTTTGGGCAGAGTGCACTCAGTGGTGGCTCCATCAAAAGACAGAGTCACAACTGAGGAAAATTATACTGAGAGGTGCCCAGCCCTGGGGAGCAACTGCCCAAGGCTGTGTTCTCTCATTGCACCAGAGAGAAGGATTGGTGCTCGCTCCAAGGCCAGTGCGACCAATGGTTGTGGGGGATTGCGGAATTTTTGTTCCTATCCCGGATATACATGCTTGGGCTCCCCACATTAACCCAACCTTGTTTCGCAACATGACTTCATGGGGGGGGGGGGGTAAATATCAAATTACGATAAAGTAGAGCTGAGCCTTTTTAATCTCAGAATTTGTGGGAGAATTGAGCTCCAATTTTGCATTTATTCATATAGATTCCGTAATATGTTTTACTTAATTAGCTGTTATGTTTCTCTCACTCTTCAAATGTTGAATGTGTAACTAATTCTAATTTCTATTTTCCCATCTTTACACTATATTAATTTCATCTTATAAATTGTCCCCTGTTTTGTCATCCATGAAATAAAAATAATTGTTTATATGGAAAATAAGGATCTATGTACATCAAATTGTCTTTTAATTAAGTGGCAGCAGAAGAATTATCATTGAAGTTTTGAAAAGTAAGCTTAAACATTAATTCAATACTTAAATGCAGTGATTAATTTTGAGTTCTGTAGTTTATTGATGCCTATTGCATCTACTCCTCCCTAGTTATTGTGATGATGGCCAAACCAAGTGTCCTCCACAGGAACTAGCTTAAATGCCACCCTTAAAATTTTAAGCTAGCTACAATTTTGGATACAAAAGGAAAATAAGAATTACTCCCCTTGAACCATGAAAATAAGAATAATTTCTTGTTATGTATTAATATATATATTTAACCTCACATAATCTGGCAACCCTGAATCTGAGCTCAATGAAAATTGTTCCCTGCACCTAACTTTTCTAGGGCTTTTGAATGAGCTATGAATCATTGAAATCGGACCAGTGGGAGTGGAGGAGTTGCTTGGACACATACCCGCACAAACTGTACATTATATATAAAATTACTTGTGATGCAAAGTAGATTTTGTATATTAACCAGAGATCCACCTCGTCTTGTCCATAAAAAAATGAATTATAGTGTCAAAAATAATTATAATAAAATAATTATAAGTTATAATTATCATTAATTCACTCGTTCTAAACCAATGAGAATCAACCCCATTTTTCTCCTCTACAGAGACAAACGTGACATTCTCACTATCAGAAAGCAGTTCACATGAAAAGGTTATCAACACATGCATCAATGAAAATTTCATCTCCTTTTTCAGGCCATAATAGTAACATTTATCTTTTAGCACTTTTTAGCACAAAAAATTTGAGTTAAGAAAACCCTGGTCACTTTTTTAAATTATCTGGACACTCATTATTACACATATCTATAAAAAAAAAAAAACATAAGAGAAAGACTTATGCTGGCTATATATAGTCTAAGTTCTATGCTAAACAGTTTTTTTTCTTCCACTTCTCACTTGTGGAACTCCTATCCAGCCAACTTTAATCTACAAAAAATTTAAATGCAATGTGAATTGCTTATCTGCTGTCCCCCTGATTATTCTTTTCTCTTCCCACTCATTATTAATGTTTCTGTTCCTTGTGATTTAATGGCTTTACTGCCTTGCATAGGCTGATATTGATAAAATAATGCATTCAGAAATGAAGCAGTTTTTAAATTGCAGTATAGAAAGAGTGCAATTTTACCACATGATAATGACCACTTTCATGTTGTTGCATAAAAATGACATCTTGAATGTTGAATTACCTTAAGATGTATTCTCTCAGTTCATGCAAATATTCTCCTAATAAAGAAAAGGAATCTGTGGATAGTCATGAAAGGACAATTAAAAAAATACTGCTGAACGCGAAAGGTAAATTTAGAAGCTAAAAAAACATTTTTAAGAAATAGATAATGCAAAATGTGCACTTGGATGTAAGTTATTTAATAAATTTACTATTTTGTAACTATCGAAAATTTATTAAAATCTGTTGTTAAATAAAATAAAAGATTCCCCTCCAGAAACTTGGAAATCATATTTTTCCATAAAACTAGCGTTTAAAACTAATTCGGTTGCAATTTTTTAAGTGATCCTTTAAAATTTCACCTACTTTAGTTCTGGGTATATACAATAACTTTATTGACAATAAGCCATAGTACTTTTAAATTTCATTTATTTCGGCATCACCGTATTCTTTAAAAAACGGACATTGGCAATTTTATTTCAAATTTTCTTAAAGAAATTTGTTTTTAAGCTTGCTTCTTAAAAGTAACGATGAGAAGAAAACGAAAAAAAAGCGGGTGAATTATTTAATTCTTTTATTAATCAGGTTAGGCATCTAAGAGATTGCAAATAAAACACATAAAAAGTGTCCCAGTAGAAATTCAATGAAAATTGATATTTTAACAAATAAAAGCACAACTTGTATGAAAAGTTTGGCTTTATTTTAATTTTATTCTTCTTCTAATGGTCCAATGGTTAAGCCTTAAGGCAAGGCTTTAGTTTAAAAAGAATGCTGGGATCTCTGATTTGTAAATATACTTACTAATAGTTTTAAATCTGTACACGCTTACATTTACAGAAAATGAATAAATGTTAAGAAACAATAAATAAATACTACTCATACAGAGTACGAAAAAATACTATTGAGGTCATATAAGAATATTAGGTTATTTTTAATTTTTCAACTTCCGGATTACTATCGTATTCATACGTTTGCTAACAAACTCCGCGCATGCGTAAGATAAAGTTCCGGTCGACCATCTTGTTAGTGTAAATCACGCTGTACGCCATTTGTCTTGTTAGATGTTATTTGTTTTTTTTTTCTTCTCTACACCATCACTCACTGTTACCGTCCTTTACGATGCACTCGTTAATAAACTGAATTAGTAAGTAATTTTAGTGTTAAATATTAGTCTTGTTATTTCTAACTTAACGCTAAACATCACATACGCGAATCGAAAGACAAGCCTTTTAGATTTTTTTTTTTTTGTTTAATAAACTATCCTTATGTGACTTGTATAGTTTAGGAAACGAAGTTGAAAGCGGATTGGAGTTTTTTTTTTTTTTTTTTTAAGTAAAGACAGGTTCCAGTAAGTAGTGAGGTGTAGAGATATACATTTGAGTGGATGAATTATGGCGGCCAGTATAATCAATCCGACCACTTCCTGCTCATCTCCATCAGCCGCCGTGGCTGTAGTGGCAACAAATACCCAAGCTGCGGCGGCATTACCACCAGAGGTAAGTTAAAAAAATGTTTGTTTTTTGTTGTTTTTTTTTACTAAAAACTGATGTGAAGAATTTAACCATGTATTATTTGTCCTACCTAATAAGTTCTGTCAAAGCTACCAGCAAAATAAACTCGATCACTTTCAGTGCACCCATATAGTTAAAATAGAAATAACAATTTGAATTAAAAATATATATCTTTAATAATTTCAAGGAAATTGTCTAAGAATTCTAATTTAAAATCTTTATTTCTGTCATAAATTACTTTTACCTCGCCGGCTTCCTCCGCAAATCAACCCAATCAAATTACTCGTCTTCAGTCCTCTTGTTCATTAATCAGTTCAAGCCCGACTGAATTTCAAATTATTCTTAAAATTTCAACTAAGAAAACATAAATTTCAGATAAATTAAATGAATGTTAATATTTATCAGTTTTTTTAAAAGTTCTAAAATAAATTTAATCTTAATATTTAAGAGGCGAAGCAAAAGAAAGTTTCGCAGTTTGGAGGGTTAGGTAGTGGGAAGGTTTGCACCCAAAAAGGTCTTTCATTTATTTTATTTTTCTGTAACGTTAAGACAAAATGAAAGCTGCTTTTCATTTTTAAATTGTGAGCATCTTGTAAAGTGATTGAAAATGCAATCAGCTATTATTTTATTCCAAAATATTTGGGTAATTTTGTGACTTTTTAAATTTAAAAACGAAAAGGCATTATGGAAATTAACAGTAGTAACCCCGTTTATTCTTGTCTAGATTTAAATTATTTTTAGCTGTTATTTTCAGATTTTTGTTTTGCTTGGTGATCAAATACGAAATTTGTAGTTCCAGCTAAATAAATGTCATTTTTGCTTTTTAAATATTTTCTTATAAAGCTAAATTTAAAGGAATACTTACTTTTTTTGTCATTGGATTTTTTAAAATATAAACTAAATGACTAAATTTAAATTTAGGACTTAAAAAAAAAAATTATATTAAATTAAAAGTTAGACCATTTCTCGTATGAGGCAAAATCAGTTTTTTCATTCAGTATCTTTTTTGGTGTTATGATTTTTTTTTTTTAACATTTCAATATTGGTTCAATCAATTTCCCATATCGAAATACAAGTACACGTGGTGTTCTTCTCTCAGGCAAAATGGCCTTGCACCATCTCTTTTCTCAGTGAAAGAACAGTTATTAACTTTTCAATATAAAGTTAGTAGTAATACACATTCTCTTTTTCTTCCTTTTTTGAGGAGATAATTTCTTAGGAAGGAAAGAATGCGTTTTTCATCCATGACTCTCAACAATATCCTGTCCTATGTAATGTACTTTTAAAAAAAAATTCTCCTTTTGCTTTTTTTTTTTTTTTTTTTTTTTTTTAATTTGTATTTTAGGAAATAATCTGATTTAAAAAAAAAAAAAAACAAACAAAATCCTGTAAAACATTTCCAAATAAAAAGAATACAAAAAAAACATTTTGAATTTTGATTATATACAAAAAAAAAAAAAAAAACTGGGGACCCGGTAAACTAAAGTAATTTTATTTTCAATCGTGAAAAGCCCTTTTTTTTTTTTTTTTCTTTTTTTTTTTTAAGGCTTTCTTTTATGATGTGTCACAGATCCGTTAACTAACGATGGCTTTCAGCGCGAACTTTTTCAACAATGTTCTTTTATGAGCGGAAATATAAATAAATAAAAACTAAGTACAAAAAAAAAAAAAAAACTCTTTAAAAAGTATTGTATCGATTTGGCACTATTATGATCACGATCTTCTCTAAATTTATGAAACAAAAAAATTCTTCGTTTCTGAAATGTGGCTTACGGAATGAAATATTAAATAATAAACAAGTGATACAAAAAAAAAAATTCTCGAAATTTTATAAAATAAGTAGGTGTTTAACAAAAGTTTAAAAAAAAAAAATTTTTTTTTTTTTTTTTTTTTTTTTTTTGCAAAGATTTTCTAAAAAAAAAAATTAAATAATTTTGTCGGATTTTCATGCAATTTTCAGGACTTTACAAATGAAGGGTTTTTTTTTTTTGTTACATCTGTTACTAAAATTAAAATTATTTTAAAAATCATGGTGCATGATGATTTCAATTCTTTTCAGTTTTCACTTAGTAAATAACTTAACCTAAAAAGGAAATTTTGAAGATTTTTGTTTGAAACTTTATAAATCATAATTAAAAAAAAAATGAAAACAATTCTTGTAAAAATTCATTATTCGAGAAAGAAAAAATTCTTCAAACTAATGCCCTTAATCATTTATAAAATCAATTAAAAGCCTATCTAATTAAATATCATAGTTTTTTTTATCAGTTTGAATTTTTAAGTTCAGAGCAGTTTTTCAGGAATTGAATAACTGCTTTTTGGTGGGGGGGGTAAATTACATTCTCCAAGGAGTCCAGTGTTTAACAAATTTAGAGGATGAAATTTAATTTCTAAAAACTTCACCAAATTAAGTAGACGGCAGATGACACACACACACACACACACACACACACACATATACATACACATATATACCAAGACTTTCTAAAAAATAATAATTTAAAAAATAAGTTCATTCATTTGTAAGTCCTGAAAGTTTCATTAAATTTTGACAATTACTTGATTTTTGCAAGTATTTACAAATCCGTGTTATTTTACTGGAAAAAAGGTGCTAAAATTTCCATAGTCAACTTTGTTACACCATTGATACATTTAAAAAAAAGCGGGTGGGTAACCAAAATTTTGAATGTGTTAGAAAGGAGTAAAAAAAAATAATTAAATATTTTGGTTTTTCCTCTTAATAGTAGTGCATAAACATTTTGACAAGTCATCTTTGTTTTTATTAAGTTTGAGGCGTTTTTTTTTTTAGCAAAACAGTGGAGGTACTTAAAAACCATCAATTTCTTTTTATAAAACAGGAACCCCGGTTACCAAAAATCTGCTCTAAATTGTAAAATAGAAAAGCTTAGTACACTTCAGCACCCAATATTTAAAAAAAAAAAACTTTGAAATTTTTTTTATCTGTATATGTGCTGATTTTTTGTAAATACAGATGACCATACATGACATTATCAGAAAATAAGAGCAATAACTATAGTAAATTTAGTGAAACAGATTACAGAATATTTTCCTAAATTTTTAACATTAGATAACCTCCCATCTGTCATCAAAGTTGCCAACACCTAATATAAACCGCTACCACTCTGTTAACAAAATGCATTTCTACAATATTTTAAACTTAAAGTTTAAAATAGTAATGTCTCCAATCAGATTAATTAAACATTAATACAATTATTCTGCAAATAGTTTCAGAAAAGTATGTCTTATTTTTTAAAAAATCTTTTCAATAAAAGGAATTGCATTTCAATGATGAATGGTGCTGAAATCAGTGATGTTTGATTTCAAAATTAATACTCTTCCTGTCAATATAAATTAAGTTTTGAAATACAGCAAAGTAAATTGCTTATTAGAAATATTAATCTTTTCTGTTCTTCTGTCCTCCTGATTACGCTTTCCTCCTCCCACTCATTATTAATGTTTCTGTTCCTAATTCTTTCACACCTTGTATCTTAGTAGCTTTACTGCCTTGCATGGAATGAGTATGATTTACAAAAACAAATCTATTAGCTTGAAATTAAAATAAAAGCTTCAAGAAAGATTTTTCATTTTTCTAAATTCATTCTTAAACTTCATTTAGCTATTGCATTTCTGTGGAGGTACCTCTGCTTATATTATGAGTTCTGTGAGAATTTAAATCATGATTTTTTTTTTTTTTTTTTTTTTTTTTTTTTAAATTTTAAGATTCTGTACTAATTTGTAGTGATCAAGTGATATTACTAAGTTAAAACTATTTACTAATCTAATACTAATTGAAAATGTTCAATATTTGACATATTTTAAAAAGAATATTGAATTTATTTTACCATATTTGTCTGTAATAAATCGAGTTAGACTATAAAGCCAAAGTATCTAAAACTCAATAAGAATATTACATTGCTTATATTTTCTTAAATTAAGATTACTGGGTAGTTAGTGTTCACATTATATTCATCAAGTAATTGTAATATATCCTCCTTTAAAAAAAATTCAAAACTTTAGTTAGTATTTAACCTCATAAAAAATATTCCTGTTTCAAATCAGAGTAATTAAACTTTAAATCAGCTAATTGACAAAAAAAATTGATTTAAATTCTTTATATATATATATATATATATATATCTCTGACGATCGCTAAAGCATGAAATCCAGGGTCACAAACTCACATCTATCCAACTATATATATATATACACACACAAAGATCTTAAAAAAAACATTAAAAAAATAATTTAATTTGTGAATAAGTCCTAAAGTTTCATTAAGATCTGACAATTTTTGCATGAATTTCTAAATGATGCCAAAAGATTTCTGTAACTAAAACTTTGAACATTCTAAAAAGGGACAAAATATACAAATTATTTTGGTCTTTCCTCTTAATAATAACAAAGATTTTAGTGATAAAACTTTGTTTTTATTAAGTTTGATGTTTTAAGTTTTCATTTGGCAGTAAGTAAAATTTATTTTTGTAAGTTAAAAATACTGAAAAAATACCTTCTGATGTTTTAAAATTAATTTATTAAGATGCCAGCATATATAATTTTTATATGGAAATTTAGAAAGACCAAATCTGGATTTTCTGTTATGGTTCAGAATTGAATGCAGTGAATCATATATTTGTTCTATATCAAGAAGGGGGAATTTTTAAGAAAGGTAGTTTCTGTACTTAATTACCAGCAATTTATATATTCTTTTTTTTTTTTTTTTTTTTTTTTTCTATTTTCATATATTGATGAACCAAAAAATTATGACCAGCTGTATTATATTTTTGTCCTCAAAATGCCTGTAAAACAGCTTCTACTTGATCATGCATGAATTCTGTAAGGCCTTTAAAGTTTTCCTCTCATGCCAAGATTTTAATAGCAGGTCATTGTATTGTAGAAGTTTTGCAGATAATTTTCAATGCATCTTGGCTCAATGGAATTGAGATCTGAGGAGTTAGGTTACCAAGACAATAGTGATGTCTTCCTGTTCTTGAAACCATTTCCATACAATATTTACAGTCTAATGTCCTCATTTTTGTTGTTGCCACAATATTTTAGCCATTTTGCCTGAGGCAAAATGGCTAAAATTTGACTTGGGTAACCTTCAGGGAATTTAAAATTTAATCTGGGGTAAATTCTTCATATCTAGGGATATCTCCTCTTTTTTTCAGTACTTCTGAATAGTCCCATTTCTACTGAGACTGTGCTATTCAGCCCTGAAATTGAACTTAGTTACTGTGCCATCAAATTCATAAACTAATGCTTTAATCCTCTAGACATTACTGGTCTACAGGGTGTGATGGGTAAATTGTCGCCATTTTATATTTTTAATTTTGCACATGTGTGTTTTGTTTCTGATTTTGTCCACTGTACAGTAATAAATTTGGAAACAGCATGCTGCATTGCTTGGCATTCATATTAGAAGCTCCAATATGAACCTTTCAGTGTTTGGGTATCAATCTGAGAACAGTGCAGAGGATTCAGAAAGAGTTGGATGAGTCCAATGGTAATTATGAAGGTATGGCAGCTTAGAAAACTCACTCTGATCATTCTGATAAAAGAACTCCTGAATTTGTTGGTGAGGATCTCAGGCTCAACACTGAGGCTTACATAATGTCTTGAAGTAGTGCTGTCCTGGGTCAAGAGGGTCGCTGCTGAAAGACCCTATGTCTAGCAAGAAGACTCTGCACCATGCCACACAAGCAACAGAGCCCAGTCATGGCTGTCAGACAATTTCTGTGACTAGATCACCCACTTACATCTGGCAACCTAACTCCCCAAATTGCAACTTGCTTGATTATTATGTATGGGGCGCAGTTGAGAGAGAGCCCAACACAGTTCATTGTAATACCAAACATGAAGTGAAGACAAGGATTATGGCAGCATTTGCCAACTTAAACAGGGAAACCTTCCAGAAAAGTTGCAGATCTCAAAGTTGCCTGGAGGTTGTGGTTGAAGCCAATGGCGATTGTTTTTTTTATTGAATAAATTTACTCTTAAGTATTTAAAGATATTTTGTGTAATTTTGGTAAATATATGTTAAAATGAGATGTCAATGTTTCCATTTTTGTGTAATTTAGATGACAATTTATCCATCACACCCTGTGTGTGTGTGTGTGTGTGTGTACACACACGCATATATATATATATATATATATATATATATATATATATATATATATATATACACACACGAGAAATTCCATACAATTCATAGTGTTGCAGAGAGTGGAGCATTGTTATACTGAGAGATGTCACTGTCAGCAGAAGACTTGCCAGGAAGGAGTGCATGTGGTCTTGAATTAGGCTAATGTAGGTGATATATGATATGTACCTTCCACAATTATTTCACAGCAGAATGTTACTCTAATAATCTTCCAGTTTTTCCATATTGAATCCTGTTGCCATCACTTCTCCAGGATAACTTTGCAGATATTCTGCTATTCACCTTATTCAGGAGAAAACCAGACTCCTCAGACCAGGTAACCTTTTTCTGTTGAGAAAGCTCGTATACCCATTGAAGACATCTTTGACATTGATTATCAGGTTTACACTGATTGACCTGCAGTTATGCAACAAAATCAATGTGCTGTGTGTTATGATGTTTATTCCTTCATTTTGATTAAATCTATCTGCAATTTGCACTGTAGTTTCCCTTACTTGGAAGGAAAGTAGCCATTCAAGTTCTTGCATTAGTGATCTCTTTCTCTGAACTTGATCATTACACAAGATGATCTGTTCTAGAAATGCTCTGATTTAATCTAATCTTCTGGCTTAAACAATTTAGCTTTTATCAAAGTTAATATACTTATATACTTGGCATACTGTTCTTAAGACAGTGATATTTTAGTTCATCTATGCATATGCTTGACTTTTTTCTTAAATTTAAATTTGAATCTAATAGTTTTTGTGCTTTATTTAGTCCTTGTTAATTTTAAATTACAAGGATATTTTTGATTTCAATAGTTTTGTAACATTTCAGTTATGTAATTTGTGTTCATCTAACATTGTTTTATCATTGTACTTTTCTTTTTCTTTTCTTTTTTTTTTAAATCAATTTATGCTGTATTGCCTCTATATTAATTAGAATATACTGATTGAAAGGCCAGATAAAGGTAATTTTGTGCTATTGTTAAGCTCATGGTTGACACAATTTCAGAGAATAGCATCTTATATTTAAAGTAACTTTGTAAAACATTTTTTAAAAAAATATTCAAAATCATTTGATTCTGTTTAACATTTAAAATCACAAATGATTTTTTTTTCTAATATGTAGAATTATTTTTAAAATGAACAGATGCACTATTTCAATGAATGAAAAATACTTTTGAACATTTTCAATTTATTAGCAGATGTATATAGAACTTTTTGATTAACATAGTTTCTGCTCTCTATTGTCAGAAATTTTTAAATAAGAACATTTTAGTAAACTTGATAAATACTATACTGACAGTAAATTCTACCTCTTCCAACTTCAGGATAATTTGTTACTGGATATGATCTTGTGTACTATGTATTGTACAAGTGATCTTAACCAGTACAGACAATAAAATTGCATGACAAATTGTTCTATAAACTTGATTATTAAACAACAGATTTTGTGAACAGAATAAAAACAAAGGTACTTTGTAAAATTACAAAATATCAGTCATTTAATGAGCCTCAGTTGAATAGTTCTTTGATTATTCTTAGACTTTTCTCATTGTGTCAAGGTATAGACTATTCTGAGATAATGTATTATTGTTGATATGAAATTATTTTTATATTTTGTTCTTTTTCTACTTTTAACTGAAGTCCATGTGAACAATTTTTATTGGGTTTATTCATTTATAGAATAGATAATTTTATGTTGTGCTATTTTTCTTTAATACATTTCTTTATAGAAAAGACTAGTGTTTATTGTAGATTCTTTTGTAAGATTTAGGATTTTCTGTAATTTTGCTAACGACAATGGTTATTAAAAAGGTACAGATTTGTGAGGCAATTTACTTGTCTTTAACTTTATATAACTGGCATCAGTAACTAACTATATTTAAAAAATAGTCATCAATCCATTTAAAGGAAGCTTTTTATTCTAACAAGCAGTCTTATTAATGTTAATGATTTTTGTACATGGTTATGTTTTCTTGTACACACTTGATTTTAACTGATTAAGTTCATCAAAAAAAAATTTTGACATATTTTAAAAATATTTCACTGTCAAGTTTTTATTAAATTTTATGTTCATGATTTGAGGATTAAATTGAGAAAAAATTGAATTTTTAGTTTTCTTTAAAGTAGCATAAAAACATTTTGAAAATGTTTATTACTTTAAACATTTTTGGAAATTTAAGTAGAAAGAGTCAAGCTTTAATTTAAAACTTGTCATGGACAGGAATGTAAATAAGCTGTTGCTTTAGTATTAAGGATTCTTCAATACAGAAGTTAGTCCTCTTACAATTTTAGGATGCAGGACTTTGTCATTGTAGGAATTTTAAGATTTTAAAATTCAGTTTTGATTTTAATTCTTATTTTAATTAATATATCTTTTAGGCATTAATTTTCGTGTTAATGATTTGTAATATATTTTACTTCCAAATTGTGTTCCCATGAATAGAAAATTTGTAAATTTTATTTTACTAGAACATTTCTATATGCTTTTATTTTCTATTCAGCTTCAGAATTTTGTCTTTCATATGCAACTTTACCAAAAGTTTTTCCTAGATTTTATGTATTAACGATTCATACTTTAAATATCAGTATTTAGTATATATGGGAGCTTAAAATTGATTTCCAGTATCCGTTAAGAATGGACCCTAATAGCAGTAGAAGATTTATTAGTGTGAGATTTTTCAGTTAATGTTAATTTCACTTAATTTGTTTTACAAATATCAGTTTACAATTTAGATAAGCTAATTATTAACATGATTTAGATTTTCACATTTTCTGTTTGCTCTTATTTATAGATATTCTGCTTCACTTGATTCTGAATCATGTCTAAGAAAATTAGACATTTTTGGGTGATCTGTAATTGTAAGCAAATTTAATTTTCGTGTAATCTTTATATATGGAATATGACTTAAAAAATCTATTTAGGTAATTCTGTGTAGAATATGTATAAAGTTTAAATCTTAATGTTCATCAGGTGCAACTTCACAGTGGACTTGGGAAGTCTTTTTTTTTTCTTTTTTTTTTCTTTTTCTTTTTTTAAAAAATTTGGGCATAACTTATAATCCGATAGTAATTTTGGGCTCGTTAGAAGGGTTTTTGGTGAAGCCTTTACAATAAAATAAAAATCTTTCAAAAAAATGAAAATTTGGTGGGTCTGGAACCAAATTTCCATATTTGAGCATTGAGGCCCCAAAACACAATTTGATGCCATTCGACTTAGGGAAAAGTTATAAACATCAGTGAGGTCTTGCTAAAAGCGTTTTGTTGAGGCCTTTACAACAAAATAAGAACATTCCAAAAAAGGACAAAACTTTAACTATCTGGGACTGGATTTCCATATTTGGGCATTAATGCCTGAAAACACATAATTTGGTACTGTTTAATTTTGGGGAAAAGAGACAGACATTAGTGAGGACTCATTAAAAGCATTTTTATGAGCGTTTTACAACAAAGTAATAAATTTTCAAAGATGATAATTCCAAACATATGACATGTTTGATAGAATAATTGAGACAGAAATAAAGAATTCTTCATTTTTTAAAGTTTTATTCAAAGTATCTTCAAGTGGAAACAACTAAACTTTCAAATAATGCATCATCATTTAGTGGACCAAACATTGGGCTCTTGATTCTGCAGTACCTGGTTGAATGACTGTATTCAGCACAATGCTTGCA
The DNA here is from genome assembly GCA_903632075.3 of Acanthosepion pharaonis. NCBI lineage: Eukaryota > Metazoa > Mollusca > Cephalopoda > Sepiida > Sepiidae > Acanthosepion > Acanthosepion pharaonis. The sequence continues at coordinate 3,369,738 of CAHIKZ030000668.1, read as the reverse complement.
TTATTGTTGGGCTTTCAAGCAGACAGTGTTAACCATTGGATTGGATCCCAACCATAATCTATTGATCACATCATCTTGATTAGAAGATTGTGAGGTTTTTCTTGCAAGTTTTAACTGGATTGATTGAAAAATTTTGTTGTTTGCCTCCAAACCTGATTCATCGCAATCTTTGAACTAAAAAGCCCTCCCTGCATCTCGATCAACTCCTAGGAATGTCCTAGAAGTTGATGGTCTGCTGGTGTGATGCTAATCTAGATACCAGGCTTTGGTTTTGGGCCTTGGTGTGGAAAACTTTTGAGGAGAAAAAAGTACAGGTTTGTACAAAGTTTCCTGTACACATTCACTTGCTTGCTAGAACAGAAAAGATGTAATATCACGGAAAGATGCTGGCCGAATTGTCAGATTATTTGTGTGAAACGATCATCAACCATTTGGACAACAATATCTCTTCCACCAAAGTGAAAGATGTGCCGTGCAGTGTTTCCTGTAGTGGATGTTCCTCCTTTACCTGTACCGTCAGGAAAATCCCATCTTTCATCAAGAATTTCTTCAACAGATGCATGACAATCTTGACATAAAATCATTTGAATTTTTTCATATAAATTGACTTTAGAAATCTTTAAATCCATTTTTGAGTTCTTTTAAGTAAGAATTAGGTCAATAAATCCTTCAGTTAAGTTTTGGAGGCATGTTTGGTATCAAAAATTTCTTGATGACTATTCAGATAAATTCTCTTATTTCAAGAACTAAGTGTGCCTAAACTTTGAAATACCAAAGATCAGATTGATGAAACTGAATTTTTCTGCACCATCTCATTTCATATTTTCAGAAAATGCATAGTTATGCATGTCTGACTTCTGATATTTTGAAAAGTTTTTTGATATCCATAGAAATTTTGTCAAAAAAGGAATATTTTGGGGTAACAAAAAACTTTTCACTTTTTTTTTTTTTTTAACTGGAAATTTTCTTTAGTTTATGGAAATTGAATTCCTTTTGGGTAGATTAGGGATTTCATTTTTTTGCAAATTTCTAGCCTCCAGCGCATTCTGGATTTGTCAGATACAACTTTTTCTTATTTTATTATAGATGAACAATTTTTGAATAAATTATATCTTTGTATGCATTTTAACCAAAACAAACTGGATAATCTAGTCAAAATATGAATATAACTATATCAATACCTATAATCTCTTTGGGTTTGCTTTGAATTCTATGTAATTATAAAACCAATTTGATATCAAAATATTAGATGTGATGCACATCAGTGTCACATACTCTTGTAGTTTTTTATACTTTTTTTTTTTTTTTTTTTTTTTTAACATTTCTGACATATATAACAGCTTAGAAACTTTTTGCTCTTTTCCAATTTGCAAATGTGTAGAAAAATCACAAACCATAGATAATTAAAAAAAAATTTTAGGAGCTTGTTAGACAAGTGTACCCATTTTTTATTACCCCAGAAGAGGGATTTTAATTTATATAAGTTAGCCTTTTTAAATAGAAATACTAATGCTTTTTTAGACTTTTTTCCTCAACTCTTCAGAAATTGAACAAAACTGTGTAATATATATATATATATATATATATATATATATATATATATATATATATATATATATATATATATATAATGTTTTCTTTTTATGAGGTGTGTGCACATTTAAAATTTAGGCATTTAAATAAAATAGTTTTTATTTATTCTCCTGATTGGAATCGAGGATAATGGTCTCATTGAAATTGATATTCCGCTACTTTCACTATTTTAACTCTTAATTATATTTCAAAAATTTGAATGTAATATATTTTTCTGCCTTTCAATTATTGTATAATTTAATTTTATCTGTTTATTACAGGAAATCGGTTATATACCTGATAAAGTTAAAAAAGCAGAGAAGAGAATATCAGCTTACCCTTATGATACAGAAGCATGGAGTGTTCTCATCAGAGATGCTCAGGTAAATATACAGATTATTTACTTTTGTGGTAGTGTAATAATCACTAAATCATACTTATAATGATTGAATTTTGTACTAAAATCTTTATTTGGTTATAAATTTTCTATTTTATATAAATAACCTGATTATCATTTTGATGAAATCATTTAAACTGCAGCAAGCCTTTTGATGCATTATTCACCATTGTATTTAACTATGGGATTAAAAATTTGTCAAATTATTTATTTGATGAGTATAAACATTCTCTAGTTTATTCCATTTTTTGATCCCTGTAAATGTCCCTATTTAAATTTATTACATAAAGAAATGATCTTTATTTAAATTGAATATTAATATTTTGCTCACATAAATGGATTCTATTTGAATTGTTTATAAATCAATTATATCTACTGCTCCTTTTTTTTTTTTTTTTTTTTTATGCCGATCATTAAGGTCACTGAAAAATACTTGGTCTAACCTACTTTGCAATGTATTTTTCTTCTTTAAGGGATTTTTTGATCAGTCTGAGTTGTCAACACTGTGTACATTTATGCTACTTTAAAACTTTTTTTTTAAATCTTCATAAGCAGAGTAGGAAGTAATTAGGGATCAGTCAGTTTTGTTAAAGGAAGGAGACCAGTGGGGGTTGACAACATTTTTAATCCTCTTATGCATTTTTCCCCCATCAAATTTCATCTGGCAAGTCTGGACTGCACAAGAGCTAGCAAGATAAGTTGCCAAACAATTTTCAGTAACTCCCTGAAATGTTTCAAATAGTTTAAGAGAAACAAAATAATTAGTATTTTCCCAAGTAGATTGATAGGAATGAATTAATATTGCTACATAGTTTGGGAATAATATAATTCTTTTTGAGAACTTGTATTGGCATAAAGATTTGGTTTTGTTAAGATTAAACTAATTTGTATTAAAAAAAGTTTGTTTTTGTTTTTTTTTTTGTTTTTTTTTTTTTTTTTACTCATAAATTTTCCTAAAATAATTTTGTGCTGTTTTATTTATAATTTCCTAGCGTTAATACATTTGGGGCTTACTACCTATATTGTCAAGTACTGTACACTGGGGAGAAGAATGATGCATTCTTGGGTAGTATTATTGCATATAGATTTAAAAAAAAAAAAAAAAAAAACTTAGGAAGAAGCAAGGCTGTTAAAAAAAAAAAGTTAAAATATTTTAATGAATTTGTGCTAGAATAATTAAGAAAGAATTCACTATATTGTGGTGATCCAGTAAATAAAAGTTATTTCTTGTCCATGAAATATTCTTTGTAAATGTAATTATATATAGGTTGGTTCTGACAATTCTCATTGTATCTAACAATTATGCACAATTTATGTACAAGAATATTTTATTTAAATGATGGTATAAAATTTTAAATTTTTACTGAGAAGAAACTTGATTTAGAATATTTTTTCTTTTTTTTTATATAGATGCTTCTAAGTATTAAACACTCGGATGTGACCATGAACTTTTAACAATGAATTTTGTGATTTTAAAAAAAATTATACTTTTAATTTTCAAATATAAATTATATAACTTGACATAAACCCAAGATTGTTTTAATATTTTTAATTATATAAAATCTTTGCTTTTACAATACAATATCAGTTAAAAAATTTTATTTTTAAAAGTATCCAAATTTTTAAATAGGCATAACATTTTGCCATGTATAGTAATGATTTTTTTTTTTTCTCTTGCTCTCTTTTCCAGATGAAAATGATTGGAGATGCACGGAACACATATGAAAGGCTTGTAGCACAGTTTCCCAATGCAGGACGCTATTGGAAGAGTTACATTGAGCAAGAGGTTTATAAATCTTTGTTATATAGGAGTGGCTCTCTACAATGGCTGGCAGAAGTACCTAACAACACCTGAGATACCAGTTCAAGTCTTATAGTTTTGTACTCAGTTTATTGGCAATTGAAAATTACTTTTCATTTGTCACAATTATTATATGCTAACTTGATATGAAATTCCTATTTAATTGAAATATCTATTGATACTATTAAAATTTAAGTACAATCTTCAACGAGACTTGTTTTTAAGGGTTCTTAACGATTCTCTGATACTAAATATTGCATTTTAATGGAAGATGCAATTTTCTTGAATAAGTTTGAAATATTGGTTGATAGAATAAGTTTATACTGTATATAGCAAGAATAAACAGTTGGCAGTGTAAAAATAATTATGTAGCAAATTTTCGTCAACGATACAAATGCTTCAATTTTATCCTTTATTGTGAAGAAACATTACAACAAATCTATCTTAGTTGTGGTTTTTATATCTAGTAACTTATTTGTGGATAAGTACGTCAGTCTCATGGCTCAGAAATGTAGGTACATCTATCATATATACTAAACTTTGAAGAAAATGATTTTTAAATTTAAGTGTTTAAGTATTTTGAAGTCTGATTAAATCAATTTCATTTCAAGTAGAATTCGAATTTGTTTCTATTTCAATTTATATAATTTCTAATTGTTAGAAATTTGTAATGTCATAAACTGCCATCATTCAGCTAAATTGTAACCTAGTTGATTATTTTGTTGAGTGACTAAGGCGATATAAGAAATTACTTTGTCTTGGCATATGTATCAGTGAATTGGACAGATTCATGACAGTCCATTGATGGAAATCAATGATTTAAGCAGCTGATGAAATATGCTGCCAATATGACATCACCCAAAAATATCTTGACCCGGGTGGTTAAATTTTGCCTTTTTATGTTTTGTGTATAATATATATATATATATATATATATATATATATATGAATGACATTTTTATGTTTATACATTCTTTATAGATACAAATATTTAAGTAAATGCTCTATTTATAATAAACGGTATTAAACAACATTTACCAGCCTGAGAGACAGAGGTCCCTAATGTAAAAATGATCTTGTAGTACAAGAAGCTTTAGAAGCATATTTTTTCTCCTTCATAGGTACATTTAATTCATATCTTATTAATTAATGAAAAAATATAGGGCACATGTCAGTTTTATTTTAACTAAGTTTCTTTATATTCTAATATTCAAATTTCTAGCTTTTACTATGTATTTTTCCTTATATACTTTTTAGCTCTTAAGGTCATTTAGTTCAAACTAAAAAGAAAAAAAAACTTGTGTTGGGTGGAGTTGGGTATTTTGGCACTTCAATTTGCAATGAATAAATGTGCTTTTCATGAGACAGTAAATATTAAATTTAAGAATTCAAACTACTTTAAACTTTTAAAAAATTTAATAGAATATGTTTATGTTCAGGGATGTTTTGGTCCTTGTAAATTATGCCCATGTTTTTGTAATGTATTATATTTCTAAACCATACTGATCTTTTTCTAACTGTTGCTATCAAACATTTATATAAACATTTTCAGGTCTATCGTGGATATATATTGTATCGTGTTTCTCAGGAATCTTTATTTCAACTGCTACATCAGTGTTATGCGTCAGCATCCAAACATCAGCTTTTTACCCTTTGAATTTCTTTGTTTTTCATATTGGAAAACTCTACTTGTTCTCAGGTGTCAAGGTATTTCTGTCTAAAAATGTAGAGATCTCACACATTTTAATTTTTATGAAAAAAGGGATTTCTTCTCAAAAGCCATTTTGAAAGTGAGGAGGAATACACTGTACTTTGAATTCATAAAACAGTCTGACATCAGGCTTTTTGCGTTTTGATTTTTTCGAGTTTGTCTTCAATGCTATTTAGATTGTTTTATTTCTTGTGTGTGTTTGGGTGCTTTTGTATGTGTATGGATGCTGGGATTGTGTTGGTTATGTTTGGAAATCAATGAGAAGTAGTTTTGATTGTAATTTATGTATTATGATACTAAAAAAAATTTCTTTGTAGTAGTTAAATAAATTATAAAAAGGCTATAAATTAATCTTTATTCTCAAAAATTAGGTTGTTCAGTTCTAACTTGAATTGGGTAAAAATTCTCTTGAATAATTTTTAGGGTTAGATTTCCAGTAATGTTTAACCTTCATGCATGCAAAAAGAAAAAAATATCTAAAGGATTTTTTTTCCCTTGACACAACTTTTTTTTTTTTTTTTTATAACTACCTTCACTTCCTAATGTTTGATTAGAATTTAAAAAAAAAAAAAAAAATGAAAGGAAATTTATGCATTTTCTTTGTTCTTGAGAATTGACAACATAAAAAAAAACATTAGATTGTTTATTGGAATGGGTAACAAAACATTGGCTAATTGCCAATCAATTCAAACTTTATTAAATGGTAAATAAAGACTTCATTATTGTTCATTTTTATAGTTTAGTAAATGTTTACAAATTTATAAATAAAAAAAAAGCTTTCATATTTATTTAAAAATTTGTGATAAATATTACATTGTTTTATTTTTTAGAATTTTGTAAATCTAATATTGTTTAATATTTTTGTTGTACATTCTTGAACAAAAATGTATAAATTCACTTTCATATGTTTAGGTTTTATTGCAAATCTAATAATTGCTTTTTTTTAAAGCAATAAGCATTACTAAGGAATGAAGGAAGTTAGAATAATAGAAGTTTTAAGGGGAAAATTGTCCTTTTGACTTTTTTTTTTCTTTTTGCGGGCTATAAGGTTAAACGTTACCTGATTTTCTTTCAAAAAGATGACAGTTTTCTCCATTATTGAATAAAGGGAATTAAATTCTACATTAATAAAATTATAATAGTTATGCTTTCTTTCTGAATAAATTTCTTTAACTAAAATTACATGTTTTCTAATACATTTTTTAGCTTATAGATAAACCTTTTTCTTTCTTATACTGCTGTTTTCATTTGGTGTAATCTATTTCTCTAGAACAAATGGAATGCTGCAGTGTATGCTGCTATTTAAATGCTTAAGTTGTAAAATGTAGCACAAAAATAATTTGAGCATATGCATGAAAGAAAGTGCTGTTGAAATATGTTGCATGTATGGACAAAGTTCTTCTGTGTAGAATGAATGCTGTGAGTGAACAATCTGTTCAGTAACAACTGGTTGAATAATCTAAATTTAATTTTCATAATCTGTGAACTTAATTCAATTGATTTTATTACAATTTCCCAAAAGAAATTTTTGGACATTATTTGTGATTACGCTTCTGGTTTGTAGTCTAAATACCAAAATAGTACTTGGATCATGATCCTCTGTGCTTTGAAATAATTCTTTTGCTATTAGAATCTATAGTTATGAAATTTTCATTCATTTTTTTTTTTTTTTTTTTTTTTTTTTTTTTTTTTTTTTTTTTAAATTAATTTTAATATTTAGGGGGGGAAATGCACCATCCTAAAAACGATAATTATATTCATACATTTCGTTGTGAATGTAGTGTGTTATCCTATTGGGTTATTGATTTTGTCTTTCATTTAATTCATTGCATTATACTTTTTACTGTGCAATCACATAGACACACACACATATATATATATGCATACATTTCTAGGGGAGTTAAAAAGAAAAAATTCTACATAACTTTAGTTAGCATGAGATATTAAATCATGGTGGGAGTTAAGCCTGCAAGCCAGCCATAGATTCACATCAGTTGGTTCTGATCACTAAGACACATTTTCAAAAATTTATGTAAATGGAAATCAGTTTTTGACAAATTTTACATTTCTGATGTGACTTGATTTAAGAAAGAAAAGAAGAAAAAACCTTAACAAGCAATATAATGTTCACCCAGTTGGTAGCTGAGTCATCTGTTGTATGCTTGAGCCAGTTGTATGAAAGATTGACATTCTTCATTTCAGACCTACCATCTCGAACAACGTTGGAGGACTCCTTATACTTTGGTCAACACTTTTTAACTTTTTTTTTTTTTTTTTTTTTTTTTGTTTGTATGTTTTTTGTTGTTTTTTTTTTTTCTTTCAGATTTTCTTTTTAGAATATTGCACTGATTGCAAATTTAATGAAAATATTTGTTGCTAATAAACAGTTCTTCACTAGAAAAGACATTTTTCGTCATTATTTCTCTAGTTGTTGAATTGTTTACTTTTTGTCTTGTTTTACCCCCTTTCCCTTTTAGCAAAATGTCACTGTATGATTTCTGAGATCTGGAAAATAGTAATTTCAAAACATGAGTATTTCTATTTATTATTAATTATTGCAGTAGAATTTATACTCTGCTTAATATAACCATTAATTAAGCAATTTTATTTAAAACCTATTGATCAAATTATTTGGAAAATAGGTTTTTAAAATTATAATCAATGAAATATTTTAATCTCAGATCTCAGTAATTATGTACATTCATATTTTAAAATTCCCCTGAAGTAATTCATTTGTTCTTATGTAGATGATACTCATTTGATTGAGTGTAATTTCAATACTTAACTGGATTCTATATTGCTGCTATCTCTTCATTTGTTGTAGTCTTGTTTTCCCTGGGGTGTTAGTATTGTTTGAAAATTAGTTATGTATTTTTCCAGGGTGATTGGATATACATTTTAGTTATATAAGGTGATTTACACTTTAAAAGTTTATCTATGCGGAGATATCATATATTTGAGGGGGGAAAAAAAATCAAGTTTTAACATTCAGTAATCTTTTCTATGATTTCTTTTGGTTATCAGTTTTTTCATTTTACTCTGAGTTATATTAAATAACTCTTTATTTTAATTTTACTTGAGAGGAACATTGTTAGTCATTTTGATTTAAATTGTTTAAGAATTCATACAGAGAATTTTTGTACTTAAAATATTTTAGAAATTTCATGTCATCAGTGTTGAATTTTAAGGACATTGGGTTTTGAATTTGTAACTTCAATTTTTTTTGTATTTACATTGAACAATAGCATATACTAGTCTTAGATCTGTTACTCAAAATTTTTCAGTGTGCATTTATAAAAGGTTAACTTACATATCATTAGTTTTATGAAATCTCTTTTACCACTAATTTCAAGAACAGTTCTCCTTTTCATTTCTTTAAAAAATAATCATAAAAATTTAGTATTTTGAAATGAAACCTTTTCCTGTTTTACCTGAAAGATAATTTGCATGTTCGCTTTAACAGAATTGTGAAAATATAGGGTTATCTTTCATACTGAGAATATGGTTTGATATATTTACATTCATAACTATATATCTATATTGATGTTTATGATTTATATTAAAAATATAATTTTCCAAAATTTTTACTTAAAGATTTTTCAAGGTTAAATCAATGATTTCAAAAACTTTCCATAAGATATTTTCTTACTTAAAATACATTTTTGAATTGAATACTATTTTCTCATGAATATTTCCTGTTGATTGTGTTAATGAGATAAAGCATGAATGAACTGTTTTTAATTTGTTGCGCTTGATTCTGATTTGTCTTGCAAGTAACATGCTTTTTGATGTTTTATGTTTGTGTATAATTCAGAATATTTAACTCTAAAGTAATTTTATCAAAATAATACTATTTGGGAAAACTTCAATTTTTGTATTAAAATCTTTATTCATGTGGTGGTAAAAGTTTAAGATAAAATAATGTATGGAATCTGGGAGCTTATTTCTACAATACAAGAATTTTCCAGTTATTAATTACTATATCAGGAAATACTCCTCCACTCTTCACAAGTGAATTTGATGCTATCTTAATGTGAATAACACTGAATTGGTGGCAATAAATTGTTAAATGTTTGCAGAAAGTAACATAAGACTTTTCTTGTGCAAAATTTAAGTTTCTCATTAGAAAATGAAATGTTTGCTGCTGCTTGCTATATGATGTGTGTAGAAAGTAGGATAAGTTAAGAATTAAAAGAAAAAAAATATGAATTAATAAACAGCTACATAGGTCGTTGGAAATAGTTCTGCAAAAAAGAAAAAGGATAATGTGGGCTTGTGTGACTTCATTGGCCTATGAAGCGACATTTGGTGGTGGTAGTGGGGGAGTCTTCCTAAATTTTTCAGTGAGAATTTTTTCTGGTAGGATTGGAAAGTCTCTTGCTCACTCACTCGGCAAAATTTTCCTACTGGGGACAATAAAAGTAGCCAATACAGATTGTGTGTTGTGCTACTTAATATTACAAAAAAATAAAAACAATATACTTCTAGTGAAAACACAGCTAACTGATTTAACTTTCAGTAGAAGAGACAGTGTGGACAGTATTTTGACCAAGATAGCCATGAAGACTAATTTAGAAACACAACCAACTTGGCTCACTACAGAACAGCAACAGTGGTCATCAAATACCCCATTTAAACTATATACTTAACATATGATGTCATAGGTTCATTTTCTATTAAATTTGAGCTATCAAAGGAAACAATTACATTTGTGTCTCTTAATGGGTGATTAAAAATGGTGTGTGTGTGTGTGCTCAAATTTTATCCTAGAAGTTAGTATTTTTCACAATAAAATATGTTGGTAACGTTTTCAGGATATATTTATATAACTAACATATTGTGTATCTAATGTCATTATTTAAATATTGTTTCAGGTGTCAGGTTTTAATATGCCAAAATGTGACAATTTTTAAAAAATAAACCCAAAAAATACTGGCTACCAAAATATATTCAATTAACACAATATCCTATTTACTTGAATAAATTTCTGTTAACATGGCCTTATTGACATGTAACTTTCATCAGATTTCATTCACCGATTTTCAACTATTTCAAATTTAACATTATTTGTAGCTCTTCGAGAGGGTTTTTTTTTTTTTTTTTTTTTGTGTAATGTAGGCAATAGTCAGTTTTTAGAATGTAAATTATAAACATGCTGCTTGACACAAACTTCTTGGTTGTGTCCTGGGCCGTGCAAAGATTAATGATGTCCAGGTACTTACAATAGTTTTCAGCATATATCTTGATACCATCATCACAAGTTTTCTATTGAGTTGATATCTGGAAGTCATTTCATTGAATTTTTTCTTTAAAACATTTTTGGTAAGAGATATGGGGCATTGCTTTATATGAATATACTAAGCTTCTTAGCTGTCATATCTACCATTCCCCCAAAAATGACTTGTCCAAGATCATACAATGAATCTCTGCATTTTTATCTTGTTACCATCAATTTTGTAGAAATGTCTCTTCCTGCTAACAATACTAGCCAAAAGTATTACTACACCCCTGTTCTGTTGTCTTCTAAGTCAAGTTTGGCTATTTCTATGAAGAACTCAACCTCTAACCCAGTCGCCATGTCCAATGTAGCATTACAGTCATCACAAAACTGATTTCCTGAAAGTAATTTGTGAATTATTTCAGCCAACTTACATTTTTCTCTTTGCTGTCTACTTAATGGTGGTAGTTTGCTTTAAGTAACCAATATTCTTAATCTATTTTTTTTCTCTCTATATTTGTAATACTGGCTTCAAAATTTTTTTTTTTTTTTTTTTTTTTCTGGACAATCCACTTTTCTCTTTTATTCTTTTACTTTTTCTCCTATTTCTTTTTTGCAACATTCTTACAACTAGGTTTGTGTTTTTTTTTTTTTCTTTATTCTCATCTTGCCAATGTAAATACCAGTAACGAGATTTTTTTATATATGTATACACCCACACACAATATGGGGAACAACCTTTTGTGTTGCATAATAAAAATCTAACACCACCAAATAAGTTATAGTAAATATTTCTAATAAAAACAGGTATTATAAGTTCATGTGGTATTTTTATCAAATATATCCTGAAAAATTTTACCAACATTCCAAAATAAAATCTGACATAATATACTCAAGGAGGTGCTGAAGTTCTTTGCCAATGTGACTTTTTTTTTATTCTTCACATAACTGTTACCACTACTGAAACATTACCCACTGCCTAAATGTGCTCACATCCTCTATTTAATTTCTGTAAACATTCAATAAGCATTGATGAAGGTCAGTTGATTTTTTTATTTTTTTTTTTTTGTCTGTACTTGTATATCTGATTCTACTTTGCCATTTAACCAAGTAAAATAATAGGAAATTGGAAAGATTCAACCTCCAAACAACTAATAAAATTAGAGGCTTTGTTTTGGAGTGAAATGTTGTGTATTATGCACACATGAAAGTTAAATATCATTTGCTTATTCATGGATATCTTTAACATGGACAGAGCATCCTTTTATATCAACTTAAAACAGACGGCAAACTAAAAATTGAAGATCTAAAGCATTAGCATCTAACAGTACAAAAATGATATCAGTTTAAAAAGGTTGAAACTTTTCCATCTGGCATAAGGACTTATAAATGGTGACTTGATTAATGAAAGCAAATTCTATAGTATATCTTATTAGTTCCATTAAATCAAAGTAATCTAGATTTTCAGACATTGTAGAAAGATCTCTCAATATTAGATGAGAATAAGGAAATTGACCAACCACTGAATAATCAGTATTCTTACTTGTCAGTTTTATTATAATTAACAATTATAATTAGCGTTTACTTAAATATTTTTTATTGTAATTTCATTTTAGAGATAAACATTCCAGACATTTAATTTGCATTGATGACTTGTCCTTTCAAATATTTGCTTGATTTGTATCTTTAGGTATGCTTTAGTATCTTCCTACTGTCATATGTTTAGTTTTTCTTGTTGGATAAATTCTTTTCAAAATGACAGAACATAAGCTATTAGAAATGAAAATATTGAAATTTTTCTGCTTCTGCCAAAAAATATTGAAGTTGTGTTAAGATGTTTTGTAATTTACTAAGCTTAGTTTGACACAGACTAAAGTATGGGGCATCTACTTAGGATCAAACTCTGTGCTCAGCAGTAATGATGAATCGAAACCATTCTCACTAACCATTACCCCCAATTTTTATTGGTTTATGTAGGTACCTCCATGAAATCGGTAAAAAAAGAGCATAGCTTGATGAAAAAGACGCCAATCTTGCCGAAAACAAAATTTTATCGTCTAAATGCGTATGTTCTTATTAAGAGGAAAGACCAAAGTTTTGTTTTGTTTTTTTTTTTTAATTTTTCTTTTTTAGAACATTCTAAATTTTGATTAAAAAACCTCGTTTCTCTTTGTATCACTACAACTAGTGAAATAACATAGACAATTTTTAGCCCGCTTTTTTTTTTTATGGTATGACATGCATTAATTTGGAAAATCTTGCAAAAATAAAAATAATTGTCGGATGTTAATGAAACTTTCAGGAACTATTCACAGATGATCAAAATTATTATAAATGTTTTTTTTTTTTTTTTCTTATTAGTCATGGCAGAAATAATTTATTTTTATATTTATTACCTCATACTAATTTTATGAAAACGCGAGAAATTCGATCGCATCAGGTTTAGTGATTACAATAGTTAAAAACACAAGGCTCTGAGGAATACAATTTGTTTTTTTTTTTTTGTTTTTTTATAATTGGGAAACCCCACCACCATTACCACCTGAAAATCAGCTCTGAACTGTAACATACACAACTCAAAAAAAAAGATATTTAATTTCAATTGCTTTTAGTTGTTTTTATGAATATGGACAATATTTTCTGAAAGCAAAAAAAAATTTTCGATGAAAAATATTATAAAATTAGTTAAAAGCCGCATCAGGTTTTCTAAGTGTCCTTATGAGATAGATCTTTTTTAGCGCGTTGTAAATTGTATCATTTTGACTAATCAGAAGATCCGCAGTAATTAAGAAATGTAATTTTGTGTTTATAATCGGGCTGTAATTATAAAGTACAGAAGACCAACCAGAATACAATTAAGTTGCGTTATTTGAGTTAAGTATTGTTCTCCACTGTTAAGGCCTTTACTTTTGTAAAACACGTGTGGAGAAGTTAATTTGATTTTTCAGTTTCAACTGAGAAGGGTACCTACAAGTATCAATATCATCTTATGAAATTTATATGATCTTTTTATATTAATCTCAGTTATGACATTTTTCCATAAATGAAATATCAAAATTAATAATAAAATGAATGGAAATACAAATAAAACAGTAAAATGTAATAAATGTGCATAAAATTATAGTATTTTATGTACACTTTTAATAAAATTTCATAAGAAAGCTACCTATAAATTAGTTAGATACCTTTCTTATGAAATTTAATCTCACTCTTAACAGTCTTTAATTTCTTTATAATATATTTTCCATAAAACATCGTAAAGGTGAAAGCTAAGTACAAAAAAAAAAAATCAGAGTGCTGAAAGTTTTCCTTAATAATAACGAGGTAAATAATTTCACTTAAATGTAAATTATTTCATTTTTCTCCTTCCGTAGAACAAATTATCCTCACGGAATCTGTCAATATGTCATTCATCACCTGTCAAGTGGCGAGAAAGTTTATGACCTGCTTTGTTTTATTTTCAAATTACATCTTTTCGGCACAGAAGCTAAGTTAAGCTTGGTTCAAAATATTTTAAATAAACGTTGAAATTTCTATTTTAAGAAAATTTCAAAGTGAAATTTCCAGTTTTTTTTTTTTTTTTTTTTTTTTATAAAATGGAAAAAAATGGTCAATTTTGCTGACTCAAAAAAAAAAAAAAGATTTTTAACGAAATTTTTGGACGTGCTAGGAACAATTAAAAAATGTAAAAAATAAAAAAAAATACCCCCTCTTTCCTCTTAATAACAACATAAACATTTAGACGATAAAATTTTGTTTTCGTCCAGTTTGGCATCTTTTTTATCACGCTATGCCCTTTTTTTTTTTTTTTTTTTTTTTAGCAATCGGATGGAGGTACCTAGGTTTATGTATTAGAAATCTATTTAGCTTCATTTGCAGTTTTAAGTACATTTGTTCATTTAAACAAAGGCTACAAACAAGTTTTAATGTAGCCTTTATCAGCTGTCATAATCTAAAAAAAAAATGTTAAATATCTTCCACATACTTAAATATTTTACAGCTTTTATGAGTTAATTCCAACTGTTTTCTTTTTATAAAGGAACCATTACTTGTATAGTAAATACTTTATAGCTTACCAACAAAAAACACTTGCTGTTTACAACTCTAAAAATTTATATATATATATATATATATATATATATATATATGCACGCGCACACACGCAATACTTTCATATAGCTGTCTTTCCATTGCAATTAAACTATACAGATGAAAACATTACTTTATCATGTGTCATTTGGGACAGTAAAACTTTATTTTCATGAAGTTATTTAAATTTTTTATATACACTACAATGTTTAGTCTGTTTCAAACTTTGTCCACTGGTTAAACAGTTTTAAATGTTCATTCAGTTGATACTTTTAATTTGGAAACTTATTTTTTACCAGATCAATTATGATTTTCAATTTGCATGATATTCATAAATTAAGACCCAGTAAATCTTTTTGTCTTGTATTATCTTTGCATTACTTTTATGATTTTATCTAGTGCTAAAGTTTTTATTGTTTTGCATCACCTTCCAAAGGGAATATTCTTTCTTCAGTAAACAAATATTTTTTATATGAATGTTTTTCTAATAAATCTACAAAATGATTACTTTGATTTGCCGGATAGCATTGAATTTCAACTATTTTTAGTATAAAGGATGTAGAAAATTTTAACAGTTGTATTAAGATCTTAAAATTTGTACTGCCTCTTGATTTATCAAATTAACTTTTTCAGTTTCTATAAATAATATTGAAATTAAAGTATTGTTCACAATTGTACAATTACACTGTGTAATATGATTTTTGTCCTTGGGTAGTAACTATTATAACTGTTGTTTTCCTATTTGCTTCTGTGTAGAAAGTGTGAAAAATAGCTAATGCTTCCTTCAAAATTTTGCTTTTACAACCAGGATAATTGCATTTCTGAAATTAACCCATTGGAGAAACTGGCAAATGTAAACTTTCTCGTTCATGCAAAGTAGGAACAAAACTATAGATGATTCGAAAGTAGCATTTATTTATTTTAGTACTACACAAAAGCAGACATAAAAACTTTCTAAATGAGTAGTTTTTTGTTATTTATGCTTATACTATAAATTACTTTCACAAATCTGCCCCCAAAAGTCTTCCATCATATTTTAATTATACAATCCTGCATCCAAAGTACAGTATATCCTGGTGGAAGCACTTACCTTGCTCCTCTAAATACACACCCATGTTCTCCTTGAATTTATCAAGAACATGGACTTTGAGGGAAATCCTGCCATAGTTCTTCACTAGTCTCAAAATCCACATAGTTGTCAGCCCTGTGATTCCCTAGGAAGCCCCTGGTTCACTGTGACAAAGCTGATCTATGCTGCTTTCTCTGTCCTAGTTAGCTTATTGGGGAATTCCTTGCACTCTGATCTTCTTTATTTTACTTCAATAAAGATACCGACTTTCATTTTTGCCGCAGACAGCTTAGGGAAGAAGTTTTGAAAGTACTTGTCTAGTGCTGTGACAAATTGTTTCATAAAGTCCAATTTTAAGTGTAGTGGCTGGCAGAAACAATATTTTCCATGGGTCCATCAGTGGCTCCCATTTGACATTGTTCTTCCTCATATTTGTCCACTGTGATTAGTTTCACCTGTGGTATTGTGCTGTGGTGTCCCAAAGGCAAAGATAACATGGAAACTTGGTAAAGCCACTTTGGAAGACCACCATTTTGAAGTCTCTAGTAAGCTCCCAACTGTACTCTTCATATTTTAAGGCATCTAGCAAGAACTTGACACTGCTGTATTCCTCTTTGAGCTGCACTGAGTGAACCAAGGGAAAAGATGTATACATGTACGCATTATGAAGAGGCACCACTCACTGGGGGTACAGGCAATTCCAATTGTCTCGAACCAAACCATCACATTCTGGCAGAAGCAAAGCCCATCTTCACCAGTGAAAAAGCTTGAAAAACACTGACTTGCATCTAACAAATTTTCCTGCTTGAATCTCGACATCAAAAGCTTGGCTCTGGACTTTGTAAAACCAAGATCTCTAATCAGGTCATTAAGGGCTTTTTGTCTGGGGCAGTATGGGTTTCTCTCCTCAGCTGCACCTCTGTAATCTGATTCAATGACTTCATCCCTTTCTGAAGATGACTGCTCTCTCTTTGAAGGAGTATATACAGAAAGCTCAGGACAGTGGGGCAATGAATGACAGGTCTGGATAGCAGGTGCATTCTTGCCAGCTCAATGTTTGAGAGGATCCACCATGCAGATGAATCAATTGTTTGAGTGGTCAGTTGGTTTCCTTCAAATTTGTAGGATTGCAAATTTTATGGTTCTATTTTCCCCTCTGTGCCATCCTGCAAAAGAGCAAAATAAAAACATGAATATCAAAATAAATATATCTCACCCAGTATTACTGAAAAATTCTAAAAAAAAAAAAAAAAAAAAAATTACATTTTTGAAATTTCAAAAAATTGTGTACTGGCTATGTATTGGACCCCAATTAATGTAGCAAATGCCACAAAAAATACAGAATGAAGACTGAACCTCCATAGTATTCAGTATTTTTATGACTCTTGCCAGTATAGAAAACATCCATGATACTGTGAACACTAATGTGCAACTCTGAAAAATTTTTGATACATATTTTTTTTTTCAATAATACTGCTTAAAAAAAAAAAAAATTGAAATCGAAAGAATTCCAAAACTATTACACTTAAAAATTCCACTATCCAAACAAGCAAAACTTTCCATCTTATCTTATTTTGTAGAGTTCACAGGTGAAATGAAGTACTCAGAGTTTGTCAGGCATTCTGACATATGCCTTGTAAGCCTCACTCATTTTAGCAGATTTGCCATGGAGTACTTTTTTTTGCTCATCTTGATAAATTCGCTACAGGTATAGCAAAATACGTCTACCAGATGCTTACAATTTATACTGCCATCTATGTTACCAGGACATTCTAAAAATTCATGGAACTATTAGAAAGTTCTTCAAACACTGAATCTGTCTGGAATCGAATGGAAAATAGGTTAGTTTTAAAACATTGATGTCCAGGTCACAAAAGCAAAGTTTGAAGGAAATGATAGTCATTTTCTTTACTTTCTAGACAAGCAATTGGAAAATAAGTCAAAATTTTGTTACACAGTATAATTACATATTGATTGTCTTTAATAATAAAAAAAAGTCTCCCATTTTGACTGCTTGTAAGCAAAACAGTGACACATGAATAGTAATAATCTAGTCAGTTACTTGTCTCTGAGCACACTTAAGGTGGCTAGCCAATCTTTGTTTCAAATGCCTGCTCAGCATATTTGTATTTATTCAACACCTACAGAACCAATCTGTGGTTTATAACACTTAGGGTAATAATCTCAATGACCATATTTAACATTACAGAATGTATTGGTATATAAGATTATATAATCTGAGTCGGTAATGTTCAAGAAAAGTATTTTAGCATATTTGAATGTAATAATTTTTTATAGTTACAGATTTTGAACTTAATGAAAAATGAGTGGAAATGAATTTTAAGAAATTTCTGTTGATAATTTATTCTATAAAAATAAGTTGTTTTTTTTCCTATTCCCTTTTACATAAGACTTTTGATGAAGGCTTGTCTTTTTATTGCTTCTGTCTTTCATTTTTAATCTAATCAGAATTTGCAAAATATCTTGCTGAGTTGGACAATGTCCTTGATGTCATCCGTGATGATCGTTATTGGTAAACTACTTAAAATTTGCCACTGCTAAATCAAGGTGGATAACTCTTTGTTCTCACGATTGTATTTTCAATTTTCTTATTGTGAGAAGATAGATCTGCTTTGATATGCTTGTTATTACAAGCAAATTAGTTTATTAATTGCAGACTTTGGGTCTATAAAACAAGTTATATTCTAAAATAGTGTATTGAAAGTTTATAGTTTTATATCTACATAATACATTGCTGATTTGGAGGTTTGTCATATAAATAAATATTTACAGTAGTTTCACCTTTTAGTTTATTTAAATAGTTATGGTAAAATTACCTTCATCTACTGCTAATGAGTAGTATTGAAAGTTTCAACAAACTTATTTTTGTCTTAAGAATTAAATGTTTATAGTTACTGGCAACCCTTTTTTATATATATCTAACACCTATTTAAACTGAATATCTATAGGTTAGTGTTAAATTAATATAAGTTTACTGGTTATATTTATTCATGTTTACATTTTAGAAAAATATTAATATTTTTTTAATGTTTTTGGACATTTCCTTATATATTTGCAAAGATATTGTCATGTTTTGTTATATCTTTTTGGGTACTGTTCTATTATACTGTCTTGTGTCCTCTGTAACATTAGGTGTATTATTTGTAGTCAAAAAATTTTATATTGACTGCTTTTATTTTAAACATTGACCTATATCCAGCAGTGTTGAGATGATAAATTCAGTTGGTTATTTGATCAATACTTTCAGTGGCCTTCAAACAATTTTGTTTACTTATAGCTTTATACTGTTAAGCAGAAAGTGTGCAATTTAAGATTTTATGGAATATTCTAAAGTTTTAGGAAATGTTTCTGCTTTTTGGTGTTAAAAAGGTGTTTAGAAATAATTTAAAATTCAAATAACCTTTTAATGCTGTAGATCGAAAGTGTACTTCATACATTTAAGCAGGTTTATCTTTCTTTTTTTTCTTTTTTTTTTTTATAACATTTTAATCTTTTTTTAAATTTTAATATCCTAATTTAAATTAATGGATTATTTCCTGGATACCACTGAAATTAAAAGCAATCCGCACCCTCTCAGTTAATTGGGTATAAATATCTCCTTCATGGGTTAGATTCTTTTTTCTTCTCTTTCCCTTTAAAATTACTAAATTACAATTTGGATAAAATTAGTTTGGTCATCTTGAGAAGAATATACATTTGCATACTTCATGTAGTTATATAATCAGGTTAAAGTAATGAAGATTTTTTTTTTTTTTAAATCAATATTAAGTTTAACTGTTGGGATTCAAAATCACCAATAGATCAAATACATGATGTGGAGACTTCTAACAAATTTCTATTAAGAATTTGACCAGTGATTACTAAATAAATGTTTTGCTTTTAATATTTTCTATTAAGTTTAGATGATAATGGCTCATTACCTTGGTAATCTATGGATCAAATCTTGTAATCTATTACCTTTTAGTTATACTAAAATCTACTTTGTGTATCAATTACTTCTAATCATTAAATTAAACACAAATTTTTAATGACCTTATATTGAGATTATTTTTAACCAATCTAGTTTCAGTCGTCCTTTTTTTTTCTTTTTCTTTTTTTTTTTTTTTTTTCAATCTGATACTCATTTCCCCAAAATCTGCTCTGAATTGTAAAATAAATAATGCAATAAGACTGACATTATTTAATTAGAAAACCTTTTAATTGCTTTTATAAATAAGATTTATTAAGGGCACTATTGACTTATGAAAAAAAACAACTTTTTCAATGAATAATGAATTTTTACAAGAATTGTTTTAGTTTTCTTTTTAATTATAATAATTTTCAAAAAATCTTTTAAAATTCTGCATTACTTCAATTTCATTAGGTTATATTGTTATTAAGTGAAAACTATATTAATCAAAAATTGCAAAGCTTAATACAAATCATCACACACCAAGGTTTTTTAAATAATTTAAAAACTTTTTTATCTATATAAAATATTATGTTACATTTTTGAATGTATGGTCAACTGTACATGACATTATCAGAAAATAAGAACGATGACTATAGTAAATTTAAAGTCAACATTCCTAAAATTAAATTACTGATAATTTCCAACATTTTTAAGATTGGATACTTAATATATATATAAGATGCTTACATCATTTTCATGCTTTACAGATAAAGTCTCTGTAAAACAGCAGTCAATATCATCACCTCACATAAATATGCCTACTGTCAGTTAAAAACATTGCTACTGTTAGCTTAAATTAATTTCTGCAGTATTTTAAAGTAAATAATATTGGTTTCAAATCAGATAAATTATACTTTAAATCAGCTAATATTCCTTAAATAAAGCTTCAGAAAAGTATATTTTGTTTTTGGAAGATTTTTTAATAAAGAGATGAAAGCTGATTAAAAAAAAAAGGGTGTTGATCAGCTATTTTTGGGTGGGGGGGTGAAAAATCAATTCTGATAAATATAATCGCTTTTTGAAATACACCACAGTATAATACAATATCTAGACCCTTAAAACCATATATACTGGCTTAGCATATAGATTTTCATAATGTATTTCTATACTGTGTAAACAAAAATATTTTATAAATTAAGACATTTAATAATTAGCACAAAAATCAAACAATACACCAATATTCTAATGTTTCTGATGTCATTCATTTATTTTCTAAATAAACTGTAGAGAAGTTAATGAATTATAGAATATTCTATGCTTTTTTTTTTTTTTAATAAAAGACAAGTTTTTATTTACATATATAAACCATATATTATGTAATCGTTTTTGGTTTTTTGTTTTTAAATAGTGTTAAACTAAAAGAATGCAGTGGCAATTCATTTTATTTCATAGATTGCTTATTTATTTTAAAATGACATTTTTCTGTAAAAGACTCTCATTCCTTACAAAACAAATTTCTACTTTTTATTCATTAGTTCAATATTAAGCCAACATCTTTAAAAATATTTGGAACAGAATTAATACTTTTCTTTGTATATTTAAATAGTAACAACAAATTAAATTATAATGAATATTGTTATAATAAATGATGTTGAGTTTAAATGAATTTGTACATTATTAGTGTTATTTTGATATAATACATAGACAATACCAGAATAGGTTTCACTTTTAATTTTTTTAAAGTAAAATTAAATTGACTTCATAATTACACAGTGCACAAAACAGGTAAGCATTGTAATTAACCATTGGAGAATGGCTTTCATATAAAGGTTTTCAGTTTATAAAGCATTGAGTAGAAGTGCAGCATTTGGTGTTCGTTTTCCATTAGTTTATGCACTGTGAATAAAATTGTACAGTTGAACAACTAATCTGTCACTTAGGCTGTTGATCAAATATCCCCACAACATTCATATATACTTGCATGTTTTGGAAAAATAAAACTATTTTTGGTTCATTCAATAAAGTTTGCACAGATATTTAGATTTAGTTATTTGCATATAATACACAAACAAAAAGGTATGAAAGGCTTTATATTTTAAATTGAATCAATTAAACTAAGTTTTGAGATTAGGTATGATCATAATTATATGCCTTTCCATTCAGACCATGCCCATGTTGGTGATTATACTTAAAATCTTTTGGCTGCTATACCTTCTTCAAAACTCTAAGAACATTACAGAATATAAGGCATACCAGAAGAAAGCTGAAATGTTGTGAGTATAACAACCAAGTTCTGGTTCGACTAGAAAGGCGTATATTTTCCATGAATGTATTTCATCCTTAAAATGCTGAAAGAAACTGCAAAAACTTTCTATATTGATTGATTTTGTTTTCTACAGCTTATCTACCCTTTGCAGGTTATTTAATACCAGAAAATATTTTTAGATTGTAAGCATTTTTTGAGAGTAGATGATGATTTAGGGGTAGAAGTCTTACTAATTAACCCATAGCTGAGGAGAGATGTGACTTCATACATTTCCCAAGCGTATTTGCACGTAAATAAATCCAGCTGGAATTGAAACTTGGCCCTCTGATTAACAATTCTGAGCTATTATTCATTACACCACCTGCACATCCAAGCTTACAGCATCTGGTATTCCCAAGCAGTCACCCATCTAGATACTGACTAGGTTCAACATTGCTTAACTTCAGAGATTGCATTGGGAAACAGTGTTTCATTGTGGTATGGCCATAGGCCTGCAAAGACTTAATTCAATTTATTTACTTTATATGGTGGTAACTGACATATTTAAAACTATTAATGAAGTGAAACAAAAGTGCTTCCATATTTTTGTTGACTTGGGGGTTTATGGTGATGGAGAGCTCTTAATTTTTTTTTTTTTTAAAGATAAATTAATTTGATCGTGTTTTTTTTTTTTTTTTTTTTTTTTTTTTCAATGGAATGCAGTAAAATTATAGCTAGTATTAGTTTATCTAATGTGACTGTGCCAAGAAAATGTTGCTTTAATTTTGCAAGTACCAACTTTTTAACATCTGTCCTTGGAAAGCTTGTTTCAAGTAGATTAAATTTGTGCTTAATATAATGTTCTTAAAATTTGTGTAGTGGTTTTTAAAAAATGTAAAATTATATTTTGAAATCCATCCCATTTAATGTTCAAGAATTTTTCAGTTACATATCTTCTGATAGCATTATGATGGTTATCAGCATTTGATATCATACTAAATTTGAGCAATCATGAACAAAAAATTTTATGTGTTATTTTTATTTTGTTTTGACTTGGAAAAGAATTAAAAATGTATACATTAAATTTTCGATAAATGTCAAATGTAGCAAATGGATACGGTCTTTAATATGGAATCTTTTTTACAGGACATAACAGAAATTTGGCATAAAATTTTCATTAATAGCCACGCTCTAGGTTACTTTGTTTCACTATCAAGTAATATTTCTTTATTTTTTAATTGTCCCTGACATTAAGCACCTTTCTCCCATAACAATCTGTGTTTCAAGTACACCCAAGATATTTATGTACATGGAGAAGCCAAGGAGGAGAGACTAAGAATCAATTTAAATATATAACAGTCAATAATAGATTCAGGAATGCACTTTTACACTGCAAAACGTACCCTGCTGCGGAAGCATCCACCTTCCAATGATATGTAAATTTAGAGTGAAACTAGAGAAATTGAAGAAGGCCAAGGCAGGGCGTAAATTGCAATATGATGGACTCCTGAAAGACCCAAATGTGAAGGAGAAATATATTGACAGCGTTAAAACCAGATACAAAGAATTATTGGACACATTAAGAAAAGCTTTAGAAACATCCATAAACGAGATTAAGAAAAAAAAATGGATGGCATTAAATTCTTGACATGCGAAGACAACAAAAAACAATGCCAAGGTAAAGCAGAAAATATAGCACACTGCACAAAGAAATTTGGAACAAATGCAGGCAGGTGAAAGAGGAGTAGCTCAAATGAAAATAGAAAGAGCAGATAAAGCAAATATGCGCATAAAGGAATCTGGGAACTAACAGGACAAGAGACATGTACTGACAGGATGCTGATACTAGAGAAAAATATACTTTGAGGATGGAATGAATACGATAAAAAAGGACAACCAGCAATACTCGGAAATATCAAAGAACCTGAAATATTAAAATCTGCAGTGAAATTAGTACTGGCCAAATAGAACAAAGCAGCAGTAGCAGGTGGAATTGTAATAGAGATGGTGGTAGGCTGAAATGATTTGGGGATTGAAGAGATTATAGGTATAATAAATGAAATATACAAAACTGGTGATATACCAGATGACCTAAGAAGATCCATTTTCATAGCCTAAGAAACTAGATTCAAACGAGAGTGGATTCCATCGGACAATCAGCCTAATGAGCCACATAACAAAATTTATCTGAATTCTGATAGAGCATACAGCAGAATTAAACTGGAAATAGAACAAAGAATGCGATATTTATGCTCAGAATGATATCAGAAAGAGCATTACAGATGCAAAAGGAGGTATACCTATGTTTTATAGATTATGCAAAAGATTTGATAAAGTACATCACAAAGAACTGTTGAAACTGGCAAGCTTGATATATCTGAGAAGGATATTAGAATGATCCAGAACTTATACTGGAAGCAAACCACCTGCATATGGATAGAAAATGAATTCAGTAAATATACAAAAATAGAACTTGGTGTAAGATAGGGATATATCTTCTCACTAGGCTTATTCAACCTTTACAGTGAGATGATTCTGAAAAATAAGAATTCCTACCAGGGTTCATTATTGGCAGCCACAATCTTATCAATATTATATATGCAGCTCACACACTATTGATAGCAGACACAGAAAGTACAGGAACTTCTACAGAATGTAGTTAAGGAAAGTCAGAAGAAAGTACTAAGCATCAATTGTAAAAAAACTGAATATATAGTTGTCAGCAAAAACTTGTGTATTATAAATTGGAGATGCTAAAATCAAGCAAGTATAAAAATATCTAGCAAGTGTTTTAATAGAGGGTGGAAAGTACAACTCTGAAATTCAAAGGTGCATTGGGATAACAAAAAATGACTTAAAAGCTAAGCAGAGTATTAAGAAACAGAAAAATCTCATTAGAAATAAAGAAAAAAGTACTTAACTGTCATGTAATATCAGTCTTCCTAGAAAACTGAATACTGAACAATCTTATCACAGATGAAGAAAAAACTTAAAGCAACACAAATGTGGTTCTTCAGAAGGATGGTGAGAATATCATGGACTGAACATGTGAGCAATGACAGTTTTAGAGAAAATGGAAACAAAAAAAGACACATTTAGAATCAGAAAAACACAATTGAAATTTTTAGGGCAAGGAGGACAGTGGAAAACAGTGCATAAGAAACTTGTGTAACTGGTTGGCAGAACATGAATTAGGTGAGATAGCAAAAAGACAAAATTTTACTAAGAGCTACAAAGGACAGAAAATTGTCGAGTGTCCTGATCATCCACATTCTGAATGGACAAGGCAAATAGAAGAATTCATAAATTTTTTTTACAGAATATTAATATAATTGCTCAAATAGTAGCAGCTTATTTTCATGATTTTTTTCTTATGTAACTAAACCAACTTTTTATTTCATCCAACTATATTTAAAATTTATTGCAAGGAGAATTTTACAAATAATTGTAAAAGATAAAGTTAGGAATTTTTACAAATTACTGGGCGTTAGGAATTATGTTTAAGTTTTTAAATGCTTAAGTTTTTCAAAGATTATAAAAACATGTTCAATGAATAGTTTGATGCATTTTTTGTTATTACTTGGTATTTATTTGGGCTTATACCTCTTTGTTTCTTTTATATATTTTGTGACTAAAGTTATTTTATACTTTTGAATAATTTAATGTTTATTAGTGGAATTGTTTAAATGTAGAAAAAATCTTTTGAAAAAAAATAACAAATTGTTTTAATACTAAAGCTCTTTTCATCCTTAAATCTTAAAGCTTTCATTATTTAAGATTACTAAGAAAATTCAGTTTGAAAATAATCCAATTTTTTCACACAAAAATGTAAGTGGAGATGATGAGACAAAGTGGAAAGCTATAAATGATGCATTTCATTGATGTCTGATGATCTTAGCTTCTTCAGCAAATATTTTGTGCAATATAGTCTTAAATTATGTTTAGCTTAATATTGTAGATTACAATATAAGTATTCAATTTGGTATTATGTAGCACTAGAAATTGTGTATGTATGTGTGTGTATAGTTAATATAATTTTAATTAATGGTTAGGTATTATAAAAGCATGCTTAAAAGTGCATTTACGGTATATTAGTATTTTTAGTTTGATATTGTATGTGAATTTAGGATTCAGTTTTTGATAATTGTCAAATGAATAGTAGCATTTGATTATGGTATACTACTTCAGCTGATGTTACCAAGAAAACATTTTGCCTGGTAAGTGTGAGTTGAGGGTGGTTCAAGAAAATCAGTTATAACAGTGTCCACAACTTTAAAATGCTTGTTTTTGTCCTATAGGAAAATCTTGAACAAAATATTCAGCAAAAAATCCCATTTGTCACTAACATTTTAAATCCCTCATAGAATGCAAAGTTCTCAAAGCAAACCTGTGCCCAACTGTTTTTCTGAATCCTTGATGACTTGGCTGTCTGAAAATGACAGCATCAAGATGAAATAATAGAAACTGACCATGGTAAACACAATTATGCGCAACAAGTTTTTGATCAATCAGTTAACTTCTAGATGTTTCAGGCCATGTCATAGAATACAGATGGCTGTTGTTTGCACATTGAATTATTCAATGGTAATTAATCTTTGATTTGGCTGTGAAAAATGTCGCTCAGGGGTTAGCATTAAAAAATCATGGCCAATTTTCTGAGAAAAATCACCTTTTTTTATGAAAAAAATTTTTTTTTTTCAAACTTCAATCCTTTAAGTTGGAATGAATGGGTCACGACATGTTACAAAACACATCAAGCCATTGTTCAAACATAGGTTTCAAAAAAAAAAAAAAAACCTATATCAAGCCCTTTTTACTAATATTTCCTTTTTTTTTTCTTTTCACTCTTTGCTCTTGTAAGTGGTGGTATTTACAAGCTGATGACAGTTTCTTCAATGTCTGGCTGGCTGGCCTTTGACCCAGACATGTCAAAGTCAATTTGGTTTAATTTTCCTTATTGCTGCTATAAACTCCTGGTTTCCGGTGGTCAGGAATTGCGGATAAATCTTTTATTAAAGATTTCTGTGGCCAGATGTCAATTTTTTTAACCCCTGGTGGCTATATAATTGAAAATTACCAACAGACTTTGTCACATTTTGACCCCTAAGGATGTTGTTTTCCTTCAAACTCTCAATTTTATGCCTGAAATAGTTTGATTATGATTTAGGCTTTCTGATTTAAAAAAAAGGAAAAAAGGTTAATTTCACATTATTGGGGAATTTTTTTGTTTAGAATTAGAAAAAATGCAAAATTTTCACTATTTTTTCACATTTTACCCCCTGAAAAAAAAATTTTGAGTCATTTACACCAGCCAATTTTACCTTTTAAATGAAAGAACATATGGTTTGCTTTCAGAAAATACCTAGTTTGATGGGGGTTCAGATCAAGTTTCCTTGATATTTTGTTCAGATGATGAAAAAAACGGTCATTTTTCAATAGTTTACCCTTATAACAGTATAAAAATCTATTTTTTCAGAGAAAATAAGCTGTGACAAAATGACTTTTGCCATTTTTGTGATGATTTTTACTTGGGATAGAAAACTTTTACCATAGCAAACCTGAATTGACTTTATTTAAGTTTAGAGGAGCTATAGGAACCTGTTGTCTCTCACATTTATTTTGAAATTGTATAGTTTTTATTCTAATCTAGATATATTATGTGATGCTGGCAAGTAAGGAAGTATCAATATCTCCTAATTTAGTTTTCAGTATATATATATATATATATATATATATATATATATATAAATATATATGGACAAAAGCTGTTATAAGTTAACTAAGAACAAATTTCATTCAACCATTATCAATCCAGATATACTGTAACCATTTGTTTACATATTTAATGAAACACTAAAGTCATCTAAAATATTCTTATGCTTACTAGCATCATATAAAACATTTGAGTGGGAAAAATCATTTCTACCTTTTCTTTTTATCAAATTGATGATAATTCATGGCATTGTGAGTTGAGAGAGAAAAGAAATTTACATTTTTTTTTTTTTTATTCACCAGACAAAAATTGATTTTGGTATACAATTTTTTTCAAATAAGTAGTTTGCCTTCTGATAACAACATATTTTCAGACATCATTGTATCTACTTTTCTTGCAGACATCATTAAAATTATTCAACACCCTTGTTGTTCATATTTAATATGTTGACATTTTTCTACTGTTTTTCTTTTTTTATCCTTTTTTTCATCTCTTTTAGTGCATATTATCTAAACTCATATATTCAGATGCTGGTAGGAATTTACTTATTTGAAGTGAATTGGAGTTTGATGACATTTTAGCTGACATTTTTTAAATATTTTAGGTATTAGCATACAGCTTGGCTTGCATATGAGCAACTGACTTCTCTCAACACTTGTAAATTAGTAATAGTTTTTTTGTTTTGTTTTTTTTTTTTTTTAGCTATATAAATCATTATCCAAGGGGGAAAAATCTTTCAGAATTCATTTTTTTAAAAATGTATCTTTTATAACTTTATTTTTACCCACACCCAGATGAAATTTACGTTCAGATTTAGAATCTGGAAATTTATTTTACTTCATTGTGTTCTTCAATTTAAATTTATCTTTTGTGCCTCATTCTGATTTTTTTTCATCTCAGCTTTTATAGCATTACTAAAATGAAAAAGAAAATTCACTAGTTTATAAATTGTTAATTATTCTTATATATAAAGTAATTGAAAAAAAGCAGCAAGCTATTGAAACCTTTGTACATGTCTACCTTTCTATATAATACGTGTATGTGAAAATAAAAAAATATATATAAAACTTTACTCAGTTTAACAGCTCAGGAATTAAAGAATAATAAAATTCAAAACATTAAACTCTTTCTATGGTTTTTATGTTCCCTACCTATCCTTTCATCTTTCATTCCTCTCCCCTCCTTCTTCTCTTTTGCTTTTCCCAACTTGGTTCTCTGTTAAAAGGAACAGATAGGAAGTTGACAGATCACACCCTCTCTTGCTTTATTTTATATATATATATATATATATATATATATATAAACATTTTTAGCAAAATACTATCTTCTGCTCCTTAGCAGAATTACCAATTCATATGTAAATTACATTTTACCAAAAAGCTGAAACAAAAACTCATTCACTCACAACTCTATATAATTTGAAATAAGAGATATACAGTATGTTCTAGTGAGAAATATTTAGCTTTATTAAATTACTAGGATGTGCAGGTGGTGTAATGGTTAGCAGCTCTGAATGTGAAATCAGACCAGTTCAAATTTCGGTCAGAACTTGTATCAGGAAAAATTATTTTTAAAAACAATGCAATATTCACTCACAAAAATAAAGAAAAAAATCATTCTTACAATCTTAAGTATATTTCAGCTTTAAATTAGCCATAGAATTCCTATCTCATAGTTAAATTGCTACTGAAATCTATACAATGATGAAAATCTTTTACTTAGCATGTTTTAAACAGATGAGGATGGATGTAAATTAGATAAAGACTAACCAAAAGTTATAAGCAATTAAAAATAAATGGAAAAATATTTTGCATTGATAATAAGCATAAATGAAGGTACAAAATCATGCTAATATGACAATAGCTTTGCTAATCAAATGTTGCCATAATGCATTGCTTATAGAGTGCAATAAAATGGTATAAAGAATGTTGGTTTTGTTATATAAGTATTCATGGTGCATTAAAAAAAATAGGATTGTCTGATTATATTTTGAAATTTATATATTTATTTTTTAAAATGTTTTTGAGGATAATTTTTACCTTGATTGATTCAGATTACATGAATTATAAAAGTTAAGATGTATGCCCATAACAATATTTTTTATTTTTAATTGCATTTGAAATTTTAAACTTTTATTCCAATTTCAGTTATTTTATCTTTTTTGTAAAATGTTAAACAATAAAACCTTCACTGTAAATTCTGTTGCATCAGTTCCTAATACTTTTCTTTAGATTATTCATACTTCTCAAAATAGTTTTTACAAAAACTGTTTGGTAAAAGTATTGGTTGGTGCATAATTATCAGGCGTTTTTAAACAATATTTATGAAAAAAAGAAACACAACAGTTCAACAATAACATTTTTAAATGATTATTTCATAGTGTATGATTATCAACACATTTTTATAACCTGAAAATAAAATAATATTTTTATTAAAAAAAAGAAAAAGTAAACAAAAGCAGCAATTTTTGTTAATAATTTGCCTACAAAAACGCCTGATAATTATGCACCAACCCAATATCTTTAAATTTTTTGCTTAAAATAAGTAATAATGTCTGGGGGGGGGACTTATATAATGTTACTTGAAATTATGTGAACTTGTATGATTTTGAATTGAAATCTTAAAAAAAAAAATACTTAAATGACTGAATTAATGTTGTCTGTTACTGTAAGTTGTGCTTTGGAGCAATACTGTGTTAGGTTTGAGATTCTTCTCTAGTGATTGCTGTGGCTGGATGCAAAAAAAAATAATAGCTTAATCAAAAAGAGACCTTGTTCTTGAACAATCACAGAAGATCAAAAAAGTTGAGAAGACTCTGGTTTGTTCATGACTTTGTTTACCAGCAAAAGGAGACAGCTGCTACTAGATTTTGGTAATGGGGAAAATGAAGAGTGCCAAATTGAATTCTACCTTGTGTTTGCTAGGGTGAACTAATCAGCAGGCAAAATGTTTTCTAACTTTTGAAGTTTGAATTCATTTTTCTTGTCAGCTTGATTAGGTAAAGTGATTATCCATAACTCTCAGCCCACACTGTTCTTAAACTAAAATATTTTGGTCAAGACTAATCTGAAATAACATAGATAAGCATGTTGCACTCAAGTGTGCTTTGAGCTGCCATGCCCAATTAAAGGTTCATTCTTCAAACTCACAGCTCATTTAATGAGCTTCATTGGGTATCTCTATGCAATTCATAAATAAATATTTTATTAAATGTAGAAATGTCCCTATAACCTGTGTATTTAGTAGTACTAATTTAATGATGTCATGCAGGAAGTGATATAGAAACCAGAATCAGTGAACCACTTGAATTTTTACTGAGGCCTTGGAAAAACCACAAATCCACTTCTCCATCTGCTCTATCTCATTGACAGAAAAAATAAAAAGAGTGGGTGAGTAAGAACTTTGGAAAACCACTCTCCTATCTTAACCTACTCAGTCACTAGCACCAAAAACTTATTCCCATAGTCAACAGTGACAAGAGACCAATAAGAATTATGCTATTCTGATGTGTATAACCATTATCTTATTGAAGCAGGCTTGATGTAAAGTTCTCACCTGATATATTTTAAATATTTTTAGTACTAAATCACAGATATATTGATATTATTGTCCTCTTCTCTTTATAGAGGGAGTACTGAAAACTTCTCAACCCTACCAAGTAGCCCTTCCAAAAAATAAGTTTGTACATTTAATCAGATTTTGAGAAGAGGGACATGCTGAGAATTTTTCAGAATCCTTTATATAATAAATGTAATGTTTCGTAAAAATAATTTTATTTGCTTCCAGGGTTCAGACCTTGTGAAAGCTGGTTTTGACTTTGAGTTTAAACAAAAACAATTCTTTAAAATAAATTTTTAGGTCGATACATAATCATATTTTAAATTTCTCATGACTATATATTTGAGTTTGACAATATATTCTCTCAGAGGATAGATAAAAGATTTATTAACTCTTAAGTGATAATAGTTTAAAAATAAATTGTAATTACTTTTTAAAAAGTGACCTAAAACTTGTAATAAATGTATGAACAAATTTTGAAATTGTTTTGAAAATGTAACACATAAGCTGTAATTTATATTAAAATTAATGAAATATTGTTAAGAACTGAATTTTAATGTTCTTTATAAAATTGATTAACCAACACCTTTGGTGCCAATGTTTGCTTTTTGTGTTTAACAGGTGAAGTAATGAGTACCTTAATGTCCTTTGACACTGACTGTTAAATAAAATAATTATTTTATCAGTATATCAATATAAGTAAAACCTTACTTGCTTTAAAAGATCAAAGGCATAATAAAACCCAAGGCAGCAGGCCTGTCTGTTTTATGTTTTGTTTTCGTTACTTTCCCTTTGCTTTTGTTAGTTTTTCTTTTTGTTTTCCTCTATCTTTCTTACTTTTACTTTTTTTCTTTTCTGCTATACTTTTTCCAATTTTGTTGTCCTGCGGAAATTGACAAATAGGCAGTTGGTAGCTACATTGTGTATTTGTGTGTCAGTAACAACTCACACA